>VZTR01028911.1:931-11970 GCA_013400775.1 Chaetops frenatus | reverse complement strand
GAGGGGGAGATCAGAGCAGGATGGAGTCTTGTGTTACAATGTAAGGTGTAACAAAAAGTATATATTCTACTACCATCTACTTGAGCTGTTAATATGGGTGGAGTGGGGTTGAATTTTTTTATCTTCTCCATGACTTAACCTTGAGAACTCCCTCCCAGGAAGCAGCAGCTGCCCTGAGGAGGCCATTCCCTCTAATGGGCCATAGTGGTCTCACAGAGTATTTCACAGAATTACATCATCATATTGTGAAATTCCCCACCCAGGGGAGGTACCAAGCATTCCTACCTTTATAATCTGGAACATCAGACTGGGACACCATGATACCACCAGTGGATTCCCAGAGGACAGGAGCTATCAATAACCACCACTGGACCTCCAGAAAACAACCAGTTGTTATGATCCAAATTAACACAGAAGAGCAAAGAAAACTAAATTTCTGAGAATAAAATGGATTGAACCCAGAAAAGTTTGACATATACCCCAAAACTTGATTAAAACCAAATGGTGGCCTGATTTGACCTAATGGCTGCATCGTTATGGCCTCTTTTGACCTCTTCTAACAGCTTGGTATCTTTTTTATCTTGTGGTTCCCAAATCTGCCCCAGCACTCGAGGTGAGGCCACCTCAGTGCAGAATAGAGAGGGACAAACCCTTCCTTCACTAGCCAGGGATGCTGAACCTGATGCCCCGCAGGACATCAGGGCCCTGTTGGCCCCTCTGGCTGCCAGGACACTGCTGACTCATGTTCAGCTATAGAGAGTCTAGGGAAGGCCCACACAGGTGATTTGGGCATTGGAGCATTTCTGCCAGGAGGAAAGGCTGAGATAGTGGGGACTGTTCATCCTGGAGAGGAGAAGGCTTGGGGAGATCTCAGCAATGTGTCTCAACCCCTGAAGGAGGCTCTTCCCAGAGGTGCCAGTGACAGGACATGAGGCAGTGGGAAAAACTGAAACACAGGAGGTTCCCTCTGAACAAAAGGAAGCATTTCACTATTTTGAGGGGGACTAAGCCCAGGTGCTAGTTCCCCAGATGGTCTGTTCCCCAGAGGTCTCTGTCCTTGGAGATAATCCAAAGCCATGTGGAGATGTGTGGTGGGAGTGACTTTGGCTGGTTGCAGGTGCCCACAAAACTGCTCTATCACTGTCTCTCCTCAACAAAATGACAAATTACAGAGTATTAGGAAGAAAAGAGGGAGTTTTGCAAAAAAATTAAAATCCACACCAAGACTTGTATTTCATATAACCATGAAATCACATTTATTTTTCTTGAGCACATAAAATTTTCCCCAAACCATCTGTCATTATGATACATATTGTAAAAAAACATAGAGCTGGATACTATGACAGATGTGTCCTTTCCTTCATCAGCTTTGTTCAGGAGACATGAATTAGGCAGCAGCCAGATTACAATGTGATTTTATCACTGACTGTACATTGTTGACCTATGAAATGGAGAGTAAGCTACTAATCAAGACTGTCATCATCATGATCACAGAACTTCATTATTAACTGAGGCTCAGTGTCAGATTCAGTAGTAGCAGGGCCTATGGAGAAAAAGGAAATTAATTTCCCTTCCCCAATGCTGCCATCAGCAATGCTAAAAGTGTACAGAGTTGCACCCTTATGGGCATTATAAAATCTCAGCTTCTTGGCTGGGATGTTCAGGAAGATCCCAATCTTGTACAAGTGCCCACTCACACTCAGACGGGTCCAACGATCTGTGTACGCCCAATAGTCTCGCCCATCTGCCAACCCAATGGCCCAGAAGCCACTCTGAGGGGACAAAACCAATGGCCCTTTGCGAGTCACAGATTCCAGGGTGATACCCAAGGCCCAGCTTCTTCTTGTGCCAACATTTGCTTCCCAGTAGTGTTTCCCAGATCTGTATCCTTCCTTTGCCAACACAAACAGATGGGAATCAAATCTCTTCTCATTGCTGGGCACACCTCTGATGGCACCAGTATCTCGCACACTCCTCCCATCCACAGAGATTTCCAACCTGGGATGAGCCGTGTCAGCATCCAGGGTGACATCCCCTGCAATGGTCAAGGCAGGCCATGAGGAGCAGAAAACACAAGCTCTGCTTTTCTGAGCCTTTCCCTTCTGTGCCCTCAGCCCCCTCTCCTTTGTCCTGACCCCCTCCACACTCAGGTGCACTCAGCAGCCTCTTGCCTCAGGGCACCTCGAGCTTCTTCTCCTTTCCCCTCCAGCCATGTCCCTTCCTTGAGCTGTTGCTGGAGAGAGAAGCAGCCTGCAGGTACCAAATGCCAGGCACTGCTCCAGTGCTGCTGGGACTGCAGCAGGCAGCTCCAAGGAGGAGGCCATAGGCTTCAATTCCCTCTGCTTCCATTTCTGCATTGCTGGTGGGGTGTCCTGAGGACAAGGACCAGGAGTTGGCAGCAGCTGGAATTAGGTTTGGATGCCAGGATGAACTCCTTGGCAAAGTCTGAAGGGGAATTTCAAGCTTTAAGCCCCTTCTCCTCCATCACAGGAGAGCACCAGTCTAGGATATTGCTTGCACATGGATTAGAGTGGAAGAATGATCTGCACTGACACAAGCATAAGGGAATGTTTCTTATCTCAGCTTTCTGCTCTCATCAGGGGACAGGATGAAGCCCTGGTGATAAAAACGGGAACACACTCCCAGTTTTCAGTGACTTCAGATTTTAGATTTTATTGTGGTGTCTAAATCAAAGGGCTCACGGGTCAAGGACACGGCAATGTCCGTGGGAAGCAGAGCAGGAACTCTCCGATCAGTGCTGATCGCTGGGTTGCCACTGCACTGGTGCTCGGTCCTCTTCTTGTGGCAGGAGTGGTCCCTTGGTGTTCACTCTCCATTGATATAATGAAAAGGACTCTGGCCTGGCTTGGATGCCCCTTTTTATGCGGTTTTTAGTCCATTTTGATTGGTCTCCTTCTGGATCCTTCATTTGCATGAAGGGTAAGGGGTCGATTGGTCCTTAGGGCTTTTTTGAACCCAAGAAGGACAGGATCCAGCAGAGCCCAGACTGTCCTGTTCTGTGCTGAGAAAACCCCACTGCCAGGGCAGGTCTGCACCCTGGGAGCCT
The DNA here is from genome assembly GCA_013400775.1 of Chaetops frenatus. Classification (NCBI taxonomy): domain Eukaryota; kingdom Metazoa; phylum Chordata; class Aves; order Passeriformes; family Picathartidae; genus Chaetops; species Chaetops frenatus. The sequence goes on along the minus strand of VZTR01028911.1, from coordinate 8,903 downwards.
GGGGTCCTGGACATCTGCATGGGGATGGGGAATAGAAAACAAAGGACTTGCTGGGGGTGCATGGAAATGAGAATGTCTGGAGGGGTGAGATTGATCTCACTGCACTGAGGTCTTATGCAGAGCAGGCCTCTGCATCTTCTTTCTAGGCAGAGATTTGTTTCCAGATAGTGTGGGTGAGACCTAGAACTGACCTGCACAGAAAGGCTTCTGCCTTTTGCCTGTGGAAGAGAGCTAAGGGGGAGATTCTTGCTTTAGGGGTCAAAGAAAGGAAAGGAAATCCTGGAAGTGATGGGCTGTGCCTTTGAAATCTTCACCAATTGCAAGGAATACCCTCTGCTAGAGTAGAATGTGTCTCATGTCTAACAGGGATATCCATATGACCTAATCCATCCCACCCCAAAACCCAGACCTTCTGGTGTCGTCCAGAAGGGATTCTGCGGATAACATGCACAGGGTATAGACCCCAGCTGGCTTTGTTTCTCCCAGGGATAACACATGCCTTCCTAGAGGTTCCCCATGAGGAGCACAGACAACAGGAATGGTATCCAGCATACTTACTTAGTTCCTTGAATAGGTTTGCTGGCCTTTTCCAAAGCACCATCCCACAAGGCTTCAAAATCTTTGAAATTTCTGATATTGCTGAATATCAGGTTCATATAGAAATAAAATCAAAAAGACAAAGAAGATGTTTAACAGGGAACTTTTCTCCAGGAAACTCCAGGACTGCTCTGAGCAGGTCCTGGGGCTCAACACATTACACAGCCAGCCCAGGAACCATGACGTTCTGTGACCCGGGAGCCGCACAGCAGTTCTGGGAGGTTTCTGACAGTTGGAACACACTGAGGCTCTGCTGGACCAGGAAACTCTCAGCTGGCACAGCATTCAGGCACCACAAAGGTGCCTCTGTAGAGTCCCACCAGAACACAGCCACCCACAGGAGGGTGAGACTCTCTTCCTTCACACTGCAGGAGTGGAGAGGATTCTCACAGGTTCCTTTACTGACCCTCAGCATATTCATTTGAGCTTGTCTCCTGAGAGCCTTTCTCAGCAACAACACTGCTAGAGGAGAACGTGTCTCTCCTCAAAGAGGGATGTCCATCTGACCACAGTCACCCCACCCCAAGGGCCAGGCCTCCTTCCATGCACTGGAAGGAGTTCTGCAGGTAACATGCTCTGGGCAGAGATCTCTACTGGCCTCACTTCTCTCTGCACCGACACATCACAGCCCAGGGCTCTGCAGCACCACACGGGCTTTCACAGGGAGGGTGCTTGGGCCTCACTCTGCCCCTTCCCCTCCTGCCACCTCACAGAGGGATTGTTCTGCTCCCATGCTTCTCCTCCCAGAGCTTCCCCTGACAGATCTCCTTTGTGCCTGGAAATCCCTTAAGAAGTCAATTGGGTTCTTCAGGCTTGGCTTGGGACTTTGGTTTTGCCTCTGTCAGTACATGGCAGAGCTGCCCATGGTGGGAAGGATCAAGAGAGGTGTGTAGTGGGATCTCCTGCTGAGAGCAGGGTCTGCCCTGAAGACCAGACTGAGGGCTCAGGGCTTCATGCAAATGAGCACACGACACTCCTAGTACCAGAGAGGTCAGGTTTGTATCTGTCAGTGGTGCTGCAAAGAGGAACTCCACAGCAGGTGAGAGCTACACTAGTGTGAACCAGGTATGAGAACAGTCCAATTGGCAGCAGTAGCCTCTGCCAAGGTTGTCTCTGCAGTGACACATCACATTCAATTTTTTTCTCCATGGCAAGATGGATGGAATCTATCATCCTTATGTTTGAACCTAAATATCACTCGTAGGACCTGCTTACACCAACACTTCATTCCTGATCATTAGGTTCACATGAAAAGAAAAAGAAAAAAAATGTAGGAAACTTTCCCTAAACATACACAAGAATGCATTAAAAAGCTTTTTGGGATCCACCTATTCCTTATGTTAACTCAAACCTCCAATCTAGTTAGGGGTTAAAAATTACCGTTTTTCCCTTCCATCACTGTCTAAACAGAAGAAACACAGCTCTTACCAGTTCCTTCAGACACCTTGTTTCCTGTCTCCTGTGTCTTTTTGTTGGGGTTCATTCTGCAATACAAGAGAAAAGAGGGTTCAAATCTCTGTGGTGGGCACAAGACTAGAGACGAAAAAGCAGTTGATAAGATGTTCTGTTTTACTCCCAGCTGGTCCCTAGCCCACTTTGGCTGCACTGGAACTCTCTGAGAATTCTCACAGCCACACACATCATCTGCCTTGGTCAAAATTCAGACCCTCTGACTCTGCAGAGCGCAGAACCAGGTGTTTAACCCCAGATAAGATTTCACACAGAGGCACAGGAAAGGAACCGTTGTCCTTGTGCTTATTCCTTCAAACAAACTCCAGTCCTGGAGTTTACTCTAGCCAAGCACCAGTTGGGTTGGCCTTGGCTGGCTGCCAAATGCCCACCCAGCTCCTCTCTTACTCCCCCTCTTCAATTGAGGAGGGGAAGGAAATATGACTGAAGACCTTGTGAGCTGACGAAACTGAAACTACCTCACTGCACCCCTCCCCTCATCCTCCTCTGCAGAACTGCTGCAGAAGACGTTGCCTCAGCAGCCCTTCCCACAGCGCAGCCATTCCCTTCGGGCCAGATACATCAGAGCAGCCATGGAAAGCTGGAGACAGAAGGCAGAAACAGGGACTGTCCTGCTTCTTCCTGAGGAAAGTCTACTTAGGGCACAGCTCATTGCTGTGCTCTGCTCTCCCTCTCTCTCTCTCTTTCTTCCACACTGTTTTCCTGTGCTCTCTGCTCATAGTGACTTTTTGTTTTCTCTGCCAAGGGGCCATGTTCCAAAGAAGCAGAAGCACTTAGCCAAAATTGTGGGGAATTAAGGAGCTCCTTGGCAAAGGATGCTGCTTGTCAGGAAAGCTTTCCTGGTGTTCAAGGGGAGACTAGATCCAGGGGAGTGAGAAAGCTGCACTGAGGACTATCAATAGAGAAATCCCATCAGGGACCCATCAGAAGTCACAGCTCCCTGGGTCTTTTGCCATCCCACAGGTCTAACCTACAGGGTTGGACTGAAAATGCCAGAGATGCTTTTCCCAGGATTGAACCATGCTGCATTTCTTTCAACCCCCTTTTGATACTTTGTTCTAGTCAGAAAGGAGGGAAAGAAAAAAAGTAGCATAAAACACTCAACATTTGGAGGGGTGTTCCCCCTGAAAACTGAACAATAGTGAGGGCTTCTTAAAGAGTAACAGGGAATATGTTCAAAAATCCAATAACGTATCTTGAGAGAAATCACTCCTCACTTCTGACTTTCCTGAGACAAACTGGGTCTCACTGGTTGGGCAACGGTGCACTTACAGGAAGCTCTGTGTCCCTGGATTTAGGCACTTTCAGGAAACGGGGTTCATAAATGACTCTTCGGACTTTGACACTTGACCTCACCCACAGACTGGCAGGTTCCCTGCGTGACAGGAAAGCTGGGGAAAACATGAAACTCTTACTTTTGCATCACCAGTGATGCCTCTGTTGGCCAGAGCCCAACAGATATTGAAAGGGCATGGACAATGGACTTTGAATGAGAATTCTATGAATTATTAACTTCGTGGTCTCACCCCAGCCCTTACTGATTCCCTCCCCCCACTCTTCCTCCCCCCGCCGTAACGCAGCTGGGCCTTGATTAGCCAAAGACACCAAAAGCCCCTGGGGGCTCTGGAGGGCAGCAGGACTCCTTGAAGCCTCAGCAAAGGCCAGTCAAGGTCCCAGGACACTCTACTGAGCAGTGGCTTTTTCCCAATGCTTGTGAGGGGCTCTGTAACTCTCCAGAGTCCCCTGGGGCCTTTGCCAGGTGTTTTGGTGGCTCACAAGAGGTCCTGCTTCCCTCCAGAGAGGTTCTGGACTTGTTCCAAGCTTTTCTGGGGCCTTGGCAAGGAGCTATTTCCTCATCATAAGATGTCAGTGCAAATGTTATGTCTTACTCTTTATCAGAATAATAGAACTGTTTACTGTCTTCCAACTACTTCATTGGATACAAAAAGTCAGTTATGAGACCATGTTTCTGCAAATGGTCTAGGCTGCACATCCTGCAATTCTTCACGTCAAATTCTCTGTCCCTCATACACATCCCAAAGCTCCACCTGAAACATCCTCGTATGGTTGTACTTGGCAGCAAGCAAGGCCTTTGCCTGCCACCTCTTTTCTTCATCATATCTCAGTTAAGACAATTTCAAGGAGAACCCTCTGGATTGAGTTACCTCCTTTAGGGTTCTAATAATGCCTTTCTGCCGATAAGAAATAATAGATGAAAGTGAAAACACGGACTTTATTAACAAAAAGGATGCCAAGAGGCAGGAAAAAAAAGGTAAATAACTGCTAGATATCAAACTGTTAGACGTCACCACCCCATCAGAACAAAGAGAGACATGAAGTGGTGGAGGATACTCATTCTTGATACAAGATATGAGATGGTGCCAGCTCCCTCTCAGGAAGGCAGTAGCTTCACAGAGCAGTTCCAGCAGAAGACAAAGGCCCAAATGCTTGTTCTGCTTTTGACAGGTCAAGCAGAGCAGCTGGGCTGGAGCCTCTTAGTGTCTTCTCCCCAGCTCAGCTTGGTTAACAGTGCCTTAGGCTGAAGTGGGGCCACTCCGCTCCGCTCTGCTCCACACTCCACCCCTACCAGCACAACGACTCTGGCTGTGCACAAGCAGCTGCAGAATTCACCCTCAAAGAAGTGAGAAGATCACTACTGCAGCTTCTGTGAGCACAGGAGGAAGAAAAAAAAGAAAGAAAGAAAAGCTTTTGCCTGAGAAAAGATCAAGCAGCCAGCAAAGAAAATACCACACCACACAGAGACGCAAAAACCTGGGCCGGAAGCTTTTATAAAATGCCTGCAAAAAGAAACCTTCCCCCTCCACTCCATAAAAGATTGCCAGGTCTTAAATATACCGTAACAATTTTTGGGGCTCAGAAGATTGTGGGATATAGTATCATTGTGAACCACCCCAAGACAGGAACAAAGGGGCATTTGTGACACTCTGGGGCCTCACACCAATGTGTCATTGTGGGGCCCCATGGAAACAAGGGACCATTTTGGCACTTTTGGGTTCATTATGACAGTGTGCAACTAAGGAGTACATTGAGACATAGTGTGGTCTCATGGAACAAAGGGGTCATTGTGACATTGCAGAAGCAAGGAGAACAATGTGACGCTCCAGGGCTTCATGTTTCCAAGGGGTCACTGTGACCCTGTGGGACCCCATGGAAGCAAGGAGCCTCTTTTAACACTGTGGAACCATTGTGACACCATGGGGCCTGATGGAACCAATGTCCATTGTTACACTGTGGAACCTGATGGAATCAAGGGTCCATTGTGACAAAGTAGGGCATCATAGAACCAAGACCATTGTGGCAGTGAGCAATCTCATAGAACCAAGGGCTTATTTTGCCACTGTTGAATGAAGATGAGCATTGTGACACTGCAGGGCGTCATGGAACCAACCTGCCATTGTCACACTATGGAACCTCATAGAACTAAGACGCCAGTGTGACACAGAGGATCCAAGGAGGCCATTGCGACACTGTGGAACCTTGTGGATCCAAGGGGACATTGTGACACAGAGGATACAAGGAGGCAATTGTGACACTGTGGAACCTCATGGAACCCCGAGGTCAGTGTGACACTGTGGGCCCCCACGCAACTGAGGGGCCATTGTGACACTGCGGTGACCAAGGATCCAAGTTGGCATTGTGACACTATGGGGCCTCATGGATTCAACGTGACAATGTGGGGCCCCCATAGTGGGTTGATGTTGCCCTGACCCCAGGCACACACCTCTCTTACTCTGCTCCACAGCTGCACAAGGGGGAAGACATATAACAAAGGGTTCATGGGTTGACATAAGGACCAGGAGGCTTCACTCATCAAATACCATCTTGGGCAAAATAGGCTCTAATTAGGGATATGAATTAAGTTTATTACTAACAAAATCAGAGCAGGAAAATAAGATGTAAAATAAACTCTTAGAAACACCCTCCCCTTCTGTCTTGGTTTAGGACAAATTTGGGAGGAAACTTTTGAAAGGGGTTTCTTTGGAAAAGCAGATTTAAGCCACTTTTTTTTAAAAATGGTTTGGGAAATAGGTTTTCTTGGAGAAAACTGGAAAAAATCTATTTATTTCACAAAACAAAACACCCACAAGCATGAAGAATGAACAATACTGAACAATAAACAATAAACCTTCTTGTTGTTCTGAAGGGATGGCAAATTCAGAAAAAGTCCTTTTTGTGGATGTGTCCTCGGCTTTTCTCTCCATCTCAGTCTCTCCAAGGCCAAAGTCTCTCTCCCTCTCCCTCTCCGAGGCTAGGGCCCAGCATCCTGGCTGCAGTGTAGTCCTGGCTGCGGTAGGCCCGCCGGGCAATGGTCTTGATGTTTGTGGATTGAACAATAGCAGAACAGTCACAAAAACCTTTGGCTTCAGCTAATTAAAAATAAATCCAACCAAAAAGCAAAATAAGGAAAGAAAAACAGAGAGATCTCCGCTTTTCTGGGCAGACAACACTCAGAGCCCCGGAGAAGTCTGTGCTGAGGGTGTTATCTCTATGTTTTGAAAACAACTCCTTCAGATGTTCCACCATTTGCTCTCAGATTCAGCCTTAAAGGTGCAAAACTTATTTCTGAACTAAACAGATGAATGGGGATAAAAGCATCATACAGTCAACTTAGGACACCTTCACACCTCTCCTCCATCCAAGCTCAACTTCCTACCTCAGTGGTACAAAGAGACAAGGAATGGGGTTTATGGTCAGTTAATCACCCATGGTTTCTCCTGCTGCTTAGGGAGAGGAGGCCCTGGGGGATAATAGAGCAAGGTCAGTGGGCTTTGACTATGTGGCAGGTTGACGACATTGGCCCCTTGCTCCCACCGATGGGGTGGAGATGTGTTTTCACTGCTGTGGATGCCATTAGGATTGATCGTTGCTAAATCCACCAAATGTGCCAACCAACATAGCATGATGGAAGTATTAGAGCAACTCCTTTATCAATATAGGGTCCCTCATCAAATACAAAATGACCAAGGAGCACACTTTAGTGGATACAATGTCCAAGACTGGGCTTAAAGTGTACTGGACAGGGAATAGATTGGCTATTCCACATTGTCCACCATCCCCAAGCTAATGGACAGATTAAAAAGATTAATGGGATGTGGAAGGAACGATTGAAAAAGACATCCAGTACTAGAACTTTTACAACAGTGGAGTTTGCACCTTACTAAAGCAGTTTCTTTGTTTCACAACTGGACTAATCACAACCAAAAATTGTACAATCAGATCATGTCACCTTCAGTACAAAACATGGTGAGGAATGAGGTTCTTCCAGATGGTGTCTCTCCCAAAATATTAATTACAGGGAAAATGGAATTGTTTGTGCAAATGGGTTATGTGGTGGGACCACAGCCTGTTAGTCTAGAGATGAAAATTCCTTTCCTAACCCCTGAAAATGCAGTACAGTTCTGTACTCAAACTTCTCCACTTATGCAACGTCCTCTGTTAAAATCAGATTCTCAAGTTCTTCTATTTCAGGTATCTTTGACAAATACCTGGAACTTATCTAGGGAAGACAGTGTTGGAATTCTGATATTGGTGCCACAAACCCACCATCAAATTGAAGATCAATCCTGAAAAGGGAAAACTTCATTCTGTGTCAGCAGCCAGCCCATCTCAAGCTACCAGGCCTGGAGTAATTTTAGCTGAAGGACCTGGGGCAAAGGTGTGTGTGTTACTGGAAGGACATGGCACTGCTCTTTTCCCTCCTGACTACAATCCCTCCTGATTGGCTCAGTGTGCTTTGTAGGCTTGTAGGACATGCACAGACTCTGGATACATTTCTGCAGTATTACTCTGTAAATTCTTAGATAGGGTAACTTTTTCTCTTTTTCTTCTCCATGAAGAAAATGCAGGGCACCCGGGGTGTGCCTTCACCTAAGGTTTAAATTGG
>VZTR01028908.1:1171623-1210745 GCA_013400775.1 Chaetops frenatus | reverse complement strand
AAAAAGTACATCCCCGGGCAGGGAGAGGCTGTGACCCTCTCGGGTCGCCGGTCTGTGCCGGGGACCCGACGGGCGAGGAAGCCCCGGGAAGGGCGGCCGGTCCTTGGCGAGGCAGGGGCTGCCTGTCCCCAGGCGGGGCGAGGCGGCTCCCGCCCGCCGAGGGGGCCCGCCCGGCCGGTCCCCTGCCGGCCCCCGCCCTCCCGCAACTCCCCCGCAGCCACCAGCGGGCTGGGGCGCGGCCGCGGAGGGGCCGGGAGAGCTCCCTGGACTTCCCGATCCCCACCGGTACCCGCGGCAGGACGGGATGACTGTCCGGAGCATCCCGGCCCCCGCAGGGCTCTGGAGCCCGCCCCCCTCCCGGGCTGTACCTGCGGTGCCGGGGGTCCCCGGCGCAGCGTCCGGGGATGGCACCCGCTCCGGCAAGCCGGGTGCTGCTGGCACGGGTGCTCTAGGAGTAAACCCGAGGCCTGCCCTTGGAGGTCTGGCAGGATGAGGCCTTTATTTTTTTTATGCAAGGTGCTGGCTGGCTGATATTTACATAATATCTCTGCTTAAATGTGACCTCGTCCCTAATCGGAGGCTTCCTTTCCATTTTCTATGGCAACACTACAGAACAGATCACTCCAGGGGACTGGATCAGAGGAGTATCTGCACACACTGTAATTTTTCTCTCCTGATTCCCCATCAAGGCTGGTTTGTTCTAGTGAATGGGTGAGATTTAAAAAAAGTTCTTACCATCAGCTCTTAAAGCAGTGGCTAGGCCTGCACGTCACTGCAGATTTGTGGGATCTCTAAATTAGAGCAGGATGGAGTGAACACAGGCTTAATTAACAAGCAAGAATTATTGTTGTTAGGTATTTATATATTTACTAGCCTGACTGGTGACTTCCATGCACCACACTGCCTAATCAAACAACCATAAGAAGTTATGTTAATTATAACTGACTGTATTTATTTATTTTAAAATTAATATTAGAAGAAGAAAGAAAAGAAATCCTAGCAAGTTTTGTAAGGGTGAAGGACCTGAGACCCGCTTCGTTCAGAGATTTGTTTTGCTCCATGAGATCCCTGCCCTATGCTTCGAACCCATCATGTATACACAGTAATGTCTCTTCTTACACGGTTGGTCTCACTGATAGTAAGCCTGATGTGCCTATGTATTTATGCAGGAGTTGGATTCTGTAATGCTGTGTTTCATCTCTGTGAGATGCCAGCTTTGGTTTCAGGTTTTATACGGCAAGGGGTGAATATCTTTGTGTTGGTTTTCCAAAACCTGCTGAAAATAATTGTTTTGTGTTTGTAAGACATGCTAATTCATGGTGCATTTAGGCAGGAACGTTTTTCTAAAGACTTCTAAATTCTGCCTTAATTATCTCTTGAGATGATGGGGGTTTTTTTTCTGCATTGAAGAAACACATGCCTTAGTGTTAATAATGCTAAAATTAGTTACTGTGGTACAGAAGCTGGGATACTCTGTATGGCTTAGAACATTTGTTTTCAGTCTCTGCTCTGTTTGTACTTCTTGGTCTGCTAGGATGGCTTTGTTTCTTGCAGCTGAGGTAGTGTGGGGTCTTTCAAGGTTGAATTTTTTTGTTTATGGGTGGGTGCATGTGGTTAGGTTGTTAATAGGAAGCTAATCTTTGAGCAGATACTTTGGAGATTTCAACAGAAGGGCCAAGAATCTTGGATCTTGTGGAAGAGGTGGTTCTTGTGGGTGGAGAGACCACTGTTTGGAGAGGTGCTCTACAAGGTGCAGTAGGCCACCCCTATGACTCCTTCACTGGCACACTGGGACTTGTCTGCTACAGGCTGAGGCACAAGTACTGTCAGAGGCCATTGGGGTCGAGATTTGCCCAACATATTTAAGTTCTCCTGCATGTTGATCAAGGGTTTTTATTTCCATTTGCGTTTTTGAAATGCTCTAAGCAATGCTCTCTCAAATTAATGTTCCTTTAGTGCCTTAGATAGTTGTTATGGGAATGCAAGAGTTGGAAATATCCTTAGAAGAGGGCGTGTATTGAACCTGAGGTATAAATGAGGCTTGAATTGAAAAAGATGTGCTCTGTTAAAAGTTTATCTCGGGACACAGTGATGGAGCAGAGGTTCCTTAAGATTTTTCTCTTAGAGGTCCATCACACTCAAGCTCATGTTTTGTTTTCCGTGGTTAGTACATTTCTGTCTGCAGCACCATCTTCATTGCAATTTATCCCACCTCTGCTCTCAGTTTCTGCTTTTAAGTACTATTTATCAGTATGCAAACATTCATAAGTTCTTTCATGAAAAGATTTTTTTTCTTAAAGAACATATTGTTTAGATTATGATAGAAGATGGGAGATGTAGGAGTAGCAAGTATGTGAAGAAAGAAATGGGCCTGGGCCATATTTCTGGATAGTGCAAGGCCTGATGCAGCTAGCATAAATATGTGTCAGGGAACAGAAAATATTGAAGAATGTGAGATTGGATTGACCCTTTGTATAAAAGCAAGTTTGGTTGCATGCTGCCTCTGTCTAAGAGGATATTTGGACAGGTACAACTGATGACTGTGTCTCCATTTATTAATTTTGAGCCACAGTTGCTCTGCCATCAAGCAAAGGAAACATCAGACTCTTTGTCTGTAACCCTGATTTTTTTTCTCTCAACTTTCATTAACTCTGTTCTGCTTCATTTTGAAGGCACGATATTCAGCCTTAATTGCAGTTTTGTGTACTGATATGCAGAAGTGCATTCCATCTCTTTTGTTTCTCATTAAAAAAAAAGATCCATATTTAGAACAATTGTTGATTTAGGCTACTTATTGCAATGTTACTCAGCATTAGTAAGGAAAATCAGTTTCATGGTCATTGTTTTCTTCACATGTTACAATAAAATATCTTGAGTTAATGATCTAAAAAAGTGGTGTTATTTCCATCTTGGGAAGTTTTGCTCCTGTATGCAAATTTTGTTACTTCTGTTTAATTTTTGCTAAGGTTTTTTAAAATAGCAAACTTTTTCAGCCCTACCTTCAGTAATAGGGAAAAATCTCTAGTAGTTCAATAAAAGTTGATACAGATTCATTGTCAGTGGGGAAAAATGAAACCACCCTGGTAGTTTAAACTAATTTTTCATTCATTCTTTTTTCCACAATACTTCCATCCTTTACACATTACTGTAAATCATAGAAGTTTGTCTTTGGCAGATGGAATGCTTTTGTAGGCCTTTCTTAGAGATCACTAAAACTTGGTTGGTTACTTCCTTACTTGAAGTAATTAATCTCTTTGTCTAATAAGAATGGCAGCTGAAGAGGAGCTTCTGCCATGTGCTGTGGTAGGTGAGGTCTTCCCCTTTCCCTCTCAACACAATCCAAGCTCATAGATCTGATATTTAATTCCACAGCTACCTTTGGATTTGATGCATTTTTTTCTTTATCATATAGGCTCTCAAACACATGCATAAATGCACATGAAGAGCCAGATATATTTGGGAAGCTCTCACCTGAAACTGTTAAGTTAGACAGGAATGGATAGGGTGCTTGATGTAGTTAGGAATACAGTGGGAATTTTGTTATTTTATTTTTGTTCTGTTAGTTCACAGAAACTTGTAATCGCTCTATATCTTGTTCACAATGGGAAATTATGTGTCAATGAAGACAATGACACGTGGTAATTTATAACTTATCCTTACAGCCTTGGTTTTAAGAGAGGGTTGCCTAATGCACATTTTATAAAAACTTAAACATATATACACATGCAGTTGTTTTGGTGCCGTCCTGTTAATGTGCTGAATAACCCAATAAACTGAAACCAGCTTCTGGAGATGATAGACTGAAATTGAAGCAAAAATCACTTAAATTCTGAAATGTTTAGAAGTAATGAATAGACTTTTTTGTAGTAGTTATGTCATCCCCAAAAAGCACAGTCAACGTTGGTTTACTTTGCTTTGGCTTTTCTTTGTTTTTAGTGGAAGATGGCTGAAGGAAAGACATCTTTGTTTTGTTCTGATAATAAGAGAACTTTGACGTAAATATTAGTTAATTTATTTCTTGCAGACATTTTTAGAAACCTATATATTTAGTCTGCAAGCCGGCATTCTGCAATAAGCATAAAAATAAGAGAGGAGCAACTTGTATTACGTGTATTTGTTCACGTGCTGCTTACTTCTTCCCCACTAAATGCTGAATGTAGCCACAACTGTAGGAGGATCAAGATGTCCCTCCTAACTCTTTGAAGTTTCTGTTCAGTTTTCTTCTCACTTTTAGTCCATCTTAACACCACGTTGCCCATTTTCTAGCACCCTACCTTGACAATTAGGGAAACGAGAGCTGTTTAGGGAAATTAATTAGGGAAAAGAGAGAGTATGTTTATTCATATTTCAGAGTGCCAATTAAATTTAACTTTCATCCTCTTGGACAACTGACAGTTGTCCTCCATTTCAATTGTCTTTGACAAGACATTATTATTGAAAGCTTTTAGTTGCCCTTGTGATAGCTGTTACCTTTCCATCCAGGAAGGAAGTGTCAGTAGAGTCACACAGATGCATTTTGCAGTTTCACTTTTGATTTAGTGCTTATGCTCACCATATGCTGCAGATGAAATTCTTGGTTTCCTGGCTGTAACTTCAATAAATGGTGTCCCTTTGGCTATGGTCAACATAGTTGTCAGCTTTTATTATGGACACTGTCTGCATATCTGATTGCTTTGACTTTGCTGTGCAGGTGAGGAGGTGATTTTTTTATTTTCGCCTGTGAGTATAGCACACTAAAATTTAATCCTAACACTATCTATTTAATTTAAGAGGAGGTGAGCCAAGTGGTATGTTAGCATAATTGAAACTGAGGTGCTATTATTGTTGTTATTATTGTTAATATGGTGAGAGTGAGTGAACCACTGCAGAACAATCTTCTGTGGATTAGTCCAAAATTATCTTATTCCTCTTCTTCAACAGTCAGAACAGGGAACATATTGTCTAACTGAATTTAAGACTTTCCAAAATGTCAGTGATGATGAGGCTGAGATTTTATTTTCTTTTTCTGTTGTCAATCTAGAGCAATATCCAGCATCTGGTAGCTGTTTATTTACTGCTCTGTAGTGCTTCTGTTGATGCAAAAAAGTGTCCAGTATTTTGCATTTCTTCTCACTAGCTTACATTTGAACTACCACTCAAAGGTACAAGCCTTGTTTTCTTGTGAACTGCTAATTCTCTGAACAATCTTACTATCCAGGTATATAAGTACTTGTGGTGATGTGATGCATGTCTACCCTGAGTCTGATCAGGATATGTTTCTAGGGTGAAGGTTTTACTTTGTGAGACAGTGGTTCTCATTCTGCCTGAATCCCTAAAATGCAAGTACAGCCCTGATTTTGGAGTAACTGCTTCCTGAGCGCTTTCTGCCCTCCCAGGATGTAAACATTCTGTTGCTCCTATCGGAATGGGGAGAGTGTCTTGGGAGGTGCTCCTTCTCTAAATTGCTTTAATATGGGAAATGAAACCCAGGAATGGACCCTTTTTTCCACATCAAGGTGTTAAAGCACCACTTTCATGATGTTTTTACCTTACAGTGATGTAGTTGAGTCATGTCTTGGCATTTCCTGTAGAGCAGATCACGTCTCAATCATTCATTGCTAAGCTTGTTAGGTATAGACTATATTATACTCCACTAATTTATTGTGGCAGACTTTTATTTCTTATAAAAGAATTAATTACTTTTTCGTCTTAAATCCTTTTCTGGACTTCCTATTTCTTAAACCAAAAAAAAAGGATCTTCAAGTACATTTTATCCCATCTTCTTATATTGATATTTTTTGAGATTCACTCATTTTAAGGAAGGCCAAGTGATAATTTATCTGCACTATGGCAAAAGAAAATAATTCAGCTGACCAGTAACGGTGATTTGGCTTAATTCTCACAAAGGCAGACTTCAGCTTCTCTGTGCAGCATAATCCTTCTCAAGATAATCATCCCATTAGCTTTTGCATGAGTCTTTGGCCTCTGCCATGTAGGATGGGAGGGAGGATGTGATACTGTGCCTGAACACTTATTGTCTGTTCTGGTAATTCTGAGTTTTTAAGTCAAATGGCAAATTCTTACTAAAAATTTTAATTACATTTGCTGTAGCCTGGCTTCCTAAGGAAATGAGCCTTAAATGCTTCTGCTGTCTCTCAGTCCTCTATGACTAATTTTTGCATTTCTTGGCCAACTTCAAACTACAAGTGTAAATAGGCTTGAAATCTTGAAGATAAATCTCCTGCTCCAGAACTTAACACATATATGCTTGATTGAGAAGGTTGAATGAGCCTTTTTTGTATTTTTAATCAGGATTCACTGATAAATGGCATGAACTTGTATTATTTGTAATGAGTCACCTTGAAAAATGAATCTTTTGGACTATTTTGTTCCCTACAACTCATTATATTGATTTAAACTCATTAAATCCCTTTATTAATGTTTTCTAGTTTGGTTTGGTGGTGAGGTTTTTGTTTGTTTGTTTATTTGGGGTTTTGTCTGGCATTGTTTGGATTTTTTTAATAGATTGTCATCATATATGGAAGTTTCTCAGAATTTTTCAGATTCTACATTCAACCAGCCATGAGGTTGGGGCTATTTCTACCTCTTGCAGTAAAAACCCAAAGCTTTCCTGCATTCAGGTAACTGTATCAACTCTGCCTTTATGTCAGTAACAAATATTATATGTATATATTATTGTTTGCAGATTTAATTTTCTTTTTTTTGCTACTGTCCACTGTGTAAGAAAGCCTGAAATATTTTGAGGGTTTTTTCTACTTTTTTTCCTTCTTTTCACCTCAGTCTTTCCTAGATGATGTGTAGTCTAGAAAGTAAATGCCTACTTCTGTATCAAAGAAGGGAACCATGACCATAGCTATGGTTAGATATATCTGAACTAGATTTATTCTGTCTACTTAGTGAGCTATTAGAAATCTAGGTAAAAGAGCTGGTTTTTTTAAGAATAAAAATTTAAATGCTGAGAATTCCATGTACATTCATAAATGTGCACTCAAAAATACTCCAGAAATTAATATACATATAAATCTGATTGTGGAGACAGCCTGTCTGATGAACCGGGTAAAATAGAAGATTCCTGCATACTAGCACTTCAACATAATTGCATAATAATGATAAATTATGCTTTACAAGGGGATGTGTTGGAGATGTGTCTGAATTAAACAGTGTTTAAGCTCTAATCACAGCACTTCATGTACTTAATATTGTCCAGGAACTGAGAAAGGCTAATCCTTCAAATAGCACAAAAGCAACACAGGATTCCAATTATTTGCTGTTTCCTCACACAAAGCAGAGAAGTAAAAACCTTTAGAGGGATCTGTTCTCTTATCACTTGAGATAATAAATACAGTGCCTTTCTTAAGATTTAGGTCTGTAAGTATAAAATCAGTAAAGTAGAGCTGTAAATATCATGGTTGGCAAGGATGATAATTCTAATCTGCAGAACCCCCCCAGAATATAGTGCACATTTGCTCTTTTGTACCCAGTTTGTCTGGCTTTTGCACATCTGATGCAAAAATGCATTGCTGCTTCAGCTGCCACAATCAGCTGTAACTTGCACGTGGAGTAAGGGAGCTGGAAAAAATCCATGGTCCTGCACTGGAATGCAGTAATTGCCAGCTCCTTACTGAGAGGTGGGACCAAATGTGTGAACCTATCACAGCATGAAGCTTAGATCTGCGGAATAACTGGCCTGCTCTAGTTATTTCAGATACTCTGCAATAATGTCTCTGTTTCTCGAGGAAATTATTTTTATTGGCATATAAATATAGTGGGAGAAGGAAGAATTAAAATGGATGCTGTATTCTGAACTCTCTGTAAGGGAGTAACTATTTCCATGGTCAGTCTTCATGTGAAAACAAGCCTGAGGAAGCTGTATGGGAAGTAGCTAAATCAAGTATGGTGAGAAAGATGCACAAGGAAATGAGTGAGTTAAAAGAATATACTGCAGAGAAAATAAGAAAGAGTAGGCGTCTCTGTAGGCAGCTTTGTTGATGTCAAAATGCTACATGTTCTTATTTCGTTGTGCTTTGTCGAGATGGAGGAGTGCATGTTCTGCACAGATTAAGCCATGTCATTCTGTTTTCTGATATAATTTTTTTTTAATGTGGAAGGAATCATTAAGTCTGAGATACATTCTTTGACAGTGAAACTGTGGAATATGAAACTCTTATTTTTGGGAGTTTTGAAATACATAAACCATTTTTCCTTTTTCCTGTTTCATATTGCCTGAGATGCACCCCACCCTGTGGGTGATAGAAATGTTGCCATGGCTTCTCCCTTGCAAAGGTTGTAGGCTTTTAAGTAGAAAAAGAAGAACCCTCTTGATACTGACTCATTTTATCTCAGCTACAGTCTGTATAACGTGGATCCATCATTCATACATTCATCACCTCTATTGCATGAGTTCTGCATTTACACTGGATGTAAATAACAACCAGTCTAGGCAGTGGGGTTGGCAGTAGGAGTTACACTCATTGTGATCCTGACCTCTGTGCATGGGAAGAACTGCTACAGTTTTGGGGCTTTGATTACATGTATATCATTCTTTAATGAGCAGTAAATAATCGGCAGTAAAGTGTAAAGTTTAGATTTCTTTGCCCAGCTTTTACCATGGCCCATGCTGCAGGTGTTTCTGACTGATGAAACCTGCCTTGAAAGGTGGGCTGGTAAATTGGTGGTTGTATGTATTCTAAGGATTTTAGTAGACAGATGTGACTTTGGAGCCACAGATTAAAACTTCAGTGATTGAAGGTTTGCCCAGACCTTCTCTGGTACTATCTCTCTATATTAGTATAAAACCAACACAGTACACTTATGAATTACAATGTCAATAAATTTAATCAGGTTGTATTGTAGTTCTGAGGCTCATTAAACTTACCTGTGAACATCCATGTTACAAAGCTTTGTATCATCCATACCTTGTTGTTCGGACTTCATTGGTTGTCCTTAGTTTTGTTTTCAGTTCACGTGCCAAACCTTTTCATTTGAACTGCCCTAGAACTTGTTTCTTAGCATTTTTCCATAGGCTTCAGTGGTTTTGGGGAGCTGTATTCTTCATTCACTGATGCATTTGACTTCCAACTGCGTGTGCTCTCTGAGTTGTTCTCTTTGATGGCAGACCTGGATGAAGTTTTCCAGAAGATAGAGACAACATGTGGAAGGCACTGGAGATACACAAGCAATTCTGTGTTTGTTTCTGACCTTGGAGTTGTTGACTGGTCATGAAGGAGATCTTCTGTGTTCAGGCAGTTCCTGGTTATGTGGTTTTGCCAGTGTTGATAGTTGCTGTAGACTCTTGATACACTGACACTTTGGGTGCAGGACAGGGTGTATATTGTTATTGCACCCCAGTCCCTAGCAGGTTTTGGATGACAAGAAATGTCTGTGCCTTTGAAGCAGGGGAGTTCCGTGTGCAGGCAGTGTTAGTGTCATTGCTGCCAGGGAGGCAGCAATGTAAGGCAATAAAGAAGGCAGTGGCTATTGCCCTGAGAGTGCTGGTTTATCAGCTCACGACAGGTCTGTGAGCCTCCAGGTAAGTATTGGGAAGTGAGTGTTTGGTGCAAGGCTGCAGTGAGTTGTGCAGGTGGTGAGTGCTTCTGCCTACTGAACAAATGAAGAGAGTCAGTTTTGAGACTGGTCTTTCTGAGTGAGCTTTCTTCTAGCAGTAAAGTATATGCCTACAGCTTCCATGTTGCATGGAGCACATTCTCTGGTTAGCTACTATTCTGCATTGTGGTATCTAGGCTTGTTTGACTTAGGTGAGCAAGATATTGGAGAAATGGTGGCTGAAGACTTAAATGCTGTTTAAATAAACATAAACTAATAAGTACCTGAGTTCAACAGGAATGTTGGAAATGAGTTGCAGGAAATCCTGGCTTTTAGAGCTGTAGAGTGGCACTGAAGACTGTCAGCCCTTGGTTCTGTCATCTGGGCTTCAAACTAGACTGGGCAGCACGTATGCAGATGTGAAAATGAAGCTTTACCCTATAACCATGGCAAGCAGAGGTTCAAAGTTAGCTCTGTATTGCTGATACCTTTTCTGCATGCTCTTAAGTAGTATTTTTGCTAATAAACAGCTTAGAATAAGCTTGCAGTGTACTATGCAATATTGGTCTCAGTGGGACTGTCAGGTTAAAACAATGTTTTGCTTTTGGCAGTACATAGTTTCAAGCAAATCAATTAAATATCAAAGCTTCATTACTTAAGCAGTTCCATTAAATTTTGTGTTTCTTTCTCTGGTTTTGTAATTTTGGATTAGACTGCTGTGGTGTTTGTGTTGAAAATCATGTAAACAATCAAATTTTTTTTTACTACAAGGAAAATAAAAAAGGAAAGCATTTCTAACTACACTGGGTTTCACAGGGGCCTTAACCTGCAGTATGTGGCCAGACTTGTATATTCGAGTGATTTTTTTGCCCTGGGTATGCCTGTAGTGATGCTGAGCAACACAGTTCAGAATTGATGTCTACATCACTGCAGCTGGCAAAGAGACAATCTGCCAGTTGGATCAGAATTTCACTCTGTTCCTAAGTATATGTGTGGGGAATAATAGTCTCTGTGCAGAGATTTATTTCATCTTTTCATGCCAAGGGAATTTGATTTCCTGTGTCTGTGTTTGGAGTGCTGGCTATGAAAGTATGTCAAGGAGACAAAACTATCATCCTGTTCCTGATAAGGCAGAAAGCAGTGTACTCAAAACTGATGGTTGTTTAGTTATTGTTCTGCCTATCCCCATGGCAGGAAAGGAATAAATTCCTTTGTCATCCTTCTGGACACGATACTGAGTCAGTAGGAAGATGCCATGTTCATAGTGTTGATCTGGAAGTTGGAGCTCAGCTTTGCATTTTCTAACCTGGCTAAAAGTCATTCTATTTTTGATGAGTAGAATTTATATGCTGATGTTTCATGTCTCTGTACAATAATCTGCATATTATTGTATACCTAGTTGATAAGCTTCCTCTTTTTTCTTCATAGCATGATTTCTCACTTATTGAGGTTTTCTTCCTTCTTTATTTATTCATGAAGCACCTAAGCTTCTAGTGTAACTTGAATTTCAGCTCTTTCTGGTATCTGTTTCATTCTGCATTTTCTTTTTATGTAATTGCTTCTTTTCTTCCATGAGATTTTCTTTCTTTGTAGGATAGAATATATATTTCAATCTGCACAGATCATCTTGCATTTGTGTAATGCACTTTCATGAATATTCATAATGTGTCTTTATCTTATGCATTTACAGTAATAAATGTTAGTAATTAGATTCAAATTTACCCTTATAATGGTGAAGAAATATATTTTATAATAAATTTTACTCGTGCTAAGTATGGGATTTATCTTTTTTATCAACTTTTGACTTGAAGATCATGTCATGTTGGAGGACTTTGAATTTCCAGAGTATTTATGGTGTTTTTGTTAAAAGATTTTTTTCTGAATTGCCCTTACATTAAGAAAAGTGACCTTTTCTTTCTTTAAATAGCAGGCTACTTATTTTCTAATTTCTGATTTTTGCTTTTAGTTAGCTTACTACTAGCTCACTAATATTTTTTCTTTTTCTGTTTGAGTGAGTGCAAGCACCCTTCTGAATTTTGAATATGTTATAAATACTTTATTCAGAGCTTGAGGCTCTCAGCATGCCGAGTCATTGTTTCATGCCAGGTTTTCCACTGATTGTATTGTTTTCTTCTTGGATATACAGATTAGCTTTCTTGAGCTTGAGAAGAATGCTAAAAATCTATCTTTCAGTTTATCGAAGCCACATTTATAGAAAATCAACTTTTAGACTTTTCGTTCTCAGTCTTTCACCTCATTGTGCAGAATATGATGTACAGAGAGATGTGGGTGCTTGTGAGATGGTTCTGTGCTAGGCCCCTTTTCTGCACTTCATCTGAATGACCGGGTCATTGGAGGAGGATTCATGTCTCCCTCTCTCCCAGAGAGAGCTGCATTAAAATTAATGTGTTTCATGTGAACAGCCAAGCCAATGCCAACATTTCTGGTAGATTGGAGGCCATTATTTGTTGTTTTCCTGTCATCAAGTTTTTTTTATAAAATATTAAAGTAAAATAAATGTACAGTGTTTATCTTTGAGGCACCTCTTTGTTTCCTTTTTGAAGAGCTAAATTAGTAAGAGAAATTCCCATTGGACTTCAGCTTTAGCTTTGCAGGGAAATAATTAGCATTTGAAGCCAAGATACTATGTTTATGGTCTATTGGCCTTGTTTGGTTTTGGGAATGCCATGTCTCCTTGCCTGGTAGAGTAGCTCTGCTCTGAATCTTGTAATCTGTGGACCTGATATAATAACAGAGAAAGGCATCCTAGTGCCCCAGCGAAAATGTGATGTTCAGAAACGACATCTCTTTGAACTGCATTTTTAGTGATTTCCTGTATATGCAATATCAGCAGACAGTGTAGAGAAAGCAGCTGGTGACACCGACATTTGAACTATTTTTATGCATATACATTTTTTGTGTTGGGATAATTTGTTGAGATGGACATCAAGTTAAGAACCTTTTAAACACAGTGAAATTTGTAAATGACAGGAACTGAAGTTCTGTGGTGCAATGACAAATTGTAATGACAAATTCTTAACTATTTCTTCTGTTTTTAGTAATATTATTCTTGTCCTTGTTTTTTACATCACAGTTTTGCATTTCATGCTGTGCTTGATTTCAAGCAGTGGTATGATTGTATTTGGCAGTGTGTTTACAGTAGATGACTTGGGTCAGAAAGCATGTTCTGAACAGCTTCATCTTTTCCCTGGTCCTTTTACCATCTATAACCTTAATGGGGTGCTTTTCCCATTGTGTACACCTTTTGTCACTACAGCTGTCTTTCAGCATGCAGGAGTGAACCAAACTGCTTTTAGCATTTCATTAGTGCCACTTTTGATCAGGCGGCAGATGTTGCCCCGCTGATCCCCAGATGCCGTTTGTGCCTGCCGGGCAGGTGGCTGCCTGCAGGACCCGCAGCTGGGGGAGCCCCACTCTCCGAGGATGCTCTCTGAGCGATGAAGACATCTCTAAGATGGATCAGCATCCTTCTCAGTAGATTTTCAAGGCAAAAAGAGGCCACTGTGATAATAACTCACTTAACGTGTAATTTGAGTCCTAAAGCATCTTTCAGTAATTTCTGCATGTGTTCATTGACTTGTAAATGCAGGCATCTGCTCTCTCTAGTGGATGCTCTAGTGTCAAGGAACGTACCAGATTTTTTACTTACCTAATTCCATTGATTACATANTGTGAACTAATATCCTTTCTGGGCGGGAGTTTGCGGTGACATGAACTCCACGAGAGACTGGTGCTTCTTGTGGGAAAAAATCTCCATGGTGAGACAAGAGAGACTCTTCTTCCAATTGGACTGATGAAAGCCTATTTCAAGAGTGGTAAATTGACCAGGGGTTTTCTAAGTTTGTTTCTCTGTGTTGTTGGTGAGAAGGATGGTGGTAAAGGAAGATAAATGAGGTGGGAGAAAGGAACCATCTTGGGTGGGGGGCTGGGGGAGGAAGAAGAAACCACCTGGGGGTTGATTTTGATTTTGTTGTCTTTTGTTAATAAACTTTTTATCTTTGACGTTTAGGCCTGTTTTGCATTTCTCTTAATCCTTATTCTCATGAAACCACTACACTACACTCTCGCCTGGTGTGAGCAGGCGAGCAGGTGAATGTGAAACCGCTACAGGCAGATGTTGCCCCGCTGATCCCCAGATGCCGTTTGTGCCTGCCGGGCAGGTGGCTGCCTGCAGGACCCGCAGCTGGGGGAGCCCCACTCTCCGAGGATGCTCTCTGAGCGATGAAGACATCTCTAAGATGGATCAGCATCCTTCTCAGTAGATTTTCAAGGCAAAAAGAGGCCACTGTGATAATAACTCACTTAACGTGTAATTTGAGTCCTAAAGCATCTTTCAGTAATTTCTGCATGTGTTCATTGACTTGTAAATGCAGGCATCTGCTCTCTCTAGTGGATGCTCTAGTGTCAAGGAACGTACCAGATTTTTTACTTACCTAATTCCATTGATTACATACTCCCCTGCCTCAGGAATCTCTTCTTAGTAGCACTATAGTTACATAGCAAATATAATACAATTAAGATAAATAGTCTGTGTTATAAATATGGGGAAAATTCGGCAGAAGTTTATTTTTATGTTACTGATTATACGGATAATTGCCATGTTTAAAAAGAGTACTTTTCGTGCTGTGCAGCAATTTTTACAATGAAATTTTACTCTCATCATTGGGTTGACATGAAAGAGCAGAGAACTTGCTGACAGGCATATCTGGGTTAGGCTGCAGCAACTCATTAGAAGCTCCTAAAGTAGGATTACATAAATGGGACCCTATCTTCTTGGGTTAAATATAATTCTGTAGTTTAATCTAATATGTGGCTGCCATAAAATCTATTTTGACTGGCAGCAGTAGTTTGATTTGTCAACCTTTTCACTGCTAAGCTTAAAAAAAGACAATCAAAACATAAGATTCCATCTTTAATGGAATTCATTGTAAGTTTATTGCTGTTATTTAGGGTGGAGTGGGTTTTTAGTGAATGAAAATATTAATTAAAAAGTCAAACTGGAATAATCTTGAAATATGTACATAACAAATTTCACTAATCTATTGTGTCTTAATCAAGTTATAAAAAGAATTACTTACTTTTCCTGATTTAGGATATAATCTTGAAGGGTGTTTCAGCAAACTTAGAGATGATGTTACTTATAAGAATCTATAAAATAAAATACTTAATTATGCATTATATCACAAAGAGAGTAAAGGAAATGTATTTATTCTATAGGAATAAGTAGATTACCTTGATCTCTTTTTTCCAACTGCTAGATTTACATTTAAATTAGAAGTTCATGACATAGTTTATAGAAACAGTGCTCCTGAGTGAGATGTGGAATATTATTTTTATTTTATATTAGTGCTCTATACTTCTATCATTATTTTAAAGCACAAATTTCTAGGGACATTGTTCTCATTTCTGGTTTCCATTCAAAAGGTTGGGAAAAAACCAAACAAAAATAAACCCACACGTGCTTTTTCTTATATTAGAATAGGTTTCAATTAGGTAGGTTTTAGTCATCTTTATCAGTTTCTTTATAGGGTCTTACCTTGACCTGCAGTCAAAAATGACATTTTTTCATATAGTTGGCAGGATGCATATTTGTGTGTGTTAATTTAGATGGACCTGTTTATGTTACTGGTTATACATAGCAGTCACATAGATTGAAAAGATTCTTGCCAAAGCCCTGATGGAACATTTTGATCTGAAAAAGCCATTTGTTGGCACTGTGAGGTTTATTCTGCTGTTGGGGCTCTGAGCAACCCAGTTCAGTGGAATATCTTCCTGCCCATGGCAAGGGGTGGGAATGATCTTTATGGTCCCTTCCAACCCAAACTAGTCTACGATTGTAAGCAGGACTGAATTTCACAGTGCTGAACTCTTCAACTTCTCTCTGTTACACCATGAGCTGCATTTCTTAGTGTAGCCTTAAATTTTATCTGTGGATGTGTGGGGGCACACCAGAGGTAAAGTTCTGTTCTGATCCAAATACATCATCAGGGCCATGTCTGCTGAGGGTGCATATGCACATCTAGAACAGAGCATGGTTTGAAGTGAGTGAGAGCCTTAGGTGAAGACATGAAGAGCAAAATTCATATTCATAATTCCTGTTGAATTTTTTTCCTCAGATAAACATGTACAAGTCTGATAAGGTTATGCCATGTGCACCAAGTACAGTCCAGTTATAAGTTTAAGTCATAGTAGTAAATATATTTCTGAAAAAGCAAAACAGTGAGTAGCTGAGGATCTCAGTCCTTCTTTTAATTCACCGCTGCAAGTAAATTCCCTGGATTTTATATATTATTGCATCCTGAACAAAGTGTTTATATTAATAAGGTAGTGAGGACAAAAAATAATTAATTTCACACTTTTCATTTACTAATGAAAAGGAAATGATTTAGTTGCCTTAAGTCTTTATTTTAAAGACTAGGAGCTGTGGAAATCATACTTGATATATGTGGAATAAACCACATTCTCACGGGAGTATTTTATTTAGAAACACCTCACTGTTTTTATGACAGTCTTCTAAAGAGAGAAATAAAATTATTATGTCATGCATTAGAAATGTAAAAAGCAAGGGCAATATTTTTGGTGTACCTCAGGGGTTTTCTGGTAGAAGGAACCTGAGATATCGTGGAACAATAGTAATAAAATATGCCTTTCTGCTAAATAACAATGAGAATTTAGTACTTGAGACCAAGTGCACCTCGATATAAGGTATTCTCAGGAGAACTTTCTGAAATCCAGTATCCAAGATCAGTACAGGAGAAAATGTGGTGTTTTTTGTAGAACTTGTAGGAGACAAATATACATTCTGTTTCCATTGGCTTTAAACTTATTTTTTAATCCTCAACTATAAGGAAAAAAAAAGAAACCTGAAAAATTGAAAGGTTTTATTTTAAAACAAATTTTTTTACAAAGACTTTTTTATTTAAAATAGATTTCCTTATTTTTCCTTTGTTTGAGTTATTTTTCCAGGGACTGAGAGGCATTTGGAAAGAACTTCTAGTTAACCAGTAAATTTTAAACAATCTTGGCTTTTTGTTAGCTTCCCAGAAAAACTTCTCAGATTGCATCTGAAAATACAGCTGATAATTCCTTTTCTTCCTCTTGAATTTTAGTTCTTTTGAACAAGGACTACCCTGTACTATGAATTCTAGCTTTGTTGTCAAGGCAATAATTGTGATAATACATCCAGTATGTTCTAACATGTGTTAAAAGTATTGTAGACATGTGACACATGCTTTAACAAGATGTGGCTTTGCTACTTTGAGTCTGTCTCTCCTTGAGCTTTTTATCTCTACCAGCCTAGGTTGGGTTTTTTTCATCTGGACGAGACTTACAGTATTTTCCCAGCTGTGTTTTTGATCCCTAGATATAGACAGCGTGTTTATGTGATGAGCGGTCATATTTTCAGCTAGGTTCTCCTTGCATTTCTGAATTTCAAGTAATAATAGTTCTTAATGCTATAAGGAAACTACTTTGTCCAGATTAACTTTGATATTGATTGCTCTTCAACTCACACAGCAGTTGATGCTCTTAGTATATGTGGGTGTATGTTTAATAATTTGATAGCTGCTCTAGAAGTAAGTACCATAATAAAAAATTATTGCCAAACAATTGTTATTTTGGAGTAGGCAAATGAACACAAATTGCTCTCTATAGTCTGGGAGGAATGTCTTGCTATCAAGATATTTTGCAGGTGTTACTATAAAAATACCTTCTACCAGAAGTCAGTTTATCTAATTTACATTTGAAATTATTTAGAGTACAGTATTTGCCTGAAATGTGGTGCACAGATTAGTCATAGGGTTGCAAAGTCATAAGTTTTGTATTTAAGTTAGAAAATGTGGACAGAAGCTGTAAGAGACTGGTTTATAAGGCCATATACAGAGCAGCTATATTTCTGTCTGGAATTTCTCAGGCAGAAGAATGTGCAGATGAACTGCATTGAATTGCTGTTGCGTGCCCTAGGTGGTTACTAAATGCATCAGATTTACTGTTCATGGGCAGTAATTTCTATTTCTTAGAAGTCTTGGCTTGCTCACTATGCATCATGTATGTATAGAGGTTCAGTCCAGACTTTTTTATACTATTGGATAGTATGCAAATTTTTTCTAGAGAGGAAAAGTGAAAATATTCAGGTAAAATCCAAGTCACTGCTGCCTTGCTTTGTGTTTTGTATCTCTAGCTCAAGATGGTCCTTCCTGTGAGACAGACCATCTCTAATGATTTGTGCTGACTGTTTCATATGTGTGTCTTGCTCTTGGTGGTACAATTAGAATTCCACTGAATTGAAGCACTTACTAGCAACATTTTTTTAGTATGAAATAAATTTTATTTATCCATATCAAGATCACCTCAATTTAAGTAACACTTGTATATCTGTATTTCTAAGTTTCTGAACAGCTGAGAAGGCTGTTCAGAAGATCCCAGCGTGTTACTCCATCTTATTTTCTGACTTTAGGTTATGTAGTATTTGTAAATATACTGGGTCAGTGGGCATGCTTGGATTGTAGCCTGAATATCAATTTGTCTTCCCTTCACTTGAAACCAAGATGGGTATTCCTTGTTAAAATTCCCAGATCATGGTGATATTATCAGGGCAGAGAGAAGGAAAAGGACAGCAATGTTACAGCATGGGCATAGATAAACTTTTGATTTATCTACAAGTATGAATGACAAAAAGAGCAGCAACAAAAATTTTTAATGGGATTAGCATTTTATGTGTTACCTTTGTAGCGTGCTGTCATCATTCTGTAGCTTCCAACATATTTTTGTTGAACTACTGACTGAAAGCTTTGCACCAGTGCAGTGTTTCTTCATCATCATTCTGCATTCCTTTTTTCCTCTGCCNCATGGTGACATTATCAGGGCAGAGAGAAGGAAAAGGACAGCAATGTTACAGCATGGGCATAGATAGACTTCTGATTTATCTACAAGTATGAGTATGACATGAGTATGACAAAAAGAACAGCAACAAAAATTTGTAATGGGATTAGCATTTTATGTGTTACCTTTGTAGCGTGCTGTCATCATTCTGTAGCTTCCAACATATTTTTGTTGAACTACTGACTGAAAGCTTTGCACCAGTGCAGTGTTTCTTCATCATCATTCTGCATTCCTTTTTTCCTCTGCCATGGTTCAGAAGGATAAAAAAAACAAGTTAAGTTTTGAGGCACAACTTGCCTTTTTTTGGATTATCCTACTTAGCCCTAGCATCTGTCCATTTCTGTCCTTATTATATCTTATCAAGTCATACTACTCTTTCTTCAAATATCCTGTTAGTTGTCTTTTACATTATTTTATAAAGGTCTTGCTGATATTGGAAAATCCATTAGTATGTGCAGAACACTGACAAAGAAGGGCAACAAAGCTGGTGAAGGGCCTTGAAGGGAAGTTGTTTGAGGAGTGACTGAGTTTGCTTTGTCTGTTCAGCCTGGAGAAGAGGATACTGAGGGGAGACCTCATTGCAGTTACAACTTCTTTATGAGAGGAAGAGGAGGGGCAGACACTGATCTCTTCTCTCTGGTAACACTGACAGGACCCAAGGGAATGGCCTGAGGCTGAGTCAGGGGAGGTTTAGGTTGGATATCAGGAGAAGGTTCTTCACCCAGAGGGTGGTTGGGCACTGGAACCGGCTCCCCAGGGCAGTGGTCACAGCACCAGCCTGACAGAGCTCAAGAAGCATTTGAACAATGCTCTCAGACGTATGGCCTGACTTCTGGGGATGTTCTGTGCAAGGCCAGGAGTTAAACTCAATGATCCTGATGGGTCCCTTCCCACTCTGCCTAGTCTATGATTCTATGATAATATGGTCTAATGCCCAAACAAATTAGATTGTTCCTCTTTCTTTAATCTCTCCTCTTTCTAGAAATCTCTGTAGTGCTTCTAGTAACGGATACCAGTGGGAATTCTTGGAACGGTCTGTCCCCTTTAGATGATTTAAAAATCCATTTGCCAAGTACATCTATTTACTGCAAATGTAATGGGTTGAGGACACAGTTGTTAGCAGTGTTTTGGAACAGTAAGTTAAATGGTCATAATTTCTTCCTTCAAACAAAAATGATGAAAAGAAAATGCCACATGTTAGGTAGGAACTTTATGTAAAATCAAAATAATGTCAAAATTGGTCCTTGTTTGCAACAAGTTGTGAAGTACTATTCATTGTATTTCTTATAATTTCTGTCTGATTTTATACTTCCAGCTTGATCACTATGGGTATTTATAAATAGCTGGAAAAAAAGGTCACATCTATTTGATTATGTGTTTTTAAATTTAAAGAAACCCCCGTTTGGGCTGTAGGACATTAAAATGTCATTAGATGTTTAGTAGGCAGAAGCAAATGAAAAAGCTCTAAGTCACTACTGATACAGCTTAGGCCTTAATTTTATAAAAGCTTTGGAAACCAACACTGTGACTGAAAGAGGTTTTCCTACTCCCCTGCCATACCCAGCTTATTTTTCTCTGCCAAACTCCCTTGTGCTGGCTCCAGCATTTTTCAGATTACAAGTATTTGCTCAGAGAGAAAACAATAAATGTTAAAGATGTAGAGAAGGGAAAATGCCTCACTTTTAGAATTTGTTCTCTCTTTTGGTTTACCACAGCTGTGCTGGCTCAAGGTAGGGGCAGAATTATTTCTTTCTAAGGTTCAGATTGGCTTAAAATGTCCATGAAACTATAGCTTTAATTGCAGCAAATTGCATGGAAGGGAATGAGCACCTGTCACTGTGCATCGTTCTAGGGATTACCTCTGATATTGCTGACCAAAAACTTCAGATATATATACTTATATATAAAATATCATACCAAAATATTTTCTTCAGGTACATGCCTTAGCACTCATCTCTTGTATCCTATTCCTCTGCCCTTTTCTGGTGTTCATTAAGGCCACTTTCCACAAGAACAGCTGGGTGATATGTGAGCTAATCACTGATTTTCCACAACAACCCTTGCTAAATTTAATAATTTTCACTGCTTCTGTGCTGCATTCTGCACAGCTGTGTCAGTGTGTGCACTGTAAATATCAGTGGTACTTTGTGGGACTGACTGGCTGTCTGCAGGCTGCAGCCACAGCATCGGGTCATACCAACGTGGCCATCAGTAGCTTCTATTCCCATCAGGTGGTAGGGAAAGGCTGTGTTCACAGACACGTTGAATTATCCAGACCTAAAGGTGAAATTATCAAGATGTCTGCATTGTCACTTCCACTCTGGAAGGGTCTAAGTTTGTGTGTCCTTAGCTCAGGTGTTGAATTTTTCCAAGTTAATAGAGACTTTATTTATTGCTAAACTAGTCACTGTTCACCTGCCTTTACCTTAATCTGTGTCACCAAAGGGAACCAAATCAGTAAGTGTTTCTTACTAATATGTGCTGGCAAATTGGTTGCCTTAAGAAATGCAGTTACTGGATTTTGGCTCAGAAATACCATCAGAGAAAGAGGCAGTAGAGGCCTTTTCTGTGTCTGTAGAAGTCTTTTGTTCAAACCAGAGCTCACCATAGAACTACCATCAAAAATATTACAGGATGCCAGTTTTTTATTGAAACTAGGTCACTTCGTATGAAATAATTAAAGATTTATTGGTCCTTAGGGAAGGACCTAGATCTCTAGACTAACATTTGGGGCTCTCAGTGGAGAAAAATTAATCAGTCCTTTGCTAGGAAAGTATTGCAATCATAATTGTGTGAAGGGCTGTTACAATGTGGTCTTTCAATTGCACCTAAAGATAAAAAAATCGACACCTGCTTTATTTTTTAATAAAAGGGGATCCTTTTCTTAAAACCACAAAAGGGAATTTAGAGCTGTATTAAGTGGAGATGCCTGCTGTAGGAAATCTTGGTCACAGAAATACAGCTTACTGCCTGTTTTCTGCTGAGGATTGTATGGAGAGGAAAAAGTGGACTTTGCCACTTATTGTAAAGGCAGGGGAAAGGCCAGAGGCTGCATATTCTGGATGTTTTGTGATGCTGCAATTACCAAACCCTCTGCAGATCTACTCTGAAATAATTAATTGAAATGTAACACAATCACCATTATCACATGGTGTGCCTCCCAGCAGTTCAGTGTGCTGCCACCTCAAATATTCACAATAACCTTTCAATTAGAAGCCATGTCTATTTTTTTCCTCCTCAGTAAGAGCTTCTGGACAATGTTGGAAACCATTACTGTTTATCTCCAAAACCTGCTTAACTGACAGCACTTGAACACTGGGAATACTGATGACCTAAGATGTTTGCTTACTTTTGACTGATTTGAATTCACTGTGCAATTGGTGTTGTCCAGAAAAATTGCATTTGTTACCTAGTGTGAAATAAGCCAATAATTACACACTTGAGAGAGACATTGACTATTTATTTCAGAGTTTCACAAGCTTGGGTGCTCAGTAGTATTCCACAGATCAAGCACACCAGCTATGAAAACCTTTTACTATTTATACATTTTAGCAAACAAAGGCATTAATGTTCACTGGCTACAAGTTGCAGAGTTCTGTTATTAGTTACTATTCTATCTTCTGTTGGTTAATGATTCTCTCACTTTTCATGCTAATTAGTCCACATGTTCAGTCTTCCCCTTCTTGTGGGTCGGGGGGTTTCTTGGCTCAGTGTTGTGTGAGTCGGTGCTCAGGATCTGCTCCTGCCGGAATTACCCTTTACCTGGTTGGAGCTGATTCACCCCAGTTGCTGAGTTGTCTTTATTAGTTTCTTCCTTATCTTGGGAGTGCTGCCAAATGTCCTTGTAGCCCATAAATTCTGCATTCTTTGTGTCCACTATCTTTGTTCTCAGGCTTTGTTAACCTCCCACTAGGTCTGAGGTCATTGAAACATGTCAAGCCCTGGACCTTACAAGGCAATTCTCCCCTCAAGTAATTTGTCTTTCTAACACCTGGACATCACTTAGAGCTTGCTTGGTTCCTGCTCTCTGTTTTGTGGATTAAATCTTCCTTCTTGTTGACTAGGCTGGAAAGTATACAGTGATCAAATATGAAAAAACATCCTTCCTTAAGAAAATTTTTACACATTTCCCATTTTGCAACACTAGAAGAGCAGAGCCATAATTAAAACAAAGCATCATGAGTTGTATCAAAAAACGGTGAAAAGTTTAATAGCAGCTTCTTTATCAAGTCCTCCTCATTCATTCAATCATTAATTAGGAGTGTTACATATTAACCATATTTAAAAAGTCAGTGACAGCAGCTGGTTGTGGTTCTCAACTGCAGCAGAAACTCAGAAAGTAAGACAAAGCAGTGTAACACTTACTGTTGTTAAGAGAGGACTTGGTTCTATAATAAATTGTGACGTTTTCTTTATACCCGAAGCAGCGAAACAATTAATTTATTTTCTTTTTGCTACCTAATTTCAAGTTAATAGAGGTACATCAGTACCAAATACTTTCTCTATGTGCATGAAAGAATTTATTTTAGGATTATTTTGGAGTCTGGCTTTTCCCCCTCTAGCTGGGAACATCTCACATTTTTATCTGCAAAGCTGGTTGCCCCAATTGAGTAACTGATTCAAGTTAGCTTTCTGAAATGCAGAAAAAACAGTAAATATAATTCTTTGCAGCTCTCCAGAAAAATGACACTAAAATATGTTCTCTGTGCATATAAATGTAGCATCTTAGAGGAGTATTCTAGCATTCCTCTCCTTTGAAGCACCGTACCTATTTCAGTTTTTTTCCTGCTGTAATAATTCTCTCAAGGTTTTTCTTTTCTGCAAATATTATAAACTCACTAGACTGATGGGGAGGGTCAACAAATGACCAGATCTTCATTTTATATTGTGTGTACCAGGTCAACTCTTCCAAGAGGAGTTTTATTTTTATTTTTTAAGTTTTATTATTTCAAGTGTAACATTTTTCATTATCACTGGTTGGAAATTCTGATTGTACTCTAAACTGTGGTGATCTTGATAAAACAGGAGTGGGTGCCATCCAGGAGGACCTGGACAAGCACGAGAGCCTCAAGTGCAAGTGCCAGGTGCTGCACCTGGGTTGGGGCAATCCCAGTACAGACTTCCAGAAGAACTCCTGGAGAGCCCAGCAGAGAAGGCTTGGGGAATATGATGTAGGAAAAGCCGGATGTAAGTCAACAGTGTGCACTTACAGCCCCGAAAGCCCCCTGTATCCTGGGCTGCAGCAGCAGAGGAGACACGGGAGGGGAATGATTCTGCCCCTCTGCTCTGCCCTGGTGAGACCCTGCCCCAGCTCTGGGGCCTCCAGCACAAGAAAGATGTTGCGCTCTTGGAGTGGGTCCAGAGGAGGCCACGAAGATGCTCCGAGGGCTGGAGCACCTCTGCTGTGCAGATGGGCTCAGAGAAGTGGGGTTTTTAAACCTCCAAAAGAGAAGGCTCCTGAGAGACCTTACATCTTCCAGTACCCAAAGGGGACTTATAAAGAAGAGGAGTGGGACTTCTTACATGGGCAGCTAGTTATAGGACAAGGGGGAATGGTTTTAAACTAAAAGAAGATTTAAATTAGATGTTAGGAAGAAATTCTTCGCTGTGAGGGTGATGAGACACTGGCATAGGTCCCAAGAAATTGTGGATGCCCCATTCCTGGAAGTGTTCATGGTCAGGTTGAAGGGGGCTCTATGCAGCCTGATCCTTACCCATGAGAGAGTGGTTGAAAGATGCTTTAAGTCTCTTCCAAGCCAAGCCATTCTGTGATTGTATGATTTTATGTATGATTAATGTGTGATTTTATGATTTTAAACTTTTTCTAAAGTAGGGAGATTCAAGAAGTATTAGTTGTGTACAGATCTGTAGATGGGTAAGGGTTTACAGTCACCAGGTATGCTGAGGATGATGCTGATATTAAATGTTGTCTTTTGCCATTAGGAGGAAGACTACAAACAGGCTCCTAAATAACTTTCCTTGTAGAATAGGAATAGTTACTTCTTAATTTGAATTTTTTTAAAACACTTTGGTTTATAATGATAATGCCGTGTCATAACATAGTTTTCCTGATCTGTGATGTAATAAAAATTAAATTGTATTATTTAATATTTAATGACTGTTAGAATAATTCTTCTACTTCCTCCCCCTGAATATATCTTCCTGTAAGCAGATAGTGTGTGGAGTAGTGGAAAGTAGAAGTGATGCTGTGATCCTGTTCTCTTCTAGCCTGGTGCAGGCAACTGTCCCCACAGCCCATGGGAAAGCAAGGCAGGACTTGCAGGTTGATGCTGTGGCTGGGAATGCCATACAGGATCATGACATCTCTAGCAAACCAGCACATCTAGTTCTGTGCAAGGCTCTCCTGGTACTTTGTATTGTCAGGAAGGCAGAAACTGTTTTGTTTCTGTCAATGTACCACAGCAAAACAGTCTTTCTGCAGGATGATAAATGACAGATTTTTAATGCATTTTGACACAGATGCATTAATACTGTTGCTGAAGGAATGAAAAAAAATCTTTTTAATTTTGTTAGATGAAGATCATATCATGTTGCTTCTTATACTATTTATTCTTCTTTTTGGGGCATTGTCATTTTGATTTGAAGCATTTGCCAAATTGTAAGTTCTTGGCTGTGGGTCATGAATATATAGATATTTTTCCCACAGTAAATTTTACTCTCCTTCTACACCTGAATAAATGCAGGAGAGGGTATCTTCTGCTGTGATCACATTCTGGCAGAGTAGTACGCTCTGAGGTCTCACAGACAGATATTAGATTATACAATATTAATAATAGATTAGCATTTTTAAAAATTGCTGGAGAACACTGGTTATTCT
This sequence comes from Chaetops frenatus, assembly GCA_013400775.1. Lineage (NCBI taxonomy): Eukaryota > Metazoa > Chordata > Aves > Passeriformes > Picathartidae > Chaetops > Chaetops frenatus. The sequence continues at coordinate 1,185,463 of VZTR01028908.1, read as the reverse complement.
TGTAAATTGTTGAAACATTGATGTATACTATAATTTATAAGTAAGAAAAAAAATGAGGATGCTTTTTGTTCTGTGGTTTACTGGGGTTTGGAGGACAGTTTGTGCAAATATAACAATTTTGTGACAATGGAACATTTTAGGTAGGTAGTGTTGTCCTTCTGTTTCATAACACAAAAATTTCATAGCAATTTTAGAAGTTGGTTTTGTAAGGCAAATGAAGTATTTTCTTCATTTTTTCATGATAATAAATAAATATACATTCAGATTTGTTAAGCCATTTCATAGAAGGGGTAACTGTTTTAAACTAAAAGAGGGTGCATTCAGAGTAGATATAAGGAATTTTTTTTTTTACAATTAGGGTGGTGAAACACGAGAACAAGGTGCCCACAGGGGTGGCAGATGCCCTGTGCCTGGAAGCATTCAAGGCCAAGTTGGAGGAGGCTCTGAGCACCTCTTCTAGTTGAAGATGGTCCTGCTCATTGCAGGGGCTTTGGAGTAGATGACCTTTAAAGGTCCCCTGTAACCCAAACTGTTCTCTGTGATGGAGAGTGTTAGTTCCTCATGTATATTCCATCCTGTCCCTAACAGCAGCTACCAATAACCTAAGTGAAAGAAGGAAAACAGTATTTTGTTCCTCTGACTGCATTATCTTCTCCTAGTATTTTTAAGTTTCCTGGTTAATTGCCCGGTATCTTTACATCTCAGATCTTTTCACACCTCTTCAATTTGTGAAGAAATAAACTGCCTCCTGAGGTAAAACTTGAGTCAGATATTCCCTTTAATTCTTAAATGGACTCTGTTGTAGATGCTTTTGCATAATGCCCTGGGGTGCTGTAGTAGCTGCTCTGTTTCTCTTGAGTTGTGTAACAGGAAAATTTGTCCCAGATAGTGAATTATTTCAGGCATATTTACTTCTGGTAGGGTTGAATTGGATTTGTGTTCTTCAAATTTTTTTTTTTTTTTTAATAACTTTGCTGTTCTTGAAAAGCAGCTTTCCAATGTGGTTCTGATGTGTCTCATACTCAGTCTAAAAGTATTAATCCAGAGTAGTTCAGTGTTCATGTCAGTCACTGAGTGCTCTGAGATGCAGCAGGATTTCAGTTCCTGTTCATGGTTCTCACCGAGAAGGAAACACACTGTTCCACAAACGAATGAAAAGTAATTCACTCTGATGCCAGAAAGTGCTCCTTTCTTGTTTTAAAGATAACTTAATGCAAAGCACCCGTCCCAAATGTTTTTTTTTTTATCCAAATAGATACATATCCTAATGGCTCAGATAACTTTCCAACCTCCTAATTGGACTATAATCAGTCTTTTGCTGGCAGGTTTCTAAGATAGTCACCTTGCAGATGGACAGCCAGATCGAAAGTTGGTATTTTCTAGAAATGCAGAAGGTTGCTCTCTCTTAAATAGTGCCTCAGATGAAATGAAGTACAACTCTTTAAAAATAGCAAAACCCAACTGCTCTGAATTTCCTCTGCAATGTCTTACAATGACACTTTGTGCAAATAACTGTCATGGAAGTCAGTAGCAAAGTTTTTTATTCTTGATGGAGCCAAGAAGTTAATAAGATTATTCAAAGCAGAATTTGTATACTGTTCACAGGTAGCAGTGTAACCAGGATAGAAAATAGGGTCTTCAGTAGTCTCTTCCTCCTACCTGGATTGTGAGTCTGTAAGAAAATTTTAAATTTAAATAAGAAGCATTATGAATTAAGTGTTTGGCTTTTAAATATCCTTTAGTGTAGGAATTCAGTTACTCACTGTAATTACCAGTAAGATTTTACATGGCAAATGACTGTTTTTCACTTCCCTCTGGTACTTCTTAGTTTAGGAAGCATTTATTTTTCTTTTTATAGGATACATTTGATAAGAAGAAAATAACTTTACAGAAATGCTGTATTGTAATTCTGCTTTTATAATCTGTTACCTTTTAAGTGTTCCATTTTTTGCAGTCAAGATATTTCTCAGCAGTAGTTACCTTTTTATTCTTCCAGCACTTTAAAACCATTGAAAAGCATGGACTATGTCCTATTGAAATACTGAGGAAGGCTTTTGGGGGGAGGAGGGTTGTAGGGTGTGGCAGTAGTGCATTCTGCAGCTGAACTGCATGCTGCATTTCCAGAATGACTTGCCATAAAAGTGTGTGGTGTTTTTGTAGTACTGAGGTATTGATTGAATTTTACACCAGTTTTTTGATTTTTGAGAGGGTTAGGAAAAGCTGGAGGGAGGTGATGTTGGTATTGCCAGGGCCAGAGGGAGAGCTGCTGATGCCTCACCTTGAGAGAATTGCTGTTTCCACTATACGTAATAGTGTTAATTTCTTTGGACAGAGGATGTTTGGTGATAACCCAGGCTGCTTCTCAGGATTTCATCAGATTAGTTCACATTTACAGGAAGCTTAGAGAGCCTTCCTGGTTGTGCTGTCATTCATGAACTGCTCGATTATGCAGGAACATTGAAAGAAAACTTGGCAAGAGCAAAGCTGGAACAACACTACTGACAATAATTATCTCCACCATCAATCATCAGAGATGTAAAAATGAATCTTACCAATTGTATGATTTTGTTGCTGTTGTTAGGAAAGCCCACTGATCTTCAAACATTTGAAAACTTTGATTTTTTCTTGATTTTTTTCTTTTTTGTCTCCTGTTAGCTTATAATGTAAGTGTCCAGTACCAGAACAGGGTTTTTTTCAGAGCTGAGAATACTCCCCAGATTTTCACAGGTTTTAAGAAAGATTGAGAGAATGTTTTGTACTCACTAACATTTAGATATATTTTCCGTAGGTTTCTCAGCAAGACCTAATATAATGAGAAATAATATATTTAAGACATTGGAAAATAACTAAGAAAATACTACACTCAGTCAAACAAAGTAAAGTTGTCAGAAGACACTAGAAAACCAGTAACTTATTTAGAGATTTTGTTATTTATCCATCTCTACCAGAAGAGGTAATTTACATGCAGAATACAATCATAAAGTAAGTTCTTATTAACAGCAGCCTTAACCCAACAACTCCACGTGTGGATGATTGCAGAAAAAGAGGAATAAATCTGCACAGCTAGTGAAAAAGAGGTAATAATTAGACAAAGTATTGTAATATATTTAATAGAACTCCCTTTCATATCTTGTGATAAGTGAAAAGTAGGTAATGCTGCAAATACAAGTGTATTATACACTATTGGGATCAGTAATGCAAAAACTTAATTGAAAATTAGCTTGTGGTGTAAAATGGAGCTTCTGAAGAGTTGTGAGATGAATGCGTGCCAGACACTGCAGGAGGTCTCAAAACGTGTGACTTGATTCTTATGGTGCTATTACAAAATAAAAAGAACTCACTATGTCAGGGGGCAGCCTGCCAGTGAAAAAGCACTGAAAATTATCTCATTAACCAAATTCATCAGCACCTGTTCTGGCACTTTTGGATCAGTTTTTAAAGTAAAGAATTAACCTGACTGGTTGGTTATTGTGGTTTCTTTCCCTTCAAGCTACCCATCTTCCCAGTTAGGAAAATCCTTATGTTCACGACAGCTGTCTCTCTTCCCCACTAAACAACAAAAAATGTCTCCCCTAACCCCAAGGGATTCCAGTTAGAAATACTGTGGAAATCCAAGAAACCAAGTACATTTTGAATTGCAGAAATGCTGGTTGTTCAGTTGGTAAAGATCCTTGGCAATGAATAATCTCTCAAGGTGTGGGGTGAATCTCCTTGATCTTTTTGTTAGTTTGAAATACTTTGCTTTTTTGTTATTTCTTTAGAAGTCCATTCTATATAATGTTTTCTACACCAAGGGAATTTTTTTTAATGTGTGCACACAGAAANGCTGGTTAGAGAGAGCAGGAGGCACATGTGTATTATGTGTATAAGGGGAAATAGATGAAATAAATTACTTGGGGAAAAAGATTTCAGGTTTTGTTACTGGCCTCTAATGAAAAGATGTTATTATGTATTCTTAAATGCTACCGTTTTAAAATTGCTACAGAAACTTAGTATTTGGGGTCAGAATAAGTGTATATGTGTTCCAGTGTAATTCAAAGATTTATGGGCTTTTTCTGTGAAGGGCTGGGTTTGGGATTTATGCTTGCACTGTATGAAGGGCAAGTGATCAAAGTATCAGCTATGTTTTTCTCTAGAGTGCTTGTGACCTGATTATCCTTCAGTCACGCAATTCTGGTGCTTTCAATTGAACATCCTACACGGGAAAACACCTGCACAGTAAATGCAGATAGTAATTTGAACTCTTGAAAATGAGGTGCACATCCTCTCGTTTAGGGGATGATTTATTTACCTAAGACTCCTTTGAAGATGGAAGATTTTGATCCCTTGCCTTGCTACTTAGCAGTGTTATGACTATTTTATATCCTATCTACAGCCTTGTAGGGAATACTGCAGTCTCCTGACTCTTTCTACAGCCAGCTGAATTGGTTTACAACTTCAGCAAAGAGATCAGCTTTAGTTTTTATAGCTTTTTAAAAAAAATCTGCTGGACATGAGGATGAAAGCTTAATACAGTGGCTCTGTATGAAACCAGTAATTTAAATATACTGTAGGGAAGGTATGCTGGTGCACTGAAGTTCCCCGGATAGCACTGGTAGCTGCAAATACTGGCAGTGAGTTTGGTAGCTCTCACAGGATTGTCCAGGAGGACTTTCTCCTTTCTCTCCTTTCTAAATGCTAGATACCTTCACACCCTTGCCTGCTCTCTCTCTCACATGCTGTCCTCCTTGATTTTAGCTATTTTACCAGCCCCACATTTTCTTCCAAGAACCCCACTGCATGTTCAGGAGTCTTTTACATAGTGGGAGATAAAAGTCCTATAAATCAATGTATCCAAAACTTAAATGGCAACTTAGCAGAAATGCTGTATCTCTATTGTTTTCTGGTCTATTTAATGTTGATGCAAGTTGTGCATGAAGATTGGGACTTTTATTAAAAAAAAAATGCAATTCTGCAAGCAAAAGTATTAGCAAAGATGGTATTGAAAAATCAGCTAGACTTCTATGAAGAAGTAATATGATCTAATGGTATGCCAGCAAGTGTGGAGTTGAAAATACAAGCAATTTGTTTTTCACTCATAGCCCATAATCCTGCTCTATAAAGAAAATGAAATCTTTGTAATTAATTGTTAAAAAATTAGAGAGAATGGAATGGACTAAGCCTCAGACGTGCTCTGAGTTTTAATTTTTTTTGCTATGAAAATGGTTTGAGAGCTAAAAGTGTTTTTCTATATTTTTGACAGTGAGTTATACTACTTCCTCCCAATGTATGCCTTATGATTTTCCTTTGGTCCCAAAGACAGAATTTATACTCATTTGGTGAGTTTATTCATAATGTGAAAAAGTAGTTAGGAATAAAAAATGTTGATGTCTTTAGACAAAAAAAACTCAACATGCCAACTTCTGAGAAAGATTCTAACTACCTTTTACACTCATATAAAGTGTTTACTGTAAAGTCTAATGGGATATTAAGAGAGGAAGGTTGAGGCAAATAAGAAATTCATGCCTTACCTCAAGCAAAAGTAAGGCTTTCATAACAAGATTAGTAACAGTTGTTGATGATGAGATTTAAAGGGATTGTCCTAGTTTGTTCTTTCACAGACTACTTGTGTTATCTTAGGGAGGTTTTAAATTCTTTCTTTGCCTCAGTTCCCTATTCAGAGGATTCCTCATAGAAAATAAAAGTGATGTCTTCTTTATTTTATTTGTTTGGGGTTTTTTTGTTTTGTTTTGTTGAACCTTTTAGGAAAAGATATATATATATATTTACATATATATATATGTGTATATTTAAAAAACAAAACACCAAGCAACTTTTTACAGGTTTTTTTTCTTCAGTTCTCTTCTAGTGAAGTTTCAAGGTGTTAGAGCTTAGGATTTCAATAGAAATAAAGTGAGAGAAGCTATGAGATAGTGTGATTTTATATAAAAGCTTGTATTTTTGGGTGAAAGGTGGTGGTAATTTTGGTGATTCTAATTATTGAGGTATGTGAACTGTTACTCACCTGTTTTCATATTTTTTTCCCCATCAGCTGTGGCAATATGAGTTTTAAATCTCTCTGAATTTTTCAGAAAATTGAACAGCCCTGATAAATGTCATGGAGTAAGAAAAATCGTGCCATACCTTAGCTAAGAATTTTCTTAAGCCTTCACTAAGAAGTAGTTCCAGTGATCTTCAGAAAAAGGCCTCAAGGTATGAGTGGAAAAAACAAGGTGTATCAAACAGGACTTGTTATTCCTAAAGCTCTAAGAAATCTGCTGTATAAATTACTGTCAGATTGCTTTTGCTTCTCCCTTTTGTGTTTTTTTTTCTATGCATTTCAACATGACAACTTGACATGATAATATAAAGATTGTAACCGGTCTTTAGGTGGTTATTTCATCCCTCCTTTTCGCAAAGTGTGCTTCAATGTCCATTATTTTTTTTTAACCTAGAAATAGGCTTGTTCTCTATTCTTATCCAATGAAAAAAATGTATAAAGAGTTTGCTTGGAAACAGAAAGAAACTGATAGCACAGTTTTTTTCAAGTGGTACTTTTAAGAGAAAATAATTAAAACTCCACTGGGCAAACCCCATATTTCTAAGAGATGTTCTAAAACAAAACTCATAAATGGTCTTCTGCTAATCTCTCTGTCATTCAATAATTGTATCTTATTAAAATAATCAGATTTATGGAAAAAGAGATATAAATTAAGGTGAGGTTGTTGGGTTTTTGGTTTTCTTTTTTTTCCTTTAGTTAAACACTGAATCTCTGCAGCTGAACCACTGGAATACTGGAAGCCTGCTCTTGTAGTAGTGGCTGTAATGCACAGATCCTTAGTCTAATACCTGCTCTCAGATAATGACCAGAACCATAATGTTTCAGAGAAAGAAGCAGAAACCTTAAGCAAAGTCTATTGTAATCTTGAGCTGACCCATTTTTAAATGTTTTTGTGACAATTAAAGAGAAATTAGACTGTGTAATAATGAATTTTATCTTAACACATGTGGTGTATCCTGAGCATTGTTAAGCTGAATCTGGGGTAAGAAGGAATTAAAGACAGAACAAGAATATGAGACACTTCCCACTTACTCTTCCATTCTCCAACTGTTGCAGCTTAGTGGTTTTGTGTACTGAATGTGGTTTATTTATATTTAGAAACCATCAACGGATTGTTTTTCTGCAGAAATCTGTCCATTCTCCCTCTCAAACCATATACATTTCTAGAGCAACAGGTCATTTCAATTATTTTCACTACATTGCTGCCTGTTCCTTCAAAAAGCCACCTCCCTTGGTTTTTTTCTAAGTCTGCACCCTACTATACTTTTTTTCCTAGAAGAGAATGGCCTGTTGATTCTTAAACATCTATGTGAATATCCTCCTAACAGCTTCTCTTCTGAGCTGAAGAGCTCTACACAAATTTTTCTTGCATGGGAGCTCTTCCATAATTTTGCCTTGTTTTTCATCATTTCCTTTGTTCTCATGTTTATCCCAAGGTATCTGCTATTGAATTAGTACCCAGTTAGTGTCAGAAAAAGTATGCTACACTAGATGAACTTGGTCTGAGCCACTCTAGTTGTTACCTTCTTCAACAGCCTGTGTTCTTGTCTACCATTGCATATTGCATGAAAAATACAGATGGTGAATCTGTGAGTAATTTAGAAAAATACATGCAGAAGAAAAAGGTCTGGTACTCCCACCTACAGTAAAGTTTACAAAGCTTTTTAGTTGGCAAGAATTCTTCACATATTCACTAAATACTCATGTTTGGGCCAATAGTTTGATTGACTAGACTGCTACTTGGATATTACACAGATTTTGGTCAGTTTTTTAAGACATAGTATCCTAAATTGAATTCTTCTGACTTATTTGGTACGACAGAAAAATTCTAGGAGGTTTTTCTGGCGTGATGACTTCCACTGAATTTTGGTAATTTCTTTCTATCCTTTCTGTTCACAAGTAAATGGCAGTAATGCAATAAGACTTCTGGCAGGCTATACATAGACAACAAAGGTTTGCAAGCTGTTCATATCTGAAAAAAAAGTAAGATTACCTTTGTATTGTTTTTTTTTATTCCTGTTGCATATCTTTCCAGCTTGAGTCTTTGTAGCAAAGATGCAATGTTAGTTTGGCCAGAGCTGGTAGAAGGAAGGGAATCCCTTAGACTCTGTGTACTTTGCATTCTGAAGCACTTCAAAACCTTTTTTTTTTGTTGTTGTTTGGTATGTTGGTTTTTTTTGGGTTTTTATTTTGTGGTAGGTATTGAAAATCCTGTAGTGTCTCTTTTTCATTTACTAGCACTACTGTGGAAGTAAGATGATTTCCTTAAGTTTACAGCTCTAAGGCCTTAGTGTGTGACCTCGGTTTTTTAGGATCACTTAAGGAATTTTTCTCTCTTCAAATTAATTTCTTTCTTACAATTTGAAAACTAATTTGACTTGGAGCTACTGGTGAGGAAGCTGCCTTAAGTGATATTATAGTTATGGAAAAACAATGCTGTGCACCATTCGTTAAAATCCATGGCATATTTAGAAAAAATACTATATAGTCCAAACACTTGGTATGAAAATTCAGCTGTGATTTGACTGTCACACTTGCTGTTTTGACAGCACTATTGCTTATATGCCTGTGATTTGTTGACAACTGAATATTGACATTCATGTGGTAGATCTTGTATCTTTCTAGTGATGCCCTGGTGTTCTAAATCGTAATGTCTAAAATTTCATTCAATATTCCAGATTATTTCAGAGTCTGATTTTTGATTTCTTGAGATTATTGTTTAAAAGGATAATCTTGCTTGTGTTAGAAACACAGTGGCAAGAGAGAAAAAATAAAGGAATTGGATGCCTGTAGCACAGTTAGTACCAATGTGAGATGATCTTGCAGATGCCAGCTATGGGCATTTTATTTTTCATGTATCTGTTCATATACATTATTAACCTCTTTATTCAGGGCAAAATGGTTTTGACTGCTGCACTCTTTGTAGGGGTGTTACAGGTTTTTACCATTCTCTCTACATAAGAAAGAAGCAGAGCTTGATGGCTTATTTATTTATTTTTGTCTCTGCAGTTTAGAGAATAAGGAAGACCAAAGTCCTGCCAACATTATTTGCAGTATTTTTCCTGCTTCTCCAGATCGGTTATTTTAATACCCAAACACAGACATTTCATTGACCAAAATCTTAGCTTTGAGCAGTGAGGATGCATTAATGTCAGTATTAAGTATTCACATTTCTTTTGCATGTGATACATCCTTGTTGAACACAAGATCAGGAGCTTAACTTGTGTAATGTTTCTTGTAAATGGGGAGATAGCTTTAAAGACTGAATTAATTACCTAGTTCTTTTCAGCTGGGTGTCTGATTCCCAAGTGTGTCTCAAAATCCCCCCTTCTCCCTCATGTATATTAATAGAGAAACATGTTCTTTGATTAACAGTTTTACAATATAGATTTCCTTAACAAAGATCAATTCATCCAGGCAGAAGAAGTAGTGTGGTCATAACATATTCTTGTAAAACAGAGGAGTATATAATAAAAGGTGAAAAAGAAATGAGTGTGGTGACCTGACTGATAAACCATAGTCAAACTGTGTCATAAAGTGTGCAAAAAACTGTTTGGAATTCAGTGTTTCCTTCTAATACCAGTAAATAATACTGATCTATAAGAAGCATAGAAAGTACAAAGCTGGTGTTAATTTTCTTTTTCAATCACGAACAAAGTAGGTAAGGTACAAAATCAGATCTTTCAGTGACGTCTTTATGTTTTTTTCATATTTTATCATGGTAAAATGCATGACCTATGGAAGTACCAACAAGTCTCAAATCCTTAATCCACTTATAAAATGCACTTTATAAAGGCAGATCTGTCAAGCAATGTGCTGCTTCTCAACATGTCAAGTCAGTCGTGGGTGCTGAAGGATTTGGTTCTGGAAAACCTTGAGTATTATCAAGTCTTTTGTAGTGAACAGGAGTTTGTGTTCTGTGTTTTGCTGTATCAATGCTACTGTAGTTGGACTGTAGAAACTTGCAGTTATTTAAACAAACATGGCATTTTAAGTATTCTCTTCAACCAGTGGAAGTTTGCCAATTCCAGAGCAATGTCAGTTAAGTTAAAACTCTCAGTGTGTGTGTCTTTTTTGTTTGTTTGTTTGTTTGTTTTCTTCTTGGAAGTTATGATAAGCTGCCTAAAAGCTTGAATAATTATAGAGGAGTCAGTAGAATACTGATCAATTAGTTATTGTATAATGAACTGATACTTACAGAGCGGATTGTTTATATTGTCCTTGAGCACATAAAGAAGAATCACTGCTGATGCTTGTGCCAGTAGGCCCACCATTGTTCAAGATTTGAGGTGATAAGGCAGATGCTTTTTGAACTACATATTGAGGTGGAATAAATTCGTAGCAGTCATTTTGGTGGGGTGCTTACCTCCTCCACATTGCACTGTGTCCATGTATGCCCAGCTATTAAATGTCCATGAGCTCTATTGTGTGTGCTAATCTGCAAGGGTTTAGAGTAACACCTCTCAAGTGGCTACAATGGAGCAGGATTTTTTTTTCTTCTCCATTTGTATTTGATTTTTTTCTACTCAGGTGAAGGATGTGACAAATAGTTCTGATCCATCTGATCCATCTCCCCTAAGACCTGTGACAAAGTGGTGTTTTTTTCAGCAATAAAGCTGTAGAAATGTTGTAACATTTGGTTTTGTTATAGTGTTTATAGTATATTTCAGAAGTATGTGAAGAGTGATAATTGTTCACCCCCTATGTATTTACAGAAATAGTATTATTTCTCTTCTCATCTCCCCTATCCTTTGACTAAATTAGTGAATTAAAATGGAAGAATACCGTAATCAAATGTAATGATGAAAAAAGGTCAGTGAAACAAAGTGATTTGTGCTTGGTCTGTGGGCGTTATCTTGGGCTATGTTGCAGTAACTGCAGGCCCACTGTCCAGTAGATTAAGAAGGAATACAGGAAGGGCAAATATAGTCTGTGTTAGTTGTCTTGGAGGATACTTTGTAGAAGGTCTGCTGGTTTCATCCTTGGAGGTTTTCAAGACAGACTGAATAAAGCCCGAAGCAATCTGGTCAGACCTCAGAGCTGCCCCCCTGAGCATGAGGTTCAAATAGAGAACTCTTGAGGTCCTGGGAAGCCTTGCTCTCATCCTGCCCTGTCACCTGGATAACCAGGAATTCTGTCCAACAACACTGCACACTGATAACCCTCATGACTATCCAAACATGCAAGCAATGGTACTACCAAAAGAATAAAAACAGTATTTTGATTTTTAACCATTAAGCTGGTTCTATAATAGCAAACTTGACTTTTTCTCCCTACCCAGGCCTCACACTGAAGTAATCAGTTGACCCAGACCTGGTTCATTCAGATGGAGCCTATACAGAAATATAGGAATCCAGCACTTACCCCAGGAGCCGCCTTCTTGATCTGCCCACTGCAGCTGTCTTGACCTGGCAGGACTGGTGGTATCCAAGACAATATACTACAGTGAGGTTAACAACTATGACATAATGGTCCCTGCATTGTTAAATTCAGTGAAAAAACTGAGGATTTTGTGCACGTTTCTGTGAATAGCAGTGGCTTAAGAATAAAAACTACATTTGTTACAAAGTCAGTATTGTCAACATGTTGGTTTCATTTAGTAACTTCCCACTACAGTTACTCAACACTAGCCTGCCTGACACCAGCTATGAACTTTGAGGTGATTATCTGTCACGTTATGAGGGCCCAGTCTTGCCAGAGACTTCCTGGAAAACAAAAATGCAATAGTTCTACCACCTGTTAGTGTCTTGTATCAGAGCAAGGTGTACTGCCAGAAAAACTAGAATTAAAAATGTGAAGGGAAAAAGAAATACAAATATCCCGCTCACCTAACTGATTCCTCAGTGGTTCCTTAAAAATGTGCCAGGATATGTGAGCACATCTATTTACATGTGTTTTGTATGTAATGTACAGCTGTTTTCAAAAGATATTGAGTTAATAAGTCTTTGGAATTCTTGCATTGCCCATGCCGTTTTTATCTTGATTGGTAGCTCATCAAAATATAAATAATAGTTCTCAATTGTTCTGGAGTTCTGCCATTTATATGTTAATAGAATTCAAAAAAGCATATGCAAGGATAGGAAAACAGTGGATTTTCTGTCTCATTTGACAGTCACTTAAGGGGGTAAATTTAAATCTGATTTAAAGTTTAGTTCTGTAGGTGTAAGGTACATAATGACATTTTCTTTTTAGTTCTTGATGATCCTTAATCAAAATTAAAAACAGTTCAATGGAAAAGCGAAGATTTTTAGTAGGTTGGGGTGTTTGGTTTTTGAAACATTAACATGTTGAATTCAATGAATACGTCTAGATTGCTTGTTTTAGAAAAGGAATATTTTATTTCTTGTGTAAGATGTGCAAGCCCAGGTGATTAGAGATACCTGGTCATAAACAAAACTGTTAAAACCATTGAGGAGACAATGTGTGGGTTAGATTGGAATTTGGTACCCTGGCTGATTCCTCCCCTCAAAAAGAGAGAAGCCCTACCTGCAGTGCTGTGTTTAAAGCAAGCACAAAAAATACTGCAAGTATGGTGATAAGGCCAGCATAGTGAGCATTTGATCATGGCCCTTTCAGAATGCCTTGAGAGTCCTCTAAACAATCAAATTATCTTAGCCTGGCATTTAAGTGACCCTTAAATTAGTGGAGAGGCATTTGAGAAATACTCTACAGAACTGACATGCCATGCAGAAATAAATTTATATATCCATACTGCTTTCCCCCCGACCCCTTGAAAAACTATTTAAAGGAATAAAAAATAGATTTGAATGTTGCTTTGTTCATTGTTCTTAGCAGTAGGATGGATAGATAAAGCACCACTATATATTTGTTCAACTTGTTCTTAATTGCCTGCCTGATGGAGATGGCTTCTCAGAAAGATTTAAAAGGTCTTTCTAGGTTATCTCTTTCTGGTTAGACAGTCTTAGTGGTTTCCCCCTCTCCCTCACAGTATCAATCTCTTACTCCTGTGAGGATTTTATTCATTTTTCTCTTGGTTACAACCTTTTACAGATATGAAGACTCCTAAAACTTCGCTCTCTTCTTTTATTCAGGGTTAAAAATTCCAATTATTTTCAGCCATGCCTTTTAAGTTGTTTTTTGTGGCCTCTATCTAGATGCCTTAAATGGCCTATTTCTGCACAAAATTGGATGCAGTACTTTAGACTGAAGGTAATGAAGGGAATCACCTCACATGTGAGGTTTATTCTTGAACATACTAGCTGTGATTTGCCTGTTTGCAGTTTGTTTGGTTTTTGAGACATATGCACAGTACATTGTTAAGGTCTTAAAGGCATTTATGTCTCCCTGCACCAATGAGTGGAGGAGGTAGAGCTAGAAAGGAAGTGACGAGGGGAAGGTGTTTTTAAGATTTATTTACTTCTCATTATTCTGGTGTGATTTAGTTAGTAATAAATTCAGTTAATATTCCAAGGTGAGTCTGTTTTGCCTGTGATGGTACTCAGTGAGTGATCTCTCCCTGCTCTTACTTCACCTAACGTAATTTTATTTTGTCTCCCCGTCCACTTGTGGAGGGGACTGAAATTGTGTCTGGCATCCAGCCAGGGCCAGCCTACTATGGGGCTACTTGGGACTTTTAACATAGTTTGGGAAAGAAGTGGTAACATAAGAATTCCTTCCTGGAGCTCCTCTGTTAAACTTTTCTAGACATAATTTTAGGCTTTGGTGTTTCAAGCTCATTATTTTTTAATATTAAAATTTTTCTTTCAGATAGGAAGGGTTTTATTAAAAACCATATGTTGTGGTTTAAAGGACAACAATTTTTTTTTCTCCTTCCTGGGG
>VZTR01028908.1:1155558-1171275 GCA_013400775.1 Chaetops frenatus | reverse complement strand
CTGGCTCATGCTCAGGCACTGTCAACCAGCACCTCCAGATCCTTTTCCACCAGGTTGCTTTCCAGACACTCTGCCCCAGCCTGTAGCAGAGCCTGGGTTTGGTGTGACCCAAAGTCAGGACCCAGCACTTGGCCTTGTTGAGCCCCCTGCCATTGGCCTCAGCCCATGGATCCAGCCTGTCCAGATCCCTCTGCAGAGCTTTCCTGCCCTCCAGCAGATCAACATTCCTCCCAGATCAATATTACCATCAACTTAGTGTCCTTTGTGAACTGACTGACGGTGCACTCAATTTTGTCCAGATGATTGATAAAGATTAAACAGGACTGGCCCCAGTACTGAGCCTTGGGAGCACCACTGGTGACTGGCCCCAGCTGGATGTAGCTCCATTCACCAACCACTCTCTGGGCCCGGACAACTATTCCAGTGCAGCCATCCAAGCCAGGAGCAGCCACTTTCTGCAGTAGCATGCTGTGGGAGACAGTGTCAAACACTTCTCTGAAGTCTAGATAAGCTGATGCATGGCTTCATTTTGGCTTTCTTTGAATGGAATTCCAAGTTGTTGTCTTAGCCCCTAGTGGCAGTCAGGTGAGAAATGGGAAAGCTGTTGTTAGGACTCATGCAAAATGTTTAATGTCTTTGTTGGATGTGTTTGTTGGTTTACAGTTACCTGAATTCTCTAAGAAACGCTGTGTTATGTGTGATGCTGTGAGCGGTGGTGGTGATTTCTGGGTTGGGAAGGGCACTGGGGCTGNTGCACTCAATTTTGTCCAGATGATTGATAAAGATTAAACAGGACTGGCCCCAGTACTGAGCCCTGGGAGCACCACTGGTGACTGGCCCCAGCTGGATGTAGCTCCATTCACCAACCACTCTCTGGGCCCGGACAACTATTCCAGTGCAGCCATCCAAGCCAGGAGCAGCCACTTTCTGCAGTAGCATGCTGTGGGAGACAGTGTCAAACACTTCTCTGAAGTCTAGATAAGCTGATGCATGGCTTCATTTTGGCTTTCTTTGAATGGAATTCCAAGTTGTTGTCTTAGCCCCTAGTGGCAGTCAGGTGAGAAATGGGAAAGCTGTTGTTAGGACTCATGCAAAATGTTTAATGTCTTTGTTGGATGTGTTTGTTGGTTTACAGTTACCTGAATTCTCTAAGAAACGCTGTGTTATGTGTGATGCTGTGAGCGGTGGTGGTGATTTCTGGGTTGGGAAGGGCACTGGGGCTGCCCCCTGAGCTGCCTTGGACACAGGGCTGAGGCTCAGGGTGTTGGCCCAGAGCAGTGCCCTGCAGTGGACATTCACCGAGAGGCGCTAAATGATCCAACAAAGCCAGCAAGCTGCTGTGCTTAATACAGTTATCATCTGTGCTGGAGATTGGACTTTAATTAAATTTCTTAATTAGACCAAAATCCAATAAATCTAGAAATAGTAATTAGTAGAAGCCAGCTGTTCTATGACTTGTTATCCTGCTTTTGTAGTTTAGACAAGATCTGACTTGAATAAAAGTTGTTCTATCTGCTCATGGTTGTTGCAAAAAAAAAAAAAAAAAATTACCTGCTCATGTTGTTTTAATCCTTGCCTTATTTTGTAGACCATTAATTATTTTTTTAAAAAAGGCTATAAATATAGTATGTTTTATAAAGATGTATTTTTTGCTATGTTAGAATATTATGTGTCAACTTTTAACCTGGATTGTTGTTGATTTACACATTCACATTACGGATTCATCTAGTGTCTTTTTGTATCTTAGAAATCTATGTTACTGGTTGTGAATATAAAGACCTCAGTTCTAAATGTTCAATCATCTTTTTTCTCAATTTTAGCAATTTGCTAGTGGGATTATGTAAATAGTACTTAGAAATTTTTCATTAAACTTGTTTCTTCACAAGAATTATTGGAGATATTCTTCAGGTTTAATGCAATCCTAAAGAAGAGTTTAAGGGGGCTTCCATGTTATTTCATGCGTCTAGTCTGTGGAATTTGAGCATACTGAACTAAAATTTTCAAATACAAATACAAAGATTCATGGAGCTTAGGGTAACAAGTGCATGCATAGGAGAATCTAGCTGTGTCTGTGTAAATAATTTTCCTCCCTCTGCAAACATGCTGATGACTTGCTTGTATCTGTACTAAGTCATATTTTATAAACATCAATAACAAATTGGAAGGGAAAATTTATCCTATTGCAGTACAGCAGGCAGAAGATCTTGTGGAATAAAGTGATAATTTACTTTTTGTAACCCTCTGGCTGAAATAGTACTAATACTACCAAGCATCAGTTATCATATAGGTTAATTTTATTTTTTCCCAAATGCTACTGCTTGGCTTGGTATTTAAAAATTGCTGATAATTAGGTTGCTATGTCACACATATAATACAGAATAAATCTTATTCAAGTTACTTTTTAATATTTTAAAAGCCATCTCTCCTTTGTGTTAAGCATTCAGTGGTCTGAAACGAATTAGCTTTGAACTCATCAAATCTGAAATTCAGTGACATTTCATACTTAGCAATATTTTAGTCTAAAGTTTAATTGAATTTTGTTTGTTTTACAGCAGCTGCTGTGCTTTCAGCAAACAAATTGTGTTCCTTAAAGAGCATTGTGAGGAATCCCAGAAGGGTTTAAAAAAGCTTCTAGGTGAATGTTTGCCATATGATAGAATAAATTTAGTGCAGGTTTGCCTAAAGTGATATGTGTGAAAATGAAGAGCTGCAATGTCTGCTAGATTTTAAATCATAATGGATACGTGCAACCTAGCAAACAGCTTCCTTAGAAGCCTTTGGGCTGTGCTGAACCAAAAAGAGAAAACCCAGTACTGTGACCTTTAGATGGTGGGCAGAGAGTGGTAATTAGGACACCACCACATAAATGGTAATGTCCACAGCATTCATCCTGTGTAAGTCTGCCTTTCAACAAAGGAAATCTGTGCCAGAAGTAAAAGGTCAAAGTATACGTCTTCCCATTTTAACCCTTTAAAGGACTTCTAAATGACACATTATTAATAATGTTTTAGAGAGAAAATGCATAGGAATTGACCTGTTGGTAAAAGAAAAATCTTGGATTTGTGTATGTATGCATATATATATATGTGTGTGTGTAAGGATATATAAATTATGGCTGTGTAGATAAGGACTAAGTATAAGTGAGCTTTTATGTGGCTTCTTCAATATATTTTATCAGTAATGTGCACTTCTGCTGATGGTTGCACTTTCCTTGCCTTTACTGTTCCATTGTGCCTAATAAATATGGATACTTTGATGTAGTTACATGCATATGTTCTTTTTCCTGCATATCTTTGCTGACTAAAGCAGCAGTCTGTTTCATCTGAAACTTTATTTACTGGGAGGTGTTTATTTAAATACACAGTAAAAAAAGGGTGGTATAAAGACAAATGTTTTATTCAGTGTGGGAAAACCTAAAGGGATAAAAACACAAAAAACAAACCTGAAACAGGACAAATAATTTTTTTTAATATTTCTATTCAGTATTTAAGTTAGAGATAGAAAGTAAGTGCACAATTTTTTGAGCAATTTGGTCTAGTGAAAGATGTCCCTGCTCATGAGAGGAGGGTTAGACCAAGATGATCTTTCAGGTCCCTTCCAGCCCAAAGTACTCTATGATTCTATGGTTATTTTATGCTTTTCACTAAAGGTGGTATTATAAAGAAAATGAAAAATAAATTCATTTTTTTAACTGCCAGGAAAATAGATCAGGTGGTAGTGTTGCAGATAACCTTATTTGACATAAATCTTCTTAACTAAATTGTAAATAAAAAATACTTGGTACAGTATGTTTGTTATTGCAAAGCATTTCACTTGATATTTCTTAAGATAATGTTAGAATATTCATACTAAAATTAGCTTGTTATGGAGCAAACAGCTTTGAAGCAAATTTCTCTTGGAACTGGACTTACTTTAAAAGGGGAGTTCACTCTGCACAGGTGTGGAAATGACAGAACAGTGCCAGGCTGCACTTAGGATGCTGAGTTTGAACTTCATGAGCTGGCAGAGTAAAATAAGCTGAGCTGTGTTAGTGCAGTCAGCGCAGCAAGGATTTTAACTCAGCATATGTCACAATGAGAACTCCCTTGTGGGAGAGTTAGAAGCAGGTTTGTGTCTGTTTCTGGTCTCCATACTCTTGTTCTTGAAAGGTGGGTATTTTGCTCATCTGTATGAACAGGTCTCGGAAGTGCTGAAGGAAGTGTAACAAACACAAGAATCCCCACCTGCCAGGGTATGTCTTGTATGCACAAAGCCCCTCAGGCTGCCTTGTCCCCGTGTCACCACTGTGGAACATGGATGTTTTACTGGGATATTGCATATTCCAGGGCAAGTTCTTCCTGACCTTCGTGAACACCAACTTAATGCTTGGTAGGGTTGCTGTGTCTGAGGCTCAGACCAGGGTGTTATGCATTCCAGAAATGAACTTTTCCTGCCAAATCTGTAGGCATTTCTGGCTACGTCATTTAGTGGCAGCATCCTGTTTTGCTGTACAGCATATGTGTTGCTGTGTGTATGTGAATTTAGATATATGTGTATAGAATAAAAATGTGTGAAGAGAGGAAGGAGAAATGATTTCAGACACCAGGCTTTGGGAGATGTGTTTCTACTTTTAATTTACTTAGTGGAACAAGATTCGTTTCTCTAATGTATCTTGAGAAGGCCATGGCAGCCATATTTTTAGGACACACAGATTTTCACAGCTGGTGTTTTCAGCTCTTGCTAGGAGGCTAGAAGCAGAATTTGATGATGCAATAGTGAAGGCA
Organism: Chaetops frenatus; assembly: GCA_013400775.1. Lineage (NCBI taxonomy): Eukaryota > Metazoa > Chordata > Aves > Passeriformes > Picathartidae > Chaetops > Chaetops frenatus. Next base: position 1,166,512 of record VZTR01028908.1, on the reverse strand, counting down.
AAGCTCAGTCAAAATACAACTCAGTGGATTCCTGGCTTTCTGTTCATCGATGACCAGAATTGCTCCAACATATTTTTCCCGATTCTGGTTGTAGATGTTTACTCCTCAAGAGAGGTCATTCACTCTTTGTATTGGCAAGGCAATGTCTGCAGGCAGGGGCACTCACCTTTTTTAAATCCAGCTGATGTCAGTGGAAGAAGCAGGTATTGGGCCTTAGACAAGGTCTTGGGCATGCAGCCTTTTAATCAGGTCTGAAACTCAAGAGGCCACCTTCAAAGGCCAGCTAGTACTGAGTTAAGAAGACCTGTTCTAAATTTAATTAGATATATGACAGCCAAAACATCTCTGGAAGAAAACGTATTTAGTACTCATGGCATACAAAAATATTCATGAGATGAGGGGGATGGGAGGAAGTGGTGAGGTATTGTCTCCAATAGGAAAAAAAAAGACTTCGTTCTCTGTAGAATGGGAAAATGGGAGAAGAGATGGAGCAGAGGCAGAAGTATATTAAAAGAAGCATATATGGAATTTGCAGTTTTGGTATCAATAGTCTTAGGCTTTCCTTCATACATGTGAGGTGTAGCTTTGGTGCTGCTAGTGAAGAATTAAATATATTGAAGAACTGAGAATGCCAGAAGCCTTTGCTCTTTCTGTTCATAGGAGTAACTGGGACAGGTAGTGTTCAGTCTTAGGGACTGAAAAATATATGGTAGATAAATTGCACTTACATATTGGCATCTCTGAATATCTAAACACTTCTTGACTGGAAGATACATTTTCAATAACAGCTGTAAAATTATGTATGTTGTGACGTGTGCCGTTATCAGACCTGAAATCCTCACAGTAGAGATCTCACAGTAGGAATTCAGCTGGGTAAATAACTGGGCTGGAATTAACAGAGGACCAGAATTTAGCAGCCATCATGCTCACACATTACAGCACTCCCTTACAGGGCTCTTGGCAAAATGGCTGGAGAAGGATGTCACTTCATTGCTGGATAATTGTTCTATAAAGGCAGGGACATGGAGAGCATTTGGGTTGATTTTTTCCTCCCATCCCCCCTTACTATGATCTTAATTGGAAGAAGCTCTTTGTTCATGTACAACTGGCATGAGGTCCTTTACTGAAAGATAGTGATGTCTTTGTATCAAGCAGTGCCTGTTTTAAGCTGTTACGCTTGTCATTGTTTAATTGAACTTGCTGAGGTTTCTGGAAGAAGGAAACTTTTACCATCTCCTCCTGTGTTTCACCATCTCCTCCTGCGAATCTCTTTAACATGCTGTCTCTTAACAGAAAAATATCCCATTTGTGAGTAGGTGGAATAATAGGCTATCTGTATTCTGATACTTCTTAAATGTTAAGTCTTTGTCAAAATCTGCAAGAGAGCACTGACAAGCGCAGAATTTGCAGATGTACAAGCTTGTGTCATTTTTATTATCATTCTGAAATCTTTACTGAGCACGCAGTAACTGTGTGCTTCATAGAGAAAATGTAGGGATTTGTAACTTTGCTGTTAGAACTGAAGCATCCACGACTAATGGGCTACCAACCTGAGGTCAGGGAGTCTGTGCTGTAGCAGAAATAATGGATCTGTCGGGTCTGGGAGCGCAGGTTCCCAGCCGAGGCTGAGCTGCCGCTGACATCGAGCACAAGGCTGGGCTGCCTCTAGTCCTTCCCACAGTTTGTTGCTGAGTCACTGGGTGACCTTGTGTAAACCTCTTCCCTTGGCACACGCTGCCTGCAGAGCAGGAGCACTGGCAATGGCCTGCACAGTTATCCTTGGGTGAGGAGTTCATGAAACTGCAGATTTGATGTAAACTATTCATTTTGTTTCTTGCTTTATTAATCTTATGGTGGGCACTGCGTGTCAATCATAAAACACATGATGGGGGATATGTTAAGGGACAGAGAGGAGAGAGCTGGGAGAGAAGGTTGATAACTTGTCTCTAGACAGAGTGTCAACTAACCTTATCTTTGGCTTCCGGGATTTTAGAGCTGACCCTGCAACACTGATTCAAAACTAAGAGGGCTCTGCTTTAAAATGCAAAAAGAGTAATAGCAAAGGCCACTGCTGAAATTTAAAAATCAAATTTCTCCCAGCTTAATGCTGCATTTAATATGGCTTTTTGTATGCATATGTGTCTGTTGTTAGGAATATACATATAGAAATAGAGATAGTAGCATTATGGAGGACTGTCTCTGTATGGGTCTTTGACGTCTTATCTCCCACCTCCTGACAGATAATTTTATGCTTTTCAGACAGAATGTATTTTAGATTTACAGATGCTTGATCTGTTTATATACTGATCTGTCTTTTTTTGAGCTAACTATCAAAAAATTATTGAGTTACAAGTGTTTGTAAACAGAAGATCCCTTAAAGCCAGAAATTTCTCTAAAATGAATGAAAAAAATTAAAGGAAAGACTGTGTGAACCTATAAGATCTTTGTAACACTGTAAAGCAAAAGCTTATACGTTCCCAGTTTTTCACATGATACTGAATTCCAGCTGGCAAAGATCCTTGGCACAGCACTCGGCTTTCATTTGGGTTGAAATTTTAAATGTACTTATTTCAAATCTTAACATATTGAAAGACATACTTTAAGATTTCTTGTAGCTGCAAGGATCTGGCTTATAAAGGGAAGGACTGCCACAGAGCTGCAAGAAGAGTTTTGTGACTAACTTGTCAAAACCTGTGAAAAATAAAACGCATACCATGAAGTATCACTGTTATGACGCTGTGCAGTTTTCTTAAAGTGCACAAGGAAATTAAAAACGAACACTATTACTTGTAGCAATGGTCGGTCACACTTGGCAATTTTCAAACTCATTAAAAATTCTGATGTGAAAATTTGTTACTTTTTAATTCATCATGTTAAAGTTAAGTTCAGTAAGTGAATAGCATTTGCATAAAGGATTTTTGGTTAAGATACAGGATTTTAGGTTGTTCAGACTCGGGAATCTACTTGTTTCTTTATGGGGCCATTGTATGTATTTGCTTGTAGTCATATAAATGTAAAATGAATGTCATACATATTTATATACTGCATGAACTGCTGAGGCAAAACAGCAAATAAACAAGCCATATGTGAGAGAAGCTAGAAGACCTGAATAGCCTAATAAATCTTGCATTAGACTTACATTTTATAAATACTGGGCCCTGTGGAGCACCATTGAAAAAGCAGTTCTTTTTGGAGGGTGGAACCTTTGCTTTTCCATTGTGTGAAGGGCTTTGGGCATGCAAATACATGCAGTTGTTTTTCCAGTGTACAGATGTATGAAGAATCCTTGTTCAGGCTTTAAAACTGAAAAATCTCTAGTGTCTGAAATATTGAAGAAGAGAGTGATTTGGTGATATTACATTGCTGTGATAAGGCAGCACTGGACACTGTGTGTGGGAGTAGGGAAAAAAAATGGTCTTCTAAACCTTCACTGTGCCAGCCTGTGTCTGTGAGTAAGCTGGATAAGAGCAAGACAAAATAACTTTGGTTGCTGGGTAAGTCCAGGGGACAAAAATTGGTACTCAGCAGATTGAAACTGACCTGGAAGCAAAGCATTGCCAATGAACACAAAGCAAAGCAGAGCAATGGCACAACAATGTTTCTCCCTTAATTCTTGTCCCATTCCAGTGGAGAGCCTACAGAGCTGGACTCTGCTGGTGTAGCACAGGCAGACAGAGCAAGAGATGTCAAGCCAAGGGATGAGAATTACATATAACTGTTTTTGAAGCCTGTGAGTGGCTGGAAACTCTCTCTGGATCTGTTCATCAGTCAGAAAAGACTAAAAAGTGTGTGTTGAAGAGCATTATTTTGTTCCTAAAAGTTCTCGAAACTGACTTTTGTTGAGGCCTGTATAAAGAAAAGTATTCCTGCAAGTTTCTTAATGCACTTGACGCTGCTCCTACTGAAGTGTTAGACCCACCAATTATATACTTCGTGAGATGATGCTGTATGGATGATTATGTAAAACTTTGGTTTTCCAATCTCTTTTACATTTGTATAAATCCTGTGGTAGCATAAAAATTAATGTTAACATAAAAGAATAGTCTATTTTTAAATGTCTGAGTAACCTAAGACCTCTCTTCTGTATGGAACCTGTCTAGAAGCTTATTTTGTGTGAGAGAAAGTGTCTTCAATGGGAGACCCTCCAGGGAGTAGGTTGACTCCTTTGACAGACTTGGGAACAGAAAGAACCAACAAGCATTTACAAACAGGCTGAGAGGTGTCACCAGTCCTAGCCTTCAGCAAAGAAATCTGTGTTGGGGAAAACATTTTAGGGTGGCTGGTTTTTTTTTAATGTATAAAAAGACTAGTGTTAGTGAGGCTGTGTAGTCTCTGGTCATGCCCATTGAAAGCCCATTGAATCTGTTTTTAAAAGCTTTAGTGCATTTGGTATTTAATGAACGCAGAAATGTTATCCATTACTTTATTAGTTAATTATTGGTAGGCTTAAAGGACATGATTTCACATGGATAGCTTTCCTCCCAATTGCTACTTCTTCCCATTCATCTTAATTATTGAGAAAGTTTTTGTCTAACTATTACACACAAACACTATGTAGCATAGAGGATAGAGATTTGCCTAATTTTGCATGCAAAAGCAACCCTGTCCTGCAGTTTGCACACCGTATTTGTCTCATAAAATCTAGTAAATACTGCAATTAGCTTACTTTCCACATGTCTTTTATGGTTTTAAATCAACCTTAGAAACAAGTCACACTGGGTTTTCTGAAACATATGCTCAAGAATTCCTATTGCCCCCTACTTCAGTGAAAAAGAGAAAGAATAGGAAGATTTTTCTTTGTGTTGACAATCCAATTAAAACAGCAAGGTGTCAGGAATGATACCAATTCCTCTGAAAGCACTGTTGCAGTCATTGGTAGGCTCTCCATCTGGGAATTGTGGCATAGTAATCTGCAGCAAGGCAAAAAGAATAACATGGAAACAAGTTTGAATTGTTGACCTAGTTTTGGTAGTCCACCACTGCTGACAGAAGTTCAAATGATCCCAAAGGGTTCCTTATTGTGGGGATGACAAAAGAGAAAGGTGTATCATAAAGGAGGCAAAAAAGTGAATGGCTACTTCTATATCTGTCATTGCTTCTAGTATCCAAATAAAAGTTCTGTGTTTTGTCCACCAAAGATGTATTTTGCAATAAAAACAAGAGGTTAAAACAGATCAGGAAAGTTTTCATCAGTATTCCCTGGTAATAATAATAAAAAGTATTTGTAGGCAAGAACTTGCTGCTTATAATGTCTTTGATTTCTGCTACATCAATTTCAAAGTTGATATTAAAAATAAGGGAAAGTTTCTGAGGTCTTTTTGTGCTCTTGCAGTTTGTTCACTATGTAAAGAATGGAGATGGTGGTTGCACATTTTTCAAAGTGTGTTGCTCAGGATATGTAGAGTGGTCTATAAAGGTCATGCTGCAGTATTTTCCTGCTGATAAGTCTTTTGTGTTGAAAGAGCATGATCAGTGCTATTTCTTCCTTGGGCCATGATGCATTCACATTGAAGCCTCCCTTTCAATTGTCTTTGCTTTCAGGGGATTGTTTTAGATACCTGTTTTTTCTTTTCTTCCTCTATTTTTTTTCTCCTTTTTTTTTCTGTCCTCCCAATCTGCTTTTGGTGCAGCCACAGCAGAAGGCAGCACATTTCTGGTTGTAATACTGTGTGTTAGGCAGAGAGTGAATGGGTAAAGGAGAGAGCAAGTGATGTATATTGGGCATGAGTGTCTGCTGCTGGCATGTGCTGTCTGTCAAAATGTTAAGTCTCATTCATAAAGGGCTGCATCTGTGCCAGTTATTTATGTGTAAATAAAGTTTTTTCTCTGTTGGAAATCCCACGGGATCTGGTACTAAAATAAGTATCACAGTCTTAGAAATCAAAGAGCAAGGGCAAGAAGGGGAAGATGCCATTTTCTTGCATGTATTTTGTGTACCTGACAAATAGATCTCTTACTGAAAAGTTGTAAATCAAATTAATACTATGGATAAAAAGCTTTAGAGTAGAATACAAGACACTGTAGTAAAATGTGATAGGTTTTTTGAAAGAAATATGCCTTTTTAATCCATGAACATTTGGTTGTATGATAGAACCCCTTCCCTCCCTCCTCTAGCTGTCGATTAGAATAACTTCTGACAAAAAGCCAGTGGTAATGTGCATATTCCCATTACAAAGCATTTGCCAACTAAAATTTCTAGCAACTACTGCAGAAAACGCACAGATGTGTTCAGCACTGTCTTCCCAAAGAAATTGCCTTTTATTTGGGTCAGTCTTATTTTATGCTTAGTCATTTTAAAGCCAAAAAGCCTTGTTTTCAAAAAGTCTTCAAAATGTAGATCAGCTGTACAAGGACATAAGAAGGGCTTCCGAAACATTCAGGAAAACTGCATTTCTGTTACCATATGCCAAGGATGTGATTGCTCCTTTTTCTGCACTGGGGATTTTAGTTGGACTCTGCCTGTTCCTATTTGAGGTGTATAGGACAGAAAGAAGGTTTAGTACCACTCTTCTACAGAACAAGGTTTTCTTTTGAGATGCCCACCCCATCCCTTATAGTCTACAGACCCTGAATATGTGGACTGTACATGACACTACCCCAGTTGTCAGAGGAATTGTCCTCAGCTGTTCTGCTTTCCAGGAAGAAATTAAAAATATCTGTCCACCTGAGTAGTTATTTTTAAAAACTTTTTTACGTAATGCACTCTGTTTAAGAGTTAAAATGGACTAAGATGTCCCATGTGGACAGATCTGGCTGAAATCTCTGAGAAACCAAGTGCTTTGCCTGTTTTGGGAATCTCAAGGAAAGGATGGAGGCTGACATCAGTGTTTACTCTCTTACCTTTAAACTTATCTTGCTCCCAAGATGCCATGTTGCCTGGCATGATGGACGTAGAAGGGTGAGAAACAGAACTTTCACCAAAGATTCTGTGTATTATGGTTTGTGATTAAAAACCTGAACAATCTTGAATACTTTTCAGTGTTTCTTACCTATTTGGGAAATGTTGACAAGTTGTTGCAAGTCATTGCCATGTAAACAGAGAAAACCCTTCATTTATAACACTGTATTAATGGCTCTAGAGAGCCATTATATGATAAAGAACATAACAGAATCAACTTTATTTATTTAGCATGTGCTGCCATAACTACAGGATATGAACATGTTAGTGACTTCATTGCACTGAGTGAAATTAGTAATGTATCAAACATCAGCTCATCTTCAAATTATTTCTATAATAGTTTTGGTTCTTTGAGGTGCTTTAGGTGTGTGTGGTATATTTTGAATTCTGAATGAAATTGAACAGCTGTAGTTTATGCTCTGTTTGTTTGTAGATTAACAGATACATTTCCACAGTAATAGCTTCCCCTCTTTATCCTTCCTCTCCACCATTAGAAATAGATTTAGCTTAGCAGTCACTGGAAATGAGACATTAACTATCCAATTATTTAAAGTTATTTTTGTATTACCATATCTTTTAAGAAGCTGTAGGAAGATTACTGAAGGATTATTAGGTTGTAGTTTTCCAGTGGTTGCTGGTAATTCATTGTGAATAGCACTTGAACAGCTTGTACTGACTGGCATCATTAAATGTTACAAGTTTACCCCGGTTTTTGCAAGACTTACTGCCAATTAATATTTTTTAATCTCACTGGTATGCTATGCTACTGAACCATCCACTTTCAGAAGTAGATACTGTCACATCCCTATACCACTTCTTTCTATATGCTCTTATTGCTGTAAATTACACAGTTCTAGTTCTGTTTCATTCTTCTCTCAGAACTTTGGTAAACACTGTTGTTGTTATACAGTGAGGCCAGTTGGCCAATAATATATTTTTTATTTCCAAGTTTACTAGACAATACAAATAAAATTATTAATCCTAACAATAACCTTTTTAGGATCTAATATCTTACTCTTTAGAAGGATTGGTATTACAGAATTAGTAGATATGCTAAAAGATAAGTACATTTTTCAGTGTCGACAAATTACCCAGATAACTTTGGAATTTGGAGCTGTGGTTTTCTGGGGTTTTTTTACCTTTTGAGTCTTGTGGGTATCGGCCTGTTTTGCTACTTGTCTTTTACAAGTAAATTCTTGTTTTGTGTTAGGTGTTTCTATATTGCATATTAATATGGGGAACTTTCTCTTTCCCTTTTATTCAAATGTATTTATATTGCTAACTGAAGGCCAGAAGAAAGCAGCAAAATGTTTTATGTGGAATAACAATATTGGAATATTTAAGAATAGGGCAACTCAAAAAGGTTGATGAAGATAGGGTGAAGTGATGAAGACATACCTGACGTCATAAAAAATAGAGGCGCTTGGCCTGAGGAGGTTTGTTACTGTATAAATCAATTAAATTCCTCTTTTCCAGTGTTTTGTGCTGCTTGAATATGCCAACTAAGCTGTTCCAGCACTTTGATCTTCTGCCATGATCTGGCCCTAGTTGTACTTTCATCCTTTTCAAAAGTATTCTCTCACAGCAGTGAATTTGGCCCTAAGGAAACGAGTATGCAGATTTCCTTTCTCCATTAAATACTACCTAGATGCCTGTCTTTATTGAACAAATAAGCAAGTAAATTCCCTGAGGATTTAGGTTTTAAGCCACTAACAACAGAATACACAGTGTCACCTTAAACAAATGCCTAGAGAGAAATGCAGTATTTCCCCGCAAGGGAATTGATTTAGAAATTATGTTTTAGAGACTGGTACCGTTGGATGAACTCCTGATACATTTCATGTGAAATACAATTTTTTGTGAAGATTTGAACGTTGTACATGATAGTAATTATATCCATCATGTTTCAGCACAGTTCATATGTGGTATTCCGTCTGCCTTCCAGCTCTCTTGCCCCAAAGGCAGAGTTTGACATGTTCTGTGTTGTGTCTGCCAGCCCTCTGCTTTGGGGACCCCCATATGGCCATATCTGCTTAAGACATTGCTGAAATCTGTTTGCCTTGTTCAATTCACTTGTCCTCAATCTCTAACACAAAGGGCATACCAAGAGAAAATGGAAACATGGCAATGTTTAGTAATGAGGAGACTTTCTTTCTTTCACTCCACAGTGTAAATAAAGGTGCAGTTAAAGGTATGTAGAGATTCTAGGAAAACAGAAGTAGATGATACTCATTAAGGAACTTGTATTTCTTCTAGTCATTAAGCTTTCAGAGTGATATTTTCCATAAAGATATCCCCATAATGATAATTTTATTTCTGTAAATTTTTCTGTGCATGGGAAATACCAATTCACATTAACATGCAGTGAACATCAAGAAAAAATCAAATGCTTCTGTTGTTTCCCCTTGTGATCAAAATACATTGAAATATTATAAAGAAATATGAAGTAAGACAATACCAAGGCCCTGTCCACTGTCTTTTCATTGTTTGTTTTCAGAGGAAATTGTGATCATTGCCTTCAAGAACATAACACAGATTTTCTAAAATTGTCCTCCTTTCAGTATGATATATGATAACTTCCTTATGTTGGTATACTTTTGGTATTTATAAAGATTCATGGCAGTGGGCAATCTGTATGTGACAATTTATAGGTGGCCACCATGGCAATTTAGGCCTGTATTCCAAAACCCAGTAACTTGTGTTGAAATGGAATACAAATTTAGTGTTAGCTAGGCAGAGTTAACAGTCTGGACTGACCTTGTCTAATTGCCAAGGAGCTTAGCAGTTTCCATCTTGCTTTCACTGAGGACCATGTAGAAAAGGCCACCCTTGCCTATGTGTTCTTAATGGAAAGAAGATGCCACACTTACAATTTTGTATGATACCCTATTCTGCTGCATTTTGTTGCCCTGCCTGAATATATTTCCATTGCATTGCTACCATCAAAGCTGTTAATGAAATCTGATCTGTATTAAATCTCTTTCCTTTTGTTTAACAGATGATGTCACTACTATTGCTCAGGAAGCCCTCCTTGCTGATGAAAAGGAGAATGTGCCAACTCCTGGACTAGGAGCTGTGGTGTGGAAAGTCCAAGAACAAACACAGCTCGTGACTTAGCTACCGGTGCTGCTCAGTCTTCACCTTTTAAATTAAAATCAAACACAACTGCCTCAGAAACCTGTGGACAAGAGAAAGGTACTGTGCATTGCCAGCGTGGTAATTGGGTATATAAATAAATCTGCCATACAGATATGGTGCTATCATATTTTTAGAGTCAATATCATTTGAGGCTTCAAGTTCGAAATTCTTTCAATACTGAGACTTTTAAACCCAATTGGATTTCACAGGCAGTAAAATAAATCAAATCTATATGAAGCTTTTGTCTTTTTGTGAGTGCTTTTGTTCTCTTTACAGACTCTTTCTGTATTCACTGAACAGATTCTTGATAGAAACATTTTCTTACTTGTTATTTCTTGTCTTTATTAATTTTTTAAGTTTTTTTCCCACCGCCACCACCGTCCATGGCATCTTAGATGTGCAGTACAGAAGGGTGCTTACAGTCTTATATTTATTATATGCTTGCTGACTTGACCACTATGTTAACTCAGCTATATCTGGCACCTTTAGTAAAGAAGAAGAGCTTTAGTTGCTGTGGTCTCAGTCAAGAGAGCTAAACTCCTTTGACAGACTTTCCTAACCTTCTGTTGACTTTCGTGTGTTTATAATGTGCACATGTCTGGGTTATATATGCCATGCACAAACCTCAATATAATATTTTGTTTGCTTCAAGGATCATCTTGAAATTAACTATTCCTCCTATTAGAGAAGTATAGTAAGGATGACAGTTTAACTCCATTCCTAATTTTTGGTATTTTCATCTTGTGGTAGTCCTGCAGTGATGACAGCATTATTAGGATTAGAAATATTAGGAAATAGTAAACCCCCACTCTGTGTAACTATTCTTTCTGCAGCAAATTGCTGTTGATCCCTAGAAAAGATATTTTTATCTAGAAAAATATTGAGGATTGTTGTGGTTTAAAGGACAACAACTTTTTT
>VZTR01028908.1:1144908-1155003 GCA_013400775.1 Chaetops frenatus | reverse complement strand
GACTTGTGTCACATGTGAACTAATATCCTTTCTGGGCGGGAGTTCACAGTGATATGGATTCTACAAGAGACTTATGCTTCTTGTGGGAAAAATCTCCATGGTGAGACGAGAGAGACTCTTCTTCCAATTGGACTGATGAAAGCCTATTTCAAGAGTGGTAAATTGACCAGGGGTTTTCTAAGTTTGTTTCTCTGTGTTGTTGGTGAGAAGGATGGTGGTAAAGGAAGATAAATGAGGTGGAAGAAAGGAACCATCTTGGGTGGGGGGCTGGGGGAGGAAGAAGAAACCACCTGGGGGTTGATTTTGATTTTGTTGTCTTTTGTTAATAAACTATTTTTATCTTTGAAGTTTAGGCCTGTTTTGCATTTCTCTTAAGCCTTATTCTCATAAAACCACTACACTACACTCTCGCCTGGTGTGAGCAGGCGAGCAGGTGAATGTGAAACTGCTACATTAAATGGTGTTTCCGCCCGGTTTCAAACAAACCCATGACAAGGATATAATCGAGGTTTACCAAAAAACTGTAGTACAGAAAGAAAAGCAAAGCAGCAGTAACCCAAGAACTATCCTGCTTTATATTTCATTATAAAGCAACATATGAAGAGTGAAAAAGTATGTCTAAAAAGATTTAATATTTTAAAATGTAATTAACTTTTACTATAAAGAATAATTATTTTAATTTGTAATTTCTAATCTGTAACTAAATTTGTTTTGGGGGCAACAGATAAATTGATGTGACTACTAAATTCTCTCTTCTGTACCTGGGAGGGTAGTTCATCCTTTAATTCTAACTGGGTTAACACTTTATGGTAAAGGCATGAGGAACTTCAGTCATAGATTTATCTAAAAAAATTATCTCCATATCTACTTAATAATAACAGAAAGTAATGATGCTGATTTTGAAAAGAGTTATACTCTAAACTGAATTCTAAACCCAGCTGATGAGTATTATCACTTGGCTTTCTGTGAAGGTAAATGTGTTTTAATTTTTAAATTTCAAAAGAATGCTATTTAAAGATTTGTTTTTTCTGTATTGTCATTTAGACTGTTCTGTTCCTGAGCATCCAAACAGTTGAACATAGATGAAAAGATTGATTTAGACTTAATAGTTTGTTTAGCTGACTCTGCATAATAAAGATGAAGTGTTCCAAACATGAGTCTTCAATATCCAGTGTATTTTGGAAAGTGATTTTGTCATGTGCAAATTACCTGTGTCTATTCTAATAGTCAGAACTAGCTTATGAAAATTTGAACAGTGTGTTTTCATCTTCTGGATTGCTTATGCACATCTGTACAGTGCTACAGGGAAAAAAACCCTACCTATCTGATCCCTGTTAGTCTTATTTGATTAGTCATATTTCTTGCATATCAGTATCCTGTTACTTGTCTAGACTGTTCCTGATCTTGTCCAACTGTCTCCTCAGAATGGAAGTGCAATCACAAGCATTCAGGCAGGAATGGTGCTGCTATATCATGCAGCTGTGAACTGGCACCGCTTTAGAGAATGACTGGCTGCTTCTGTGAAAATTGAGGATTGCAGCAACATTTTTAAATGACTCTTTCTTTTGCTGACTGATCATAAAATCTACCAAAGGTTGATATTTTCCCCCTTTCTTTGAATGGTGAACATTAAATTGAGATAGACTTCAGTATTGCTCCCATGTTTCCATTTTTTCTTAACATCCTTTGAACAAACAATCTGTGCTGACTAATCTTCTGTACAAGTACTGCTTATGTTCAGTGCCACGTGATTACAGATCCATTATTTCCCAAGCACAGAAAACAAGTACTATAACATGCTTGTGTCCAAAGAGCTTTCTTCCCTGCAAATGTAACAAGGTAGTACATTTGGGTGCCTGATAGCTGTGCAGCTGCTGGCAGAATTCCCACACATGTTTTGCCATTAGATAAGCCTGGGGTTGGTAATGGTCCTGCTGAGATAAGGGAGGTTGCACTTAGTCATCTAAAAGTAACCATCTATGTGTTGAGTGTTTGCAAGAGGTCTCAAAGAAAAACTGAACAAACTTTTCTGACACTGTGGAAAGGGCTCTTGAATCTATCAGACTTGCTGTCCAGTATTAAGCACAGCAGATCTTCAGTCTTTTCTGAAGCTCCTTGTATGTTCATAAATGAATATGAATGGAAAAGAAAAGGTATGAACTGTGAGAAACCTGTAGCCTATGTGTTGTGCATTCAGTAAACAGTAGTGAGAGGTCATAAACTTAGCAGTTCAGGGGATTCCTTAGGGTATGCTGGTTTTGCAATACCTTGTGGGTTTTTTTGATAAATAGGCTCTCTCTTAGTTATGGTTGTCTTTCTCACTTTTTGTTTGTTTTTCTCAGCTCTTCAGTTCAATTAATTTGTAATGTCAGTAGCTCCAAATGATGTTTTGAATATTAAATAGCTTTGATAATGGGATTTTATTGTGGCAGTATATGTATGCATGTGGGGGAAAGCCTGTTTTGTGCATAGCATTATGTAAATGTTGATTTCTAGGAGTAAAATCTTGAAGGACACTAATTTTAATCTCAACACCTGCAACTTACCCTTTCTGAAGGAAACCCATCATATGCACATTTGCACATACTGTATTTATACATGTGTGCTGGATGTTATTACAACATCCAGACAAAAATGTGAGATTTTGTAGTAGAAGGGAGGGGGAGAGTATTTGGGCTTTTCAATTAACTTTCAACATCAGTGAAGGAATGAAAAATGCACACTTTGGGACAGTGAAAGGAAATATATAACCTTGTTATTTACTGGTGAAGACGTGCATATCTCAAAGAAAACATCTAGTAATTTTCTGTTCTTAATCCCTTACAACATTTGGGAAGTGTTAGTGAAGATCTTTCTGGTGTTTCCAGAGGTTTACTGCAAAAAAATTAATAAATAGTATGTGTTTGTAGCATAGCCATTTGAGTTCTTATGCCCTGGGAGGGGAATGAGCATGGTTTCACTTAAGAACTCCTGGTTTTCATGTTGTTCACTGAAACAGGCAGCATTTCAGCATTTCCCCTTTCATGTGCAAGGGCAATGTATGCAGGTAACAGCTTAATTTTGATTTGCATAAAACTTTCACTATTGCTAGTATAGGTTGGCTATGAAGGAGGTGAAAAATTAGTGTTACTGCCATAGCTGTGCTAACCTTAACCTTAGAGCAAAACCTTATTCACACTTTCACCTAAAGTTTAGGGAGATGGTGTAGAAAGAACAGTTCTTGGCAATACCTATTTCCATATTTTTTCCACTGGGTCTTCATTAGGACTAAGTTTCTCTGTAATGTCATTGCCAATTTGAGGCTTCCCTCTGCCACCTCTTTTAGGGTATGAGGTTGGAAGAGGAATAGAACTGAACACTAAGATCAATTCATAGCAGAAATTGTATGAACATACTTTTACACAACTGGATTCATAGGTAAGATTGCAGCTGTATCAAGTTTATATAATAGTACAACTTGAAGAAAGCTTTTTGTCCATGGTCAGAGATGATTCACAGCCATTTAGACCTTCCAAAGAATAGCCTTCCTTCTTTGCAGGCACCATGGTAAGAAGGAGGTTGTGTTCTGAAGCAATGAAGCATAAACATTTTTCATTTAACCATTGGGACTTCTGTAAGCTTTAGGTGACATGTCTTGGCCTCAACTTTCTGCAAATCCCTGTACCATCTTCACAGCCTGCTCTCTGAAACAGTATAGTGAAATGAAATCTTGATTTCTCAGTGAAGGAGAGGTGTTATATAGGTAAAGAGAGATAAGAATGTTTTCTTCAGAATGAACAACAAGCTCCTTTTTAATTCCCCTAAATGTCCCAATCAGCTTGACTGACAGCACTCAGCAGTTTAGGAGACACTAGCAATGCTGTGCCCCCATAAATTGGATACCCCCATAAGTTGCATTCACAAGTGGCATACTAGAGTTGCATACAAAGTTGCCCGTGCAAGTGGTCTGGTTCTGTCCAACATTATCCCAAATTTAGGAAGCTTTTAGGAAGCTTTATTTCCATATATATACATACACATATATGGAAATATATGTGTGTGTGTGTGTGTCTGTGTGTGTGTGTGGTGTGCATTGATTAATTTCTGAGCTTCAGAATACTTTGGGACAGTCTAACCTGGACAACAGAAAGTGTCATAGTCCATAGTGGTGTGTCACACAGTAATTCTGGAGTTTTGCATTTATATCTGCTTGCCTGTTTCTCTCTTTTTAAGGTAAACTATGACTGAATATCTTTGTTTTTTAACACTCAGAGGAATGCTATCATTAAAATTATGATGTTGATACATTTATCTGGATAAATATATTTTCTGCAAGTCTTCATGGCTGCCGCGTTCAAGTTGTAGTATCTTCAGAGAGCACATTCGTATTTCTGGTGGCCGGCTTGACAACAGCATTTCCAACAAGTCTGGAATGGTTTGAATCAAATTTGCTGGCAGTTAACAGAAGGGTATTTTATTTGTAGTCTTCTCACGGTGGTGAAGCATTCTCTATTTGTGGGTATTGGAAGAAGCTTACAGAAAGAAAGCCTTTAGTTCACAGTTTCTCCTCTCTGCTTTTCTTGTGCTTTGTCGTGTTCGTCTCTGTCCTGTTTAACCAGAGAGAGAAACAAAGGTTTTTCTCCAGGCTCTTGCTGTGTTAGTATCTAGCTGTGCTTTTTGCTGCCTCTAGCTTTAAACCATTGCACTGCCCCCTTTCAGAGAGCTGAGAGAGGAAACAAACTAGTGTCTGGCTGAAACCCAGTTCAAATACTTTATCCCAGGTGATGCAGTTACATCATCCAGTTACCAGAGTGACTTAAACTCTGTTCACTGCAGTGAACATTCACTCAAATACCAGTATTTGAAATAACAGGTTTATCTGGCTGATTGTCAGAGCACTGCTGTGAGAAAGTTAACAGATCTTCTGAGGGAATTACAGTTTGTGGGACACTAAATTTGATGATTCCTGCCAAAAAAAATTGCGAAGTCTTTCTAGGTCTTATAAGTTTCATTTCTCATAACCTGTATCCAGTCTCTTATTTCATAATTTAGACCTCAGAATGCATTTCTGATAGTCTTTCTGCAAGTGTAATGCCTACTTTACTGAGAGATTAAGTGATTTGGTAGAGAAAATACAAATGTGTCATGTGTGACAGAGCTGTAGATGGAACCAAAACCCATCAAGCCGTAGCCTGTGTGTTGTCAGTAAGATAATAATAATAATAATACTTATCCAGTTAGATTTGAAATTAGATTTGAATGTGGGGTTCAAGAAAATTGAAGTTGAGCAGGAGTCTTTGATGCAGTAATCAAACACAAGGTTAAGGTCCTAGATTATTGAGCACAGGTAGATACCTTTTGGGGACTTCTACGACTTTTCAAAATCTAAGAAACAGCACTGCCAGTTCTGTGGTGTATATCCTTCCTTTGATCTCAGGAACTAAAGAACTTGGCTTTAAAATTGGAGCATGATGGGAACTTTGGAGAAAATACAGGATGTCCTTTTTTCAGTCTTCTTGTATTACTGGAATAGGCTGATATCTTCATTTTGGCTAAGAGTTGTGATTTTAGTGAGAAGTTGTGTGGAAGTTGAGCTGCCCCTTGGTAGGTGAAGAAGTTTTGTAATTATTTTTTTGTGCTCGTGCTGCTCTGCACAGAGCTGTGTGATTCCTCTGTGCTGGAGCAGTGAGGTGGCAATGTGAGCTGTCTGGCACAGCAGGAGGTAGCTTGCAGACTCAGTAAAGGTAGTCAACACCACAAAATAGTTACTGAGATCAGAGATAGTGGAATTAAATCATGCCCCCTCTGTTTGCTTCACTGTTCAGCTGGTAACTAATATCACATCCAGAAGCACCTCTTCTCCTTACACCTACCTGACCTCACAAGTCTATCCTGTTGATTTACAAAATAATAAATGTTCAAGATGTAATGAAGTGTTAGACTATCCCAGCTTTTCTCTCTTGAGGTTCCTTCTTTCTCTTGAGTCATCAAATTGGGAACCTCAACCTCTCCCCCAAACCTGTCAGTTGCCTTGTACGTTTTCTACACAGCTGTCATCCCTGAATTTTTAACTTTTCTAGTTTCAGGTTTTAGTTATTCTCTCTCTTTACAATAAAATGAAAATAATAATAATGATGGTTTTAAAAAAATACCCAAAGGAAGCTTCCTGCAAAAATCAGGTGAGTAGCTAAACAAAGCTGGTCCAGTATAATCCAAAAGCCTAAATTTGACAGGTTGATTACACACCTGTGGGGTGTCAGTGATAGTCAGTAAAGACATTAGAATCCGTCTCTGTATTTGCCATTTATCTACCCCTAGCTGAGAAATGCTGGAACTTGCCCGTTCTTCCTCCTTCTGTTTTTGCTCTTAAATGTTCTGCTTTAATGGCAATGCTGCTCCTCAGTGAGAGCACAGGGATCTCCCTGCATCACACCCAGGGCACAATGAGAGGGTCCAGAGGCTCATGCAGAGTGCCAGACAGCAGGCATTGGGCCAGGGCTTGTGTCCCTGCTGGAAAGAAGGGAATTGCCCCAGGGATGAGAGGAACAGCCCTGCCTACAACTGCCTCTGCAGGGCTACAGTGAACCCAGCACCTTAAAGCACTGTGTGTAACAGAGCTCAGCTGTAAAGGTTGTGGAGGGAGGGTTCTGTTTTACCATTTTTAGTTGCATTTAAACTTTTCCTTTCTGTTCTAGTGTCTCTTCTATTTTATATGTGTCACAGGACTCCTGTTTGTAGGATTTTGTCTTTTAATTGGGCTAATAGAGCAATTTTAATGATTGATTTGATAAATCCTTGAAACAGTGCTGTAAGTGAAATTGGGTAAATACTAATAAAGAATGTACATTCAATGAAGCCCATGAATATTTTTTATTTACTTGAAATAAAAAAGTCTTGGAATCAAGCTCAGAGCTTTCTGAGAATGGTTTCAGGTTAAGTTTTCAGTAACTCCTAGTGTATGAAAGTGTTGTGTAGTGCAGAAGGGAGGTGCAGGATCCCTCCCTTTCCTCCTGCTGTGTCCTCTTCATCCAGACACTACTTTTCACTTGTGATAATTCCTTTTAAACTAAGACCTAGTTTTTTGGTTTTCTTTTTGGTGGGCTGCTTATGTCCTTTCACAGGAGTGATGCCATTAATATACTAAATGCTATCCAGTGGCATGCAGTAGTACCAATCAAAAACCAAAAAAATGCAGTGTCACATGGTTGTTACTAGCAGGTACACACACATTTGTGTGTGGTGCATAGGGTCTAAATGAGTTTGATGTACTTACTTTTTTTTTTTTTTTTTTTGGAGGTATGCAGTGACATGGATACATATTTTAGTTGCATATATTTTAACAGATGCACACATGTCACAGGCAACCAATTCACTGAAGAGAAAATTAATACATTGGTGAAATTCATTTAGGAGCTTGCCAAACTAGTTCTGTTAACTTCTGTATAAGGACCTGGAAGGCAGTGATGGGAAGTTAAAAACTGAGTAGTGATTCCTGAGGGCATTGGGAATTTTCTGAAAGACTGTGGAGTGACAGAATCACAGGTCACCTTTGCTGAGATGCCATTGAAAAAATACAGAAGCAATTACTAAGCTGGACAGAAGAGCTGACTGTCTTACAGATCCTGTGCTCATCCACAGGATGTCACCTGCTGTGCAAATCCGAGCGAGTGTCATAAAAGCCTAACTCATGCTACACTGTGATCTCTGCCCAGGAAAGCTCTCTCCCACATGGCTCCTCATGTTAATTTGAGCTCTTTTGGGGAAAAAACCATGAAAAAATGCTTAGAGTTTCTCGTTGATTGCTTTCCATATGGTTTGACCCTATAAGGTGTATCCTTATTAAAGAAAGAATGGCTCAGGACTTTAGGCTGTGAATCTGAAGAAATGAATGTAGACTTGCTAGTTAACAGTAAAGATATTTCTGGTTTTATCCATGAAAAAATCAAGTGATATTTACAAAGTATTCCACTGTAAGGAAACTTTGTATTTCCCTAAGTGGACTATATTTAAAATTACCCTCAAAGGTTCTACTGTTACAGAAATAGATCTGTCTTTGTAGGAAGCTAACAAATGGGTATCAGAAAGGTGAACAGTCTATGGTATACCTAGATAATTTCCATTTAGATTTTTTGGCTGGGAAGGGTATTATTTTGCAGTCCTGTAGAGGTTCTTCTGCTTTTATCCATTCAGTTATGTTTAATTACATAGAACTGAGAATTGAAGCAGTAAATGTAGGTCATCTGAACCTTGTGAGAAATGTGCCTTGGGCATCAGCAGCTCTGACTGTTGTCTTTCTCATACAGTCACTGGTTGATTATCACTCTTGTTTTAAACTATAACCTAGGTGAACTGCAAGCTACTTCTGAAGTTAACATTATTCCTGTGTCCACTACTGTCAAATGCTATGGTAATAAAATTTATTTTAAACTTCTTGAATGTACAGAATTGTGCTGTGCTGAGAATGTTCTTTCATCTCATGTTCACAAGCACAGTAAAGGTTATGGGTACCTTGCAGTAGGCTCTGCAGAATTATAAGAGAAATGTTGAAATAAAAAAGAGTTGAAGTAAAATGGTAAAATGGCACACTATTTATGTAGAGGTGCACTGTCTAGATGAAGAAGCTCTATTATTTCTCACATCAGAGTACCTGAGTTGCAGTTTGGTCTTTCAGCTGAGATGACTCATTGACAATTTCACCTTCCAAAAATTGTGTTGCAGCTGAATAATGTTGTTGAAGTCTGAAATAACGTGAGAATGCAGAATTTTGGTTGATATAATTTAGTAAATTTTTTGTGTTATTATGTTATCCATATTTATTGCTTGATTTTATAGGTGCGCTTACTTTTCCTGTCGATTACTGTTTATTACTGAAAGACTCACTCTCTAAAGATATAACCCTCCCCATATTTTTGTGTATTTTGCACAGGATCATGTTTAAAGACTTGCATTTTTTTAATGGACTTAATTTTCAACAGGAAGTATTGGGTTCCTTTTCTCCTTACTCTTATGTAATCAGAATTATTTGATGCTGCACTTCTACATTTTTGCAATAATTGATTTTTCTTATTTTTTTCTATTAAGTTTTAATAATATTTAACATCTAGAATCATCATATAACAATTAATTATGTAGTTTGAGGTCTTGTTTGATAAAACCAGGGAAGAGATTGAGGTAGTGATAAAAAGCATCCTTTAAATCTTTTAAGCAAATAGAAGCAAAATTGGAAGTTAGAACATTGTTCAGCTGATTGGTTTTCTAGTATGTTAAGAATTTAATCGATTTCCTAAGACATCTATTAGACAAACCATGTTAAATATTTTGATCCTCTACACATCAATCCCCCAAAATATTGAAGTTGATTCAAATCCAATCAAGTTTATTTATTTTGGTTTTTTTCTTCAATGACAATGGCCCCTATACCTATCAAGTAAAGTGAGAAACTTGGTATGTTCCAGAGTCAGCTGAAAACATGACTAATGACTTAGAATCCACTACTCTTTCCTATCCTTTTTCTTGGTGTGAAATATAAAATACATTCAAATGATTCCAAGGTTTGCAAGAAGTGTGTAGAACTCAGAGTGCAGGAAGTGGCTGTTTTTAATCACAGAATGATGTATCCCAGTGGCTTCATGAATTTGCCTCTCAGCAGACGTATATGGTGTTAATAAATAGGTTGTTGGTTGAAGCGTTTGCTTCAGTAAAATTTTGTTAGATTGGAGTTTTCTTGCTTCATTTTTTCTCACTGTGTTTACAAGCTGTTTGGTGTGCCTTTTTTTTTTTTTTTTTCTGTGCTGTATCCAAGTATTAAATGTGGGTAGTCAGCTAGAAGGGAATCTGGGCACTCGCTGGTTCTATGCCTTTCATTTGGGAATCAGGATGCACTCTGCTTCAGCCCTTGTGTGGGCTCTGTGCCTCCCTGAGTATAGGTAGGCTTTGTGTTGTCATAGTTCCTGCTTTTGAAATAGGTAGGCTGAAAGATTTATCTAGGGAAGAGAAAAAATGGAAACTTTTCTTTTATTCCCACCAATGCAGCTTGATGGGTGGTTGTTTCTTGGTTTGGTTTTTTTTTTTTTTTTTTTTGGTTTTTTGGTTTTGTTTGGGTTTTTTTTTTTTTTT
>VZTR01028908.1:1118007-1136877 GCA_013400775.1 Chaetops frenatus | reverse complement strand
GCCACTGCTCCTCACCCTGTCACTGGGCACCACTGAAAAGAGTCTGGCACCATCCTCTAGGCAGCTGCTTTTGATATATTTATGTTTTGATGAGATCCCCTCTCAGTCTTCTCGAGACTAAACAGGCCCAGCTCCCTCAGGTTCTCCTCATGAGAGAGATGTTCCAGATCCCCAAATCATTTTTATGGCTTCCACTGAACCCTCTCCAGTAGCTCCTTGTCCTTCTTGAACTGTGGATCCCAGAACTGAACACACTACTCCAGATACACTTCACCAGGGTCAGGGTCACTGATAAACAAACTGAATAAGACTGGACCCAGTATTGATCCTTGGTGCTCCCCAGCCTCCAGCTGGATTCTACTCCTCTGATCATGATGCTCTGAGCTCTGCCATTCAGCCAGTTCTTGATCTACCTTGATCCACTCTCCATTCCTCTAAGCCCGTTTCCAGAGCTTACCTACAAGGATGTTATGGAAGAGTGTCAGAAGTCTCGGTGAAATCAAGGTAGACAACATGCACTGCTCCCCCCACAGTGACTCATCCAGCCATGCCATTGTAGAAGACTATCATATTGGTCCAGCACCATTTCCCCTTGGTGAATCCGTGCTGACTATTCCTGATTACCTTCTCCTCTTTTACATCCAAGTTGGCAGTTCCTGGCAAAAAGCAGTGTGGAAAGTATCCCTCCTGGGACTGCCTATTGTGCTACAAACTAAAAACCCCTGCGGTTAAATCCAAGAGGAAAAAATGAGGTAGTGCTGAGTAAGTTCTTATCATAACATTTTTATTGGGGCCATGGTTTGGTAGCACTTGGAAACACATATGATTTAATAGGTTGCCTTTTCGAAATGCATGAGTTTAAAATTATTGCATTGACTCTGAACTGAAAAGCTGAACTATTATTTTTCCATCTCAAGTGTGCAAAACACTTTGTCATAGAAAATAACACGACATGCACATATCCAAGGAAAATATAATTATATTGTTTTAAAGAAAATCCTACTTTCAGGCACTTTTTGGACACAAGAAAGGAAAGAAACAATGGTGCTTAGCATTATTTTATGAAGAAGGTAATATCTGCTATGAGAACAACATTATATCAGTGTGCACCAATTATTAAAGTTTTAATTTGGAAAGGTAGAAAATAACTGGTTTATTGATGCCCTGATATCATGCTGGACTTTGTTTCCCTTTTGGCTTCATTTCTTGGATAGAATAGCTTTCTTCATATTAAAAAAAATACAGAAAGAGTGCCAGAAATTAAGAAAGAGAAATGGCTTTAAAATTTAGGTGCATTTGGAAAGTGAGACTCAGGCATATGGGCAAATGCCACACTATTTTCCTTCAGCCAGTTGCTCTGGAAGCCAGACGTGTACAGAGCTGCATAGTGTGCAGGAGAGAGGCACTGAGGGGTGCAGGAAGGACAGGTTATGGCTTTCAGGGAAGATCTAACAGACAGATCTACCCTTCCATCTTCTCTGACAAAAAACAGTAATAAGAAAAGGCTTTTAAAAGACTTTGAGAACTGGGATTCATCTTTTTTTCTGGGCCATGAGATGTGATAAGCATCTAAGCTGTGTAAAAATCCAGGGTTTTTTAAAGGATTTGAATTCTTTGTGGTTAAGTTGCTCTTGCTGAAGCTTTTAGGTAAAATTAGTAGTTATATATGATAGTACTCAGTTACTCTGAGTGGTTAATACATGTTCTCACAGACAGCAACAATGCATCTAGGTGTTGCTTTACTTTCCCTTAATTCAGTGAAAGATGAAAAAAATTGAGCAAATATGGTAATTTGTGTGACTCAGTGCTCCTTCAAAATGTCAAAATCCATTTCTCATTTATTAAAAATACTTTTAGTAAGTTACACTCATGAATGTGCTGTATTGAAAACTGCCTTTCAGTTGTATGCTTTATGTACAATATGACTAATTTAAAATTACTGTATTTCTGGAGGTGTATTGTCTGTGTTTGTATGTGCCATTATGCAGTTTGTTTCCCCATTTTGTCATTAGGTTTCATTGCTCAGTTTTATTTCAATTTTCTTGGCTCATCAGTAAGGCAGTACGTAAATAATGGGTGTTGTTTCCATTGCAAATTTATCTATGAACTAGTCTGTTTACTTCTGATAGTAGATAGGTGAGTAAGTGACTTAGCTTTGTTACAGCATAATGAAATGGTTTGGCTTGGAAGGGATCTTTAAAGATCATCTATTCCTACCTCTCTGCCGTGGACTGTCCTACAGAATTGGGTACCCTAATGCAAGCACTGAAAATCACTGCTATCCACTGTAGGCTTGGAACTAAATGTCATCCCAATAAAAGAAATAACACATGGATATATCCTGCAGAGAATTTCCAATAGCCAGGTTTACCATTTGGGGAAAAAACCCAGCCTCTATCTCTCTTGATAAAGATATGTTCTCAGAATCATCTTGGAACAGAGCAACAATATCTATAAAATCTGCTTGTGACAGTGTCTGATTCAGAGCTATTACCTTTTCCAGAGCTGTAATTACAGTGCTCTCCCAGGTGATGTTTAGTCAACAGTGTATGTAGGTTACTTTCATAAAAATGTAGATACCTTTCCCCCCTTTCCTGCTCCAGTCTCTTTCTTTCTTTAAATCAAGGGTATGTTTGAATTGGTTAGTTCTCAAAGCTACTGTTCAAAATAAAAGGATTGTAACATCTTCTGCACAGGAAAGGTCTGCTGCCCCAGCTGTCTGAAGACTTCAGGTCAAGTTGTGGTGGGTTGATCTTGACTGGACACCTATCTGACTAAGTTGCAATTCTGGCTTAATTTAGAGTAAATTAAATGCATCACATGACTGCAGATCACAGCTTTGTGTACCATAGATAGAAGCAGATGTGGCAGTGACTAATTTGCTGCTTGGTATGTTTGTATTGTCACCAAAGGTTGAAACACAAGTTTTGAAACCCGTGCCTCTGATCAAGGTTTTGGCAGACTCTGTAATAGGGATAGTAGAAATATGTAACTGAAACTGTGAATGATGAAATACATTATAACCTTTTTAGCATACTGCCAGAGACAAGTGAGCCTTTCTCTTTTCCCCCCTTTATTCTAAATTAAGATCTAATCCCCACATGTAAAACACATTGCTTTCCATAGAGCCTGCTGAGCATCATTTTATAATGAGGTTTCATCACAGTGGATATTACTATAATAGGCTATAACATTTTTTCCACCACTCCCTCCCCAACCCTTAGAGTCACTGGCCTATATTTTCTGAAATGTTTGGGGACATGAATAGTCTCCATTTTGGTGTGAGATCTGAGGTCCATTGAGTAGGCTTGTTTTTTTAAAAGCACAATTCTTATGCTTATCTAATAAGGACTTTCCCATTAAAATAGCTAAGAAATTAAGAAATCCCAAAAAGAGTATTCCCAGCATAAACACAAAGTCTTTTCCCTGTTTGGTTAGTTTTTCATCTGCTTGTAGAGCGCGGTAGAGGGGTTATGGGTGAGAACAGCCTGGGGTGGTTGGTACAGGAAATAAGGAGATAACTAGATTGTATATTGCTCAGTTTTATTTGCTAAATCTGTGAGAACTCATTGCCAGTTGCACATCCCTATAGCAGATTCCTTAACATGCACATGGCCTTTTCCCAGCTCTGGTTCTCTACTTGTTTACTGGAGAGAAGTGTGCAGGCTTTGCTTTTCAATATTTAGGATAGGTTTTTAATAACAGTTTAGGAGCAGCTGCCTTGGTGACTTTTAAAAGTGGAGTGGTGCTTGTTAATCAATATTTTATATTTTTTTCCAGGTGGGTAAACTGCGAGAAAAAATCCAAGAGGTTAAGCAAGAAAGGGAGCAGGAGCAACATAAGCATACTGCCTATGTTTCTGAACTGAAAGCCAAGCTCCATGAGGAGAAAATGAAGGAACTTCAGAGTGTCAGAGAGCTACTGATCCGGCAGCATGAGCAGGAGGTGTCAAGAATGGTGAAAATCAAAGATGGTGAAATTCAGCGTTTGCAGTCCACAGTCAACGTCCTGCGGGACGGGGCGGCTGACAAAGTGAAGACAGCGCTGCTGAGCGAGGCCAAGGAGGAGGCTCGCAAGGCCTTCGACGGGGAACGAATGAAGCTGCAACAGGAGATCTTGGAGCTGAAATCTGGCAAAAAGCAGCTTGAAGAAGCTCTGAACAACATTATGCAGGCAGATAAAATGAAGGCTGCAGACCTGCGCATGGCTTATCAGTCCCACCAGGAGGAGATCAATAGAATAAAGCGGGAATGTGAGCGGGAGATCCGCAGGCTGGTAAGTTCATTGAGTAATGCTGCTTGTTTCAGTTTACAGCAGGTACTGGTATATTGCTGTATGTGCCCATAAATATCAAAGCAGCCTTTGGCAGTGCTATCTCCCATCAGTGCTGGTGGCTGCAATGGGCCACTTTTTCTGCTACTTTGTCCTCCTTACAGCAAAGATGAACCTTGGCTCCTTAACCTATCCAACATGGTCCAAAGCTTTATGTCCCACCAAATAGAATACAAGTGAACTGAGACTTTCCAGGATGAATTTGCTCGACAGATCAAAGAAATAGACTTTCCCTTTCCTAGCTGCACAACTATGCTCCTGGTGACCAAAACCAGTCAGGGATTTTTCACTGGACAATGCAAGAATGCCTTGTGAGATGGCAGCATTAAATTCATGTAGAGTTTTTATATTTAAATTGGAAGAACCAGTTGTGTAACAAGGCAATCTCTTTGCTTCTTCTGCATCTTTATCCAGGTCATTCAATTTTAAGCTGTTGTGCTTTCTGAATTTTTGCATTTTTTTTCTATAGCGGCAGCAAAGTTAGGGCCTAGGACAGCAGGCTTTTTTCACGCTTCATAAACCCTAGGATTTCAGCACAGATGGCAGATTATGCTGTTTGTAAAAAATCAAAATCCAGGTGATATTTCCTGACAGTGGGTGCCCCAAATTATTCAGCTTTGTAAAATGTAAGGAATCTAAGATGGGCTGTACACAGTAATACATTTAGAGAGGTCTTCATCAAGTGACACTGCTGTTTGGTAACATATTTTCTATATATATGTATCTATCTAATTGTTTATCTGCACAAACAAGCAGTACGATAGCTATGCGAATAAAATCAAAAATTACAATAAGCATAATGTTTATGTTATGGCAAGTAATACAAACTTTGAATAGAATGAAACATCAGTTTCCTTAGGATAATGTCTTCTCTGTTTGAATTTGCACAGAAATGACTTCTTATTTCTTGTATTCCTTAGGAAAAATTATGATGATGACAAGCTACAAACTGTAATATCTGTTTAATGCTGCTGATTTTCTGTCTGAGACAATGAAAGCTTTTAATGCAGTAAATATTTATGCTTTAAATTAATTGGATGTTGATCAAGTCTCAGGGGTATCATTTTGTTCATTAAGACCACTGTGAAGATTGACAATGTGGAGTTTCTGCAAACAGATTCTTTCATATTTTGATCTGTATTAGAAGCATAACATTCTAAAATCATGGTTATGAAGTACAGACAATTATAAAAAGTATTAAAGAAGAGAGAAGGTTGATACATTCTGGCATGTGTTTTTCTGGAGAACATTTTCTAAATGAATTTAACCTCCTCCAAGAAGGGTTTCAAAGGAAACATTTAACTCTTCACTTGCAAGAGTGGAGGCTTTCAGCTTGCTGTTGTGCAGAGGTGATGAAGAAGGGCACTCTGTTTTCTGTCTGGCACATAAAAGAAAATCCTGTGAAGTCATTCAAAATTTTAATTCAAAATTTAATTTTCTGGGCATCTGTTACTCATTACATCCAAAAAGGTGAATGTATTGGGAGAGTGTGTAGATAACTCCTGTTTCCTTTTCCCTGCACAAGAGGAAGCCTGCCACTGGTCTCATGGGCTTTCTCAGGAAATGTTTGTATCTTCATCCAAGAGTCTGGTGCTGCCTTCTAGTGCCTCCATTCTTTTCGTATAATAAATTCCAATTTTTTCCTTAAATTCAGTGCTTTCTGGGTTTTTTTTGAGAGAAGAGTTTCTTCTAGGAATTCTTAGGAATTTAGGTAGTTGTTATTGCACAGGGCAGTCTTTAAATCTGGGATGGGGTAAAAAAATACTGCAGGGTTCCTAGATAGGTTCTCTTTTCCTTTGAGAGAGCATGTGGGATTATAGAATCTGATCATTGGGATCTTTCCCTCTCTCCTCTCCCCTCCATTTAATTAGTTCAAGGGATGCTTGCCTTCAATTTCAGATTAACACTATCAGCTTTGGATTTGGGGTTCTTGATTAGTTTCTACCCTTGTGGGATGACATGATAGGCATGATAGGGATGTGAAAGGCAGTATTATTAATATTAGCACAGTTCTGTAACTGAGTTTCAATTGCTGTGCTCTTTTGTATGCTGGCCGTGTTTTGTGGCACTATTAAGAAACCAGCATTTTTGGGATTAATGACCTAAATGGGCTGGCCATACTGTAATTCAAATTCAGATAGAGTAAGTCAGAATACAGTCTGATTGCCTCGTCAGACTTGGCTGATTTATTTTGTATTTCAGATCACAGATTACTTGCACGAATGTATTTCTTATAGATATTGCAGTTAGAAAAAAAAAAAATCTGTATTTTTGCCATTAACTTTATCACCCATGACTAATCTGACTAAAATCTTACAATTCTTGGCTGTTATTAAAAAATAAGTTCTGAGAAAGGAAACCAGCAAATTCCACTGTCTATGCCTGTATGGATACAGTTATATTGACCATATAAACAGCCATTGTTGTATTGTAAAAAAGGCAGTATTTAAAAAGACGATTAATCACATTGGGGATTGTTTTCATAGTTTCGAATTGAGCCATGAAAATTACCTGACAAACCTCAAGAGAAACAAGACTGAATAGCTAAGGTCCTAGTGCTTAATAGGAGAAAGTAAAATACCTATTTGGCAAAAAATATAACACACTTTTTCTACGTGTAGTATGAAATGATATTTCATACTGTAATTGAAAGTGTAACAGTGAAATAAATGTTTTCATTCATTTAAGGAATACTAATTGCTGTGGATTTTATTTCCCCACCCACCAAGAAAATACATCCTTTTGTGTATATGCATTAGCACAATCTGCTGGCAGCTATGAAACCAGAAGTAAAAATAGCTAGCAACAAACTGGAGGGACAAATGAAATAGGTGTCTTGAAAATAGAGGCACCTTGGAGAATAAGATAAGAAAGCAAGAACTATAACTTCTTTTGTTCAGCCCATATTGTCTGAGTAGTTGAGTTTGAGCAGTTGTATTGTTGCACAGAATGAAAACTGTGCAAAAGTACAAAAAACCAGCCGTTTCAGCCAATTTTTCTTAGGCCTTGATTAAGCTTGCCATTTAACTGACTTACTTGTTTTGAAAATCAAGTTTAAAGTTTGTTTTCAGAGGTAAGCAAAGTTGCTCTCTTTTGCCTGACAGTCCTGAAATAGCCTGTTCTCATTGTTGGTGATCCATGGAAACAGACCAGCCTTACTCTGTTATCAACACAGGTGGGAAAGAAAGCCATGGCTACTGTCCATAACATGTTAGTTAGAGGTGACATTCATTCTGGGACCACTTGGACACTGTTGTTAAGGAGGTCCTTGCATTGCAAGGCACATTTCTCTAGGTACCGTCTTTGCAGTGGTAAGGTTAATGAACACTTCACTGTACTTGCCTTGGAAAATATATGCAAAAGCCCAGTCATTAAAAGCATATTGAATTATGACATCACTGGTCTACTAATTTTTAGTATTGGTTGAATAAGAAAAAACCTGAATGTTTATTTTATGAACACTTAACATAATATTTAAATTTCAAAGCAAACAAATGACACTTGCACCCTCCATTTTGTCATGTATGTTTTAGTAAACACTGTTTCTTATATTGGAAATGTCTTTTAGCAACAAGTCTTTTACTTATTTTACAGCTAAATACCATTTTACCCTGTTAAAATATTTACACATATGATCTTCCTAAATATTCTTTGACATCGTGGATTGACATTAATTGAAAGACTTCACTTTAATATAAAATAGACCAAATTTTCTTAACCACAAAATCATTAAGATTCCACCGATTGTATTA
Organism: Chaetops frenatus; assembly: GCA_013400775.1. Lineage (NCBI taxonomy): Eukaryota > Metazoa > Chordata > Aves > Passeriformes > Picathartidae > Chaetops > Chaetops frenatus. Next base: position 1,128,793 of record VZTR01028908.1, on the reverse strand, counting down.
GATGCACAATAAAGTTCCTGTTTAAGAGGGCAAACAGTACACTAGGTGGTGAATTAAATTTTCATGTTTCAGTTGTATTTTCAAATAGCCTTAAAAAAATTGTCGAAAGAGTAATGTGACAGTACTGCAGATTCATACTTGCAAGGCAGAAATTCCTTTTGCTGCGAAGATAATCAAAGTAAAAGAAATCGTTTTCAAGGGGCGATTTTCAGATGTTCCTCTTAAACTGTGATTTAAGGAGACAGATGCACTATTTAAGCATCTCTAATCTCCTTAGTCCAAATTATCTTGCTGTGTAAATAAACTCCTTGCAGTGTGGAACACTTCTTCTGTCTGGTGTTTCCCAAATATACATGTGCCTAATAAAAGGCTAAATCTCTTGGTACAGCCCTCCTGGTTTGGCCTGGTATCAAGTTTGATGACTGCAACCTCTCACCACTGACCCATATCCAGATTGCCCTCCAGGATGCAAAAATCTTTCCTTTTGTCATTCTATTTTTCCTTCTTTCTTTCTTCCCATTGCAAAACTGCCAACTTCAATCTTCATCCAACTGTTGCAGGCACTTGAGCTCTCCCAGGAGCATTGTATCTTTCTTAGGCAAACTTCATGCAGGTTTCTTGGCTCATTTCTCCAATATGTCAAAAATTTTCTTTGAATGGTGTTCCTATCCTCTAGTGTGATAACAGCTCACCCAAATTTGGTGTCATCTACAAATTTGAGCAACAGCACATTCCATTACTTCATACAGGCAATTGGCATGGAAAATAATAGAAGCAAAAGTTTAATGCTCCACCTAGATGACCTACTGATGGGAACAGTTTTCTAATAACATTCATGGTCTCCTGCATTACCATTACTAGGATTTTGCCATTTTAAGGCAGTGGAAGTCGTATCTTTATGTTACTTTCATCACTGGGGGCAGTGCAGAGATAGTTGTCTCTGAAAATTCTGGAGCAGAGGGACAGTTGGCTGTTGGCAGTGGCACTCCCTGCTGGCCTGAGGAGAAGGGTGGAGCCTGGCTTCTCTCACTTCACTTGTGCAAGGGCATGTATGCAGGAGTTTTGATTCCTAACCAAAGTCTCGAAATTTTGAGACTGGAAAGCTGAGCTTTGAATCATGCAAGGCAGTCATGCACAGTTGGGTAGAGCTGCAGAGTGCTTCTTCTCAGCCGCTTAATCCCGCAGGTATTTCGCACACAGCTGCTGATATCAAATTGTAGGCTGTTCCCTGGATTTTGCCATCTGTTTGAGACACGTGTTTCAGCTGCGTTCCAAGGCTGAGCTAATCTGCAGCAGAGACCCACCACCTCCAGCTTTGTAGGACTGCAAATCATACTTGGTTTTCCGTCCTCTGAATATTTATGCTTCTCTTAGGACCTAACAGGGCAGCATTTCAGCCAGACGTTTTTCCCTGAATCAAGCAGATTTAATGAAACCTTTATATTATATAGTGCAGGCTCAGAATTTTGTGTTTGTTTTTAATATTTTCTAAAAGGTTGGTAAGATCACAAATTTGACTTCTGTATATCCTTACGGAATTTGGAAGTGTATTAAAAACCCACAAAAGTTACATATGGTGTAGCACCCAGACAAAAAATCTCCTAAAGTTTGTATTACTTAGTTTTACTATATTTTTATCTTTTTGACTACTTGTTCATTACAGCTCTGTCAATGAACACTTCGGATAGGTGATAGGGAAAAAGTCCAGTAGTAGAGGTTATAGTTGGCTTTTGAGAAAGATGTGAGAAACCTCTTACCAGTAAGTTCTGGAATTTTCTGCCCATGTGGTGTTTCTTGTGTAATTTATCAAAACTTCTAATGAGATTTACATGCTTCAAAAAAATATGTGAGAAAAGCTACTGGAGGAAATTATTGACAGTTGGTTTAGAAAAATTATGCATGAAATTAGGAATAAGTCCTATCCACTTCTGTCTGTGACCCTTATTACTTCACTGAATGGTTGGCATCTCTTCTCCCTTTTCCCCCCTAAGTTTCCCAAACAAGCAGCAAACATTTGTTTAAATAGCTGACCATGTCTGTTGCAGAGAATACTATACACAAATCAGCTATTTTACTTCTTTTCTCCATATGGGCTTTCAGCTGGGGATATTGTTGTTAGGTCTTAATGTCCATTTATAAATATAAAAGATGTTAATTCCGTTTGGTTCAATCTTTACCTGGTTTTTTTGAGTAGCATCTTCTTTTTGTTCTTCATAGTAACCAGCAATCCTTCTGTCATGACAGACCTATTTTCAGTGTCAGACACTTAGTATAAAGGTTAATTAAATTTCTTCTGGAGAAGAGCACTGTAGAATTTTGTTCAGCAGTTGGCTAGGAGATAACTTTGACAAGGATGGGTAAAGAGGAAGGTCTTACACTTGGCGATGCAGCAGTTGGCTTTTTCCACTTTGGAAACTGAATATCTCATTGCCTTGATAGATGTGGCTTTTAATTCCCTGGGAATTTCTCTTTCAATTTCATGAGAGGCTAAAGTTCCCCCAAAGGTCTTTGACTTTCTTTCACTGTAGCTATTGAAGTGTGGCATAATTGGCAGGGGATGCTTTTTCCAATGACTGGCTTGGTTCTTTCATGTTTGATAAATACTATTAAAAGACTAATTTCTGCTCATTTCTCTTAGCTGTAAGGGGACAAGTTAGATACCTGTTCTTAAGAACCTGGGTAATTTTGACACAGACTATAAATGCTAGCTGTTCATTGACAAAGTGAAGCTAGTGTCTCTGTTCAGCATCTAACATTGACAGCACAAAACCCCTGAGGAAATTATATTTAAAAAGCTCTAATTTTAACCAAGAGCTCCAGAGTTACTTATGCTACTCAAGGTGATTTCTCAGTAATTTGTCTCTGCAGCTGCTTGTGAATGATCTCATTTTCTTTAAATCCTCTTTCACAGGATATTTCTGCTACTTTTCTTCTCAAGGCTTATAACTGAAGATACCTTCTAACCTCATTTTTCTCCACTGCCTACCTACCACAGACTTTTTGTACTGACTTGTACCACCCTTAAATGTGTAAAGAAAAATAACCACTGTTCTGAAGTACTTTAAAATCCGTGCAAAACAGAATATAAAAGGATTCATGTCACCCTGTTTTACTTGGTAGCTGCAAAAATGGGTGAATTTGTTTTTAACTGAGAACAAATTTGAAACCCAAACACTTGGAAGGACTTTCTGGGATTATATATTTGATTTATACAATATGCGTGAACCCAATGCATGATTGGGATGTCATTGTGCTATATATGTTGGAAGAAAAGATGATATATATCCTCTGTATCTTATTGAGAGGTCTGAAACGAGTTGCAGAAAAGGCAGGAATCTGTGAAAGCAGTGATGGGAGTTATTGCATGCAGGTTCCAGTTGCCATGTGTTGGTCCTTCAAGGACAATGCCATGTGAAAATGCTTCTTAATCTGATCTGCTGAAGGGCTTCTGTGCCTCAAAGCTTTCTCATCAACTCTGTCACTTAGTCTAATAAAAATATTCTTTCTCTTTAAGACCATGTAGATTCTTAGAGAGTCTTGGCTGTGACAGTGTTGCTTCCACACCATGTGCTTGATTGAAATAGCAAGCAATGGGGAACCTGGATTAAACCATTTTGATTTTCATTTCCCTAATGGAAGATATGCTTCTCCCCACTAAAACAGAGACCATAATACATACATCTAATATACATACCTAATTGTAATTCATACCTAATTACATCAGGTGGTTGGCCTTTATGAGGCCAACTTTTTTTCCTTCACTTAATGAACTATTCTTCCACTGGTCCTCCAGTGGGACTGAACGGACATGGAGACTTTGTTTGAGCTTTTACAACTATTAGAATATATAATACTAGGTTAAACTAAAGTCTTCAATGGCAGCTTATGTTCAGTTTAAACCTAAACCATCTCTCTCTTTTTCCTAGTCATGTACTTCCTCTTTCATTGCCTCCTGGGCCCTTGACGTCTCTCCCACATGGAACTGAGGGAGGTTGCATTGCTGTAAAATATTTCTCTTCCTTTTTTTCTCCACTCTGGAGCAATTTGTACTCTCTGTTAAGAGAGCAGGCAGGGAGGTTGAAAAAATTTACTCTGCACTGTGCAAGGCTGAGAAGTACACGAAGTCTTTGGGTCAGATTGCTGTAGAAGTAAGAGTATTGAGGCATTAAGTAGGTTGATGCAGTTACATTGGATAAATAAAGGGTGTAACTGTCCCCTTGAAGAGAGCACAATTGTATTGACCTCCATGCTTCTGAAGCACAGTTTGGAGACATTCTTGCTGCAGTTCTAGTCATCTTTATCAAGTGGTAAGTTAGTACTTAGAAATTCTTTATTCTGGTGGTTTGTGCTTATAAAAAACTAGGTACTATTGCAATGTCCTGTGTATTTGTGTGTGTGTGTGTGTGCACATGTTTACATGAGTAAGAGGTTCTCTAGTGCATATCTGTAACTTAAAATAGGAACCCAAAATAAAAAAAGATCTGCAATCTTTGCTATTTCATTATACCAGTGTTCTGTAGACCTTTATGTTCGACATAAACATGGGGCATTTGTTGTTTTCTAAAGGATTTACCATGTAGATTTTTGTGGTAGGAAAGAGAGTAGTAGGAAAAGCAGAGGAGAATTATGCCTTCCCTTAACCCTCACATCAAAGCCATGTTCTTTTGTGGCATTTCTTCCTAATTTGTGCGAGCTTGTATGCTTTGATCAGTGGAAGTGTGGAAGGAGGGTTACATGGGTGTGACTGCACTGGTCACATCTGTTTCAAAGGATCAGTTCTGTGACAGTTCAGCAAGTAGCAGACATACCAAGATTGTTGCTTTCCTTTTGTCTTCCAGCTTAAAGCCTATGTCATTGCATTTATTATTAAGTTTTGACAATATGAAGAGTATGAAATATGCTACTAATTGGCTACCTTAAATTAGGGCTGCCTCTGTAAGCTTGGGTCTTCATATTGAATGTGTGCCTTGCCTGGGCAAATTCCTGTGTCAGTTATATGGGTGTTCAGTGTGAACACCTGTGTAATTGAAAGCAAAACTGTCCACAGTATTTAGTTACATGACATTTTTTCCTCCCTAGGGCTCCCTGATAGATCAGTGTGCATGACAGATAGCATTCAGTAAATGAGGCAGCTGCTTAATTTTTGTCATTGTTGTTCACTGCATAGTCCCTCTGAAACCCTGCATGTTGTAAATTCTTCCATTAATAAAAACTGCATTTATTTCCTGCAAGTCCTTTTTGGCATACTTGGAAGTCTCACAAATGCGAATTTCCATACTGGGAAGTATTATTTTTGTTTACTTTACGAGAAGTTGGGACACAGCAACTTTTCTAAATCAGGAAAGGAATCTCCATCAGAACCAATCTTTGTCAGTTCCAGTTAGAACTTCAGAGTAGTCTGGACCAGTTTATTCACTTCAAATCTGACCTTTTTATCTTTGATCATGGTTCAGCCAGGCCATCTCCTGCCAGTCAGGTTCTGTACACAGGTTAATTTCACGTGCTTTGTAGACTGTGAAAGGATTAAGGCAAGAATCCTGAAGAAGCAAATTGCATCCGATCATGTAATCTCATTGTGTTAATCTTGTAAATCACTTTGATTGAACTATGAATTACTTCTAGTACATATTTTTTCTTTTCCTTCTTTTTTCCTTTACTGTAACTTGACGTAAAGGACTTCTATGGATGAAGGACCATAATAAACGACAAATGTATGATTTAACTAGTTCATTATTTTATTTTCAAAGAAGATTATAATACTCTTACTTCCAAAATTCCATGCATTTATGTTGGCCAAGGAAACAGTTTTGTAAACTGAGGGAGATACAGCACAGTTTCAACAAATATATTGTTAATGGTTAACATTCTTGTTAAGATATCTGTTTCTATGGTAACTGCTGCAGATTGTCACTTCCTCTAGCATTTGGAATAGTACCAAAGTGAATTTAACACTGATACTGCGAGGGACAAATCCTATGAGAGCTGCAGTAGATCACTGCAAGCAATGTGCTTTATTTGGTATGGAGATGTATGAACACACAGTTCAGTAACCAGAGAGGGTGTTTAAGAACTATTTCTTCCTACCCTTAATTCTGATGGTCTGTGTGCACTCACTGTTTCCTTCTACACAAAGACTAGTCCTCATTTGAATCTTATAACAAGGGCACATAAAATGCATAGGTATGCTTAAGATTTTAATTTTAAATATTGTGCATGTATATGCTACTAATTTTAAATGTCTGTGAAGAGATTCATCACATGATTTTCACTAATGAAGAGGGAGTCAACATGGGGCAAATGTGTGTAGCTCAGTCTTTGAAACAAAGCCCAGGTGAGTTTTAAAGGGTGTATTTGTCTTATCTTGTGCTAGAAACATAGTGAAGGCAGTTTTTCCTTCTCCTTATAGAAGAGTATATCCTCAGATGAAATGAGTGTTTTCAGTGGCTATGTATTCTGTTTCGCTGTATGTTTACATCTGGTTTTGTCTGTCTCTGAGTTGAGACTGGACCAAGGAAACTCATGATCAAGTGAAGGCTGAACCCTTTTTAAGGACACAGAAGAAACTACAGAGGAGATACATTTTCTTTTTGGCAGCCACAGTTTCAGTGCTGGTGTAATTCTGAGAGAAGCAGAACTTTGTTTTTGTAAATTTGTGTGTTTGCATGCGGTGAGCACTTGGGGATATTACAGAAACTTCCTTCATGCATTATTTCTTTCCAGATGGACGAGATAAAAGGCAAAGACAGGGTGATTCTGGCTCTGGAGAAGGACCTTGGTGTCCAGGCAGGCCATACACAGAAGCTGCTCCTTCAGAAAGAAGCTTTGGATGAGCAGCTTGTCCAAGTGAAGGAGGCAGAACGATACCACAGTAGTCCTAAGAGAGAGCTTCCCGCAGGAGTAGGGGATATCAGCGAGCTGATGGGAAGTCCGGTAAGAAAATGGTGTTTTCTCCAAGTGTTCAGCTCTGGATAATTGCCTGGGTGTTCACATTGGTTTTGTGGTTACTGCTAGGACCAATTAATGGTAAATGGCCTGGTGCTGCACTGAGCTGTCTCACTGATGATTTAAAAACTCCTTGGACCTCTTAAATTGCAAAGAGTATTGAAAAATATATGGTTGTAAAACTTCTAGAATTTCCACTGTGATCTTCAGCTGGGAACCCCAGTATTTTCTTGCTATTTCATTACTTTAGGAAGATTTTAACCATTAGAAAATAGGTACTATACTTCTCAAAAACTGAGCCATGTGATTCTGTGTCCTGTATACTAGAATTATTTTAGCTGAGAGTAAGAAATCTAGTGAGAAGTAACCTGCTATATACGAAGTGTTATTACATAGGAAGTTGGGTTTTTTTAATTGCTGAAGTTTACCTGCATTTCACAAGATGCTGTTCATTAAGCATTTTCCCAGGATGTGATTATTTAGTGTTTCAGTTAATTAAAGATTTCCAGACATTGATGTGCAAGTCTGTTTTAACTTTATACAACGCACTTGCTACGCCATGGTATTAAACTATGGATAGTAAAATATCTTTTAAAAGGTAATTTTATAAATCTGTATGTTTTTGATGTAAAGGAGCAGCATTTGGATGAACGAGATGTGCGGAGATTTCAGTTAAAAATTGCTGAACTGAATGCTGTAATAAGGAAGCTGGAAGACAGAAATACTCTCCTAGCAGATGAAAGAAATGAACTGGTAAATTAATTAGTAATAACACAGATGGTAACTGGGAGGGCATCTTTATGGCACAAGATTTAACGTTGGAAAGTCAGTGTTATAAATAATTTACAAATTAGTCCTGGTTGGCCTCAGTCAATTATATCTAAACATAACAGAGATTTCTATAGAAATTAATCTGGTGACCATAGAAGATGTGGATGGAATCTTTCCTGTTCCACAAAAATAAAAATTTACAAATTTGTTTTGGGTCATAGTAATCAAATGGACTGGTATGTTGCCTGTAGCATTGTGTAATTATGTTGTGTAAAACATGCATAATCCATGCACTTAAACTGCTGTATTCATCCTTTTGAAATTTGTTTTTGTGACATGCATATGCTAGCTAGGAGTTAAAAAGCTTTCTTGTGCTAGTGATAAAAAATCTGCCATTTTTCAAGGGAAGTCTGTTAAGTAGGTGAAATTATCCTAGGAGAGGGATAGTAACTTACACAAGAAAGGATATGACATGAATTTTAAGAATGAATTTTATTAGCCTTTATCACTACTTCATTGCTCGTACTGAGGTTAATGGTAAAACTCCCATTGACTGCAATGGGAGGTGAGTTTCAGAACAGCAATTTTTACACCTGNAAAACCTATATATCTGATTCTAAAATTTTGCTGAGGGCTGAAGTAGTGCCATGTGTCAGTCCTATAGATGAGTGAGACATTGACATCTTTGTGAAACATTGACATCTTCCTCCTTGTTAATCCTTTCTGAGGGCCTGAATAATTCAAAACATCCCTGAAGAATGCTGGAGTATTGTAACGTATCCTTCAGTGTCCCTCTAGATGGAGGGCATGTATGACTCAGTCAAGTGCTCTTCTTGATTCTAGATTCAGTGGCATAAGAAATATACTTTGTAAGAGATGTGGGGCAGGTTTTATATTATGAGACACTAGTACACATAAAACCAGTAGTATCAGCAAGGCCATGTGATTAAGCACTGTGAAAAATAATTTTCTCAAGAATGAAACAGAAAACCAAATACTCAGTGAATTTATCTCTGGAAAAGAAATATTTCTTTCTCCTTTTCAGTTAAAACTCAGCAAATTTAAAGATGTTTTGACTCAGAAAAATAGATTTTTTCCAAACAAAACAGCTCATGAAGTAAAAACAGTGAAATATTTAATAAACACAAATGCAAGAAAGAGCAGTAATTTGCTTCATGTAATTGTCTAACATCATAAAACCACAGGAGCAAAATTGAGCAGCTTGAAAATGTCAGTGGAATGCTGAGATTGAATCTGTGCCCTCTGGCTGACTTTCTCGTTGCTCTAATTATGCATTAGGTAAAGGGTTTTTTAAAGTAGAGAAGGAAGAGTGTGCTCCTCTTAAGGGATGGCTAAATTGGTGAAAAAACTTACCTAGAGATCTAGTTGGTCACAAGAAGCTTATATATATTGAGATTAGTTTGTAAAGAAATCACTATGGATCATCATAAGTGATTGCCAAGAGCAAAATCCAGTGACAAGATTTAGTGTTTTGGCAGACAATACAAAAATGTTACATCTTACTTGTTTGTACTGCTGTAGTTCTTAGTTCAGCAGTAGTGTATGTTGGATGCCATTTAGCAGNAAGAGAAAATAAAAAATTTATCGAGGGAAAATGTAGAACTGGTAAGTAACCATCTCTGGTAAGTAATCATCATTGATGTCATGTTATGAGAACACATTGCACACAGCTACTTTGAGGTGGAAATGCTTGTGAGGATTTTATTCCAACAAACACATCAGTCTCCACAGTGGGATGGTGCAACTGTCAAATGCAGACAATGCAGTTGAATACTCATATTCTAAATTCAGAGTGGCATGTGCTTTGTGTTGTATCAATTCACACTGATTAATGGAAAGGAGCACAGAGAGATAAAATGTTTTTGCAGGCTGTAAAAAGCTATGACTAAAAATCAGCTNCATCATAAGTGATTGCCAAGAGCAAAATCCAGTGACCAGATTTAGTGTTTTGGCAGACAATACAAAAATGTTACATCTTACTTGTTTGTACTTCTGTATTTCTTAGTTCAGCAGTAGTGTATGTTGGATGCCATTTAGCAGAATAGCTAAACTTCCTGAATTAAGAAAGGCAAGTGAAGATACACTATTTCTTCTTTCCTTAAAAGATAAACTAAAACACAGCTAACTTTGTTGCTCTGCCATTTGCAGCTGAAACGTTCTCGGGAGACAGAAAGTCAGCTGAAGCCTTTGGTGGAAAAAAATAAGAGGATGAGCAAAAAAAATGATGATATGTTACAATGTATCCAAAGAATGGAAGAGAAAATAAAAAATTTATCGAGGGAAAATGTAGAACTGGTAAGTAACCATCTCTGGTAAGTAATCATCATTGATGTCACGTTATGAGAACACATTGCACACAGCTACTTTGAGGTGGAAATGCTTGTGAGACTTTTATTCCAACAAACANGGAAAGGAGCACAGAGAGATAAAATGTTTTTGCAGGCTGTAAAAAGCTATGACTAAAAATCAGCTTTAATAGATACTGCTTTTATGATTAGAAGTTAGAATTGAATTTGAGTACATGCACTGTGCTGGATCATTGAGTCTCCTTCTGTGTATTTGTGTGTGTGTGTGTGTCTTTGATTGATTTTCTTTTATTTTCCCAGACTGTTCTTTGATTCTGTTTTAAAATATCTTATGTGAGAGATTAACACAGGCATATAGAATATGGGGGGTTTTTTTATTGAAAGAGGCCTTGAGTTGTAGTGGAGTATGCACTGATAATAACTTCAAAGAATTCTTGGTTGCTACATCACTTATGAGAACTTTTCCCCTGTTGCAGCAAGACACTTCAAAACATTCTTTATGTTTTTTATTTTTGTAGAAAGAGAAGTTATCTGCACAACCAGCATTGAAGAGGCACACATCTTTGAATGATCTCAGCAGTACAAGAGAGGAACAAGAAATTGAATTCCTTAGACTGCAAGTCAAAGAACAACAGCATGTTATTGATGATCTCACAGTGGTAATGTTTATGACTGGTATACACATGTGCATGCACACACATCTATAGGCAAGCTAAAGATTTGAGAGGAATGCTTTAGGTCCAGTT
>VZTR01028908.1:1044998-1080817 GCA_013400775.1 Chaetops frenatus | reverse complement strand
AACCCAGTTTAAAAATAAAAACATGTTTTGGAGATATTCCAGTAGCATAAAGTACTAGAAATCCACTTAACACAAGAGGTTTCATTCCCAGTGGTGTCCTCAGTGGTCTGGGAATGGATGAAAGGTGTCCTCTGTAAGGTGCCTGTGGTCCATTTTGGGCTCATTTCTGTGGATGGCTGAAAAAGCTCAGAGTAGTCAGTGGTTCTTTTCTCTGTAAATTAGTGGACATAGAGAAAAAGTAGTTTGCACAAGATAAGTAATCAATCAGGTCACTCATTTTTGTATGGCTAGTTCTTTACTTCCAGAGAATATAATCTGTATATGAATAGGGATGACATTTAGAACTAAGGAAGACTTGCATATTTTTCTGAAGAAGCTCTGTGCATCCTTTTTATATATTTCCATTAAATCTTTCCTGATGTATTGTTGAAATTCAGAATCAGAGATTATTAATTAAAATTTGAGCAATTTTAATAATTGCCTTAATTGATATAATTTTGATAATCTACTTATCTAAATACCTTAAAGTAAATAATCTACATTAGGTAATTTAATAATCATTAATTTAAGTGACTAATTGCTATAAGCAAAATAAAAAAAATCCCTATGGTTTTCACTGTGTTGTGGCATGAAAAGAGAAGGTGAAGGTTTTAGCACTTTACATCCAAAAAATGAAAGGGGAAGAACCCCATTATAAAAGGCTAAGATTTAAACTCTTAAAAAATACATGGTTGTGTCTCCTGTACCCTTTGGATCCAGAAAGGCTAACAGGCATAGAAAGATCAGAATCAACATTTAGTTTTGCATATCATTTGCATACCTTCAAAAAATTACACCTCTAATTTTTGCTAATAGCCTTTCACTTGATTGAAGGTAGCTGTGAGAGATGCTCAGGATTTCTCATTTCCATTGATTTCAAAGGTTCAGAGTGCTCATGGTCTTGTGGTGAGGCTTTCCTTAGGAATATCTTCAGCTTGTCACCTTCAAAATGAAGAACACAAAGATGGTGAAAACAGAATCTCTGGGGAATATGGTGTTACTGTTAAATTTTTTTTTTCTGGAGAAAGTTAACCTGCTAAGCAAATAAAACAAATTTCTTCTATTATTCATCAGTCTCTTCAAGTAGAAGGTTCAAAATGATGAAGTAAAGAATTCACATTTTGTTTATTTGTAAACTTATATTTAAGAATTCCTATCTAAATCTTCAGGAAAAAAGCTAGTATGTCATTAATTCCTTCGAGTTTGAGGTCTAATGAATTCACCAAAACACTAAATTAGAGGAGCTTATGTGCAATGGTTACCAAAAGACTTTAAACAGATATGAGTAGTCCAGTGTTAGTAAAGAAGCCATTTGAGGAAAGTGATAATTATCAGTGGCAAAGCTGCAGTTGCTTTGAATGGGAATTGGTGCTGCAAAAAGAAGCATTAGTCTAAAATCTGCTCTCTGTAAGCTAGTCATGGGTCCTTATTGTAGACCAGTAGGGAAATCAAATGAAACAATTCAGAACTGACCATTCCCATCCATTCCAATAAACTTAATTTGAAATATTAACATAATCTTGATGATGGTTAGTAATTAAGCAAGAACCTTGTATACATGCATTTAGCTATTATGGTGTGTAATTTTTACCTTTGGAATGCAATGGCTCTTCTTCATTCTGATTGTTTTGAATGTCACCATAATGGTAGCAACTAGAAGATCTTCCATCTGTCTGTCTATTCTATTTTCCCCTCTACATCACCAGTGTTTTACAAGTGAGCCTCTTCCCACAAAAAGTGTAGCAAACAATGCAAAATTAAGTGCTGAGTTTTCCACCTTGTCTTTTGTTTGAATTGCCCTCTGGAAAAATACTGGACTGAAAGCTTGAAGTCAGATGATGGTTTCACAAATCAGGCCAACAAGCATTTGAGTAAGAAACAATCAGGTTGATTTTGTATTCTTGACTGAAGTCTGTTTTGTTTCTTGACCTTTACAGGGAAAAACCCCATTTATTTTACTGTAGGAAAGCAACCTTCACTTACTAGTTTTTAGTGGGTCTCTGCAGTCCTCCATTCTGCCTGTGCATTCCCAAGCTGTTTATTCCTATGTGTTTTGGGAGAGAATAGCTAGCATGGGAGGAGCATATGCCTGGAAGTGTTGGCAACAAACTTGCAAACTGTTTGGTCGAAAGCTTTTCAAAAGCTCTGTTCATTTTCTATTTTTTCCTCTTTACACTGCTGTAGTGGTTGAAACAGATAGAGGGGACAGAAGCTGCACTGACACAGAAGATGTTAGACCTGGAGAACGAGAAGGTAAGGAACAATAGCTAAAAGTATAATTCATTTAGCTAAAACTCATCTCAAGGGAATGTGCATATATTTCATCCCAGGCTGGTTTTCTGCCTTTCTCTGCTTAAGAGAGATGGCTTCATGGTGAAGTAGGCAAGTGGTTTCTAGAACAATCTATTGCTTGTATTCTTCGGGATGAGACAGAACTTTCAAATCTATATAGAACAAGAATAACAAAATATGTAGAAATTAGGGCACAAAGGCATAACTGGAGAGCACATTAACCAAACAGTGAGAAATTGTCTCTGTACTTTCTTTGTGTATTAATTTGTCAGGCAGCAGCATCATCTTTTTAATGTGGAGGTCATGTTAGTAGAATTGGCAAGGGTATTTCTTTGCTGTCTGGTACTCAGTTTCTGGACAAGCTATCAAGACCTCTTACTCCAGATGACCTTTCTTGCCCCACAGTCTTCAGGCCTAAAGACAGAATGTTTTCTCAGAAAGCAATTCTGTCTTGAAGAACAAACTGACCTTATTTTTCCATATGTTGAACAATTTTAGAAGGAGTGTTTGTATATTGATTTACCATGCATGCTGTGCTTCACATCTTCAAACGTCTTTTGAAACACTGATTAATCCTCACCACACCTTTTACAGGTAGATAAATAAGCAGCATTGCATTCATCCTAAAGAATGGGACAAGAAGACAGGGAGGTTAAGTGATTTGCCCAGGGCCACTGAAGAAGTGCGTGTTTAAGCCAAAAACAAACAAAAAACAAAACCAAAAAAGTGCTCAGACTGTGTTCTCTGTTGAGTATAACCTGTCATACCAATTGTACCCTAACATAGATAAGATACTTTCCACATTTAGTATTTCTTTACTTTTAAGTCTTGTTATGGAAAAATACAAAGGCCTGGAGAAGGGTAAGTACCCACGAATACTAGTTTCTTTTATAAAAAAATGGAAAAAATAGGGGGTTTATAATCTGATCTATTATCTTCCCCCTTATTATCTGTGATGTTTTCAAGTCTTATTGTGGATAGCCCTTGCATCTATTTGTTTAGCACAATAATCTGAGAATCTGCACCCCTAATGATTGACTCAATGTGTTGAGAAATTATATTCTGTCAAGACACATTTAGAAGGACTGAGTACTGGGTTTAGTTGTCCTTGAAACCCATGTAAAGGGTTTGAGGTCCTATTCTTGTTTCCTTCCCTCTTGCTTTCTGTAGGCAGCCTTTACTATCCCTTTTGAGAAGTAACATGATCAGGGCAGCTGCATTGCCATTCTGGGGTCTGGTGGTAGCTCTGAGCCACTTTATAGCCTCAGACAAGTCAATCTACCTCTGTGGTGTCAGACACCTGTAAGGAAGTGAGGACCAGGCCTGTCCTTTGCTGTGCACTCACAGTGCATGGTGATGTTCCATCTGTACAACAGCCTTGCAGTTGCTGTAATCCCTGCATGTCAGAAAAGGATCCACCTGGGGAGTCACGGTGGGATTCAGTTGTTTAAACATGGTGTCTAATACCATATCACGTTCTCCAGAGTTCAGAACTCACAGTTCTGAGCTCAGAGTTCTGGAGATGTTTACGAAGGGCTAAGAATTATGTCCTACAGGACTTGTTGGAAGCCCTTTCCCTTCAAGATCAGTAGCATATTTGGAATATGCTGGAGCAGCAGATTCTGAAATGGCTCTCACAGCAATAGATGCCCATCTGTTGCCAACCAAATTCCAGCCCCAAGATCAAGGCCTGACTTAAACTTTGGGTTTGCCTTCAATATTAATTAATAGGTAATTAAAAGAGCTCCAAGTTTACAAAATAAATTAATAATAAATATTATACTTCTTATACATAGAAAAAATAGCACCTTGTTCCTCTGAATCTTCTATTACTGGTCTTATCTGTTGCTACTGTCACCAGTTCTACAGTGGCAACTGACAGTAAAGTTGTCAGAAGTCCATATAGATGTCTGAAGGCAAAATTTGGCCAAATAAGTGACTTTGAGGCAATCCTATGTCCAATAAAACTAACCAGAGCAGAAATATTTGAGTTTTTTACTACTGTTATGAAAGCTGCAATTAGTGATCTTAAGAACCCTGTGTTTAATTCAGCATTTATTCTATATGTTGGGGAAATGCAAGTTTGTTGACTAGAAAAAAGAATGATAGAAAATACTGAATTCAGTCAAAGGGCTTTTCTCCTTTTTGTTCTACTACTAATTCATTTAAGCGTGAAAACCTGTTTTGAAAGAAAAGCTAATAAAACTAGGTAAGTATTTTATGTTCTACTTTTTGTCATCAAACCTGGTTTAGGGGAAGGTGTCTCTGCCCATGGCCTGGGGGTTGGATCAAGATGATCTCTGAGGTCTCTTCCAACCCAAACCATTCTATGATTCTATGATTCAAAACTCTCTAAGGGCTTGACTAATGAGGCAATCATTTGAATGTCCACAACTTACTTGAAACATCATGCATTGGATACTGAGTTCCATTGAAAACCCAGCCTATGGGATTTATACATAATTACTGTGGAAGTTGAGGAATTAGATTTTTAAGAACAAAAGTAAACAATACCTGTAAATCTTAGGTATCTTGAAAACTTCTACAGCTCTTCAGCTAGTCACTCAACCTCTCTGGGCATCACTTCACCTGTTATAGATTTCCTCTTACCTGTACCAGCTGAGGACTGAGTTGTTCCTTCAGCCTCAGTAACATGTCACAAGATGGTGCTGCAGAATCCAGCTGTGGCCCTGCATGTTCAGGTTTCCTCCCTAGAAGAACATATTAGGCAAAAGAAATTAGGGCTTGCCCCATGATTTCCTTAAGGGTATGTATGGGATATTTTCATTAAGTGCCCTCTCTTGTGTTTCTCTTTTCCCTCCCTTGGCTTGCCCTGTGCAGGACCATGTGCATGTACATCCCCACTCATGTTTGCTGCTCTGCACTTCTGTCAGGTCCAGGCAGGTTTGTACCATGGTGTAGAGGTCAATGCTTTCTAGGAATAGTTGTTAATATGATACACATATTTGAAGTGCTAATATTGTAAATTTGATATTCCAAATATCCTTAACATGGTCATTTGCTATGGGTTTTCTTTTGCTTTCAAGTGGAAAGCTTGCATAAAAATGATGGCATTTATGATTCTTCATGAATTAGGATAAAGAACAAACACTCCCTTGTTTTTATTATTGCTCAGGACCTGTTCAGTAAACAGAAGGGTTATTTAGAGGAAGAACTCGACTACAGGAAGCAAGCTCTGGACCAGGCATACATGGTAGGAAAAGAAGAGTCATTAAATTTTTCTGTTTGAACAGATTTGATAAAATGCAGGCTTTTTTTTTTTTTTTTTTTTTTCTTTTAATTATAAATAGGGTTCTTTTTTACTTTATGTTTTTTTTTTATCTCTGCCAGACTAGAAATCAACTATTTCTTAAACAAAGGTTTAGGAAATGGATTATAGTACTTACAAGTGTAACATTTTTGCATTGCATTTTTTATTCTATGATGTGCAAACATCTTGTTGGATCTGGAATGGGAAAAGCTGGTTTATGTATGAACAAAACAATGACTGCTAAAATACACCAGAAATTACTTTATAACTTTTCCAATATTACTTTTCCTGAAGCATTTGTAAGTATTACTGCTGCTAACCTATCCTAAATCAGGAATGCCTGTTCTTCCTGTGCAATTCCTTCCTGCGCAATCCTATCCAACCTTACCTTTCCTTGTTTGCTAAAGGGAAGCTGCAACTTTGCCTTTTCTCAGGCTAAACAACAATTAGGAATTTTCCAGGAATTGGTAAAACTGCACACACAACTTTGCTAATAATGAGACTGTGGGAAATCAAAATATAGAGGCCTGAAGCACTACTTATACATTGTAAATGTTTCTTATGTGGAAAATGTTTTCAGAGAAGAGCAAGGTCTAGTGCTCAGAGCAGATAACAGAGATAAAAGCAAGCAAGCACTATTTCTAGCACTGTGACCTTGGGCAAGCCATTTAACCTCTCTGTGCAGCTGTTTGTGCATCACTAATATGGATGGAATTACCTACCTCACAAAGGTGTTATGAGGGCCAAAGGGATGTGGTCAGATGCTCTTGATCCAAATAGTCATTCTGGATGCTGGTGTTTGATAAGATCACGCTAACCCCGGTAATCAAGGAAATACTGCCATGATTCCTTCCTTTCCTCTTGGGAATACAATTCTCCATGTGAACATGAAGTTCTCCCGTGTTCTCTCCTTTGCAAGTACTGCAGTTTTGGTCAGTGCATGAGAATCGTGTTAGGAATCTGGCAGGCAGCAAGAGACAGGTGAGGGATTAGTGTACACAGGTGTTCCTCCCTTCATTGCTTATGGCAGCTTGGAACTAAGCCAGTGGTGTCGACTGTGAGCCACGGATGTCAGGTCACTAGGGCCAGAGAGGGGGAGAGCAAGATTTCTGTTCACAGTTTTTCCTTTGGTCTTTTTATTTTATAGGATGGCTTAACAATTCAGTTGCAGCTGAAGGAAATCTGTTCGTTTCAATTAAATTTGTAATGTTCAGCATCGGGATTTGGAGTTTTATCAGGTGTCTGAATCTTTCTTAAACGGAAGAATCAATGATTTGCTAGAACAGGAGCCATGTCCCGGGTGCCAGTCCGTGCCGGGAGGCTGCGTGCATTCTGTGTGGAATGCTCCTCACTGCTCACGCTTGCCGCTTTCTGTCTGCCTGTCTTGTGTCCATCCTGCCCTCCCGCTTAGCCTTCGCTTGCGAGCCTCCTCCTCTAGCTGTTGGTGGGTCGTTTGCTTGCTGGATTCAAACGTCAGCCTGTCTGTGTGTGATTTGGGTTGCATTAGAAAATCCAGGAGCTGGAAGCCACGCTGTATAATGCCCTGCAGCAGGACCCCGGCAGGCGGGCGAGCGAGTCGCTGACGGAAGCGCAGCGGGAGGATTTGCGAGCGGCGGTGGAGAAGGTGCGGCGGCAGATCCTGAGGCAGAGCCGTGAGTTTGACAGCCAGATCTTGCACGAGCGGATGGAGCTGCTGCAGCAGGCCCAGCAGGTAATCCCGGGTCTCCCTCCTCCCCCTTGCTGTTGGTGTTACCTCTGTGGTTGCCGCCACTGCCCGTACGACAGCATCGCTTCACCCTCACCTCGTGGAGTTCTGTTCGCTCTGGTCTCTGTACGGCTCCCGTGCCAAGGAGCCCTGTGGTGTCGGGACCTGGTTGTGATGGGCATGGTGCACACACAGAACGAGTCGCTGTCTCACCACAAGGTGCTGTTGCACAACCTCTCATGTGTGAGCAACCACACAGGCTTCCACAGGACTCCAAGGGCAGCTTGTTGTAAGTTTAAGGTCTAAATTAGAAAGAGTCAGAATGGAAGGTTGTTAGAGTGTAACACTATGAAAAGAGGAAAGGTAGAAACAGTAGTTACAGGAATCCAGGTTTTTTATTCCCCCCCCCCTTTTTATTTATTTTAGCTATTTGTGAAATCTTTTCAATAACATAAAAAAGGGGAAGTCACAGTAAGTCTTTTAAGAGGCCATTTACAAGCTTTCACACCTTTAAATTTGTTCAGAAAAGCCTTGTCTATCCAAACTTCCTTAAGCACAATTATTGATAACTTGGATTGGGCAAGGTCCTGGCCCATAGAAGTGTGGTAATTATTTAGTATTGGTAGCACTGCTAGTGTTTCTATGCAAATATCCAGTGAAAGAAGAAAGCTGCCTGTCTCAGGGTGTTAATTACTACAGCAGAAATAATTGTTTCCAAGGTCTTTGGTTCTCCTTTATAGTAGACTCTAGAAGTTGCAGGCAGATGTCTTAGATCTTGAGGACTGCTCGGCTGCCTTCTGTGCAAGTCTGAAATCACATATTGTAAATGCCAAAATGTGCTGTGCAGATGTGTCCAGAACACTGTTGCTATTTCAGGTGCTGAGTCAGGTGCTGGGGCAAGAACTGCTTTTAGTTTAGTCCAAGCCTCTCTCTGTTCAGGGTGGCTTCACAGATAAATATAGATTAAACTGATGTAATGTGACCCACCACTGTTGTGATCATGTCCTGTCATCCTGAAGTGGGAAGTGCTTATGGTGGCAGTGCTAGACCTGACCTCTGAGTTCCAAGAAGTTTCCTTTCTCTACTCCTTGACTCTGTTCCCTTGGTTTGGAATGTTTGAGAGCAGGAGATGAACTTGTTTAATGGATGTCACCTGTTCTTAGTCATCAGCAATGGTGCACAGAAAGCTGGGGAAGGTAGGTACCACCTGGCACTACAAGTGTCAGAAAGAGAGAGTAGAGTAAACATATTAAATTTGGTAAATAAGGATGGAGACAGGAGTTATTAGTTTAATGTTATTAATGTAGCTGAAAATTAATGAGAATGGAGGTTTTTTCTAGTTTCTTAGAAAGTCCAATTTCCTAGCCAGACTATTGGTGTTTTATTCAGAATAGTAACATGGTGCTTTTCTATTGGGTAAATACTGTTTGTCAATGACATTTAATGGGCATGAATGACATTGTGTGTTGAGTAATGCCTCTACACGTAAATAATTGACA
Source organism: Chaetops frenatus (assembly GCA_013400775.1). Lineage (NCBI taxonomy): Eukaryota > Metazoa > Chordata > Aves > Passeriformes > Picathartidae > Chaetops > Chaetops frenatus. The sequence continues at coordinate 1,072,011 of VZTR01028908.1, read as the reverse complement.
ATTTCAGATTTTAACATCAGACTAGATATAGTTTGGTCAATTTCTTTCACCAGGAATGTGGTTTGACTCTTTTGAAGGTCTGCTATTGGGTAGAATCCTTTTGTGGCCCTTATTAGAGTGTATTTTTGGGGGACCTGGACACAGCTTCTAAGCTAAACTCATGTAGTAGTGGCAAATGGAAAGGAAAAAATAGGAGTAGATTTGTAAAGCAAAACAGTTGTTCCAGAGGACTCAAAATCCGTATTTTATGCATATCTGGGATTTAATTTAGATTTTGTTCCAATTTGTTCCATGGCCTGCTTACTACCAATTAGAGCACTTTATATGCACATCTGGAGCACATCTTCTGTTATTCCAGTTCATGTATTCACAACATAAGGTTAAATACGATAAATGCATAGGAAAACAAAAATGCTAGCATAAACATAACTTCATTAGCCATGGATGTTTATGTACCTGTCTCCAGATCCATTTTATAGGATGTCATTAGGGTTCCATGTTTTGCCCACCTCATTAGACATGCTAATATTACAGCCCTGCAGGACATGTTAAACTGAATTCCACTGCTTAATAAGCAGCTAAGTATTTTAGTCATCTATTTTTAACACACACACACACACACACACTCCCACCCCCTATTAAACAGGAAAAACAAAGGCAAAGATGCTAGTTAATTTGCCTGGGATATTGGAGGGCTAATTCTCACTGGATTACTTTCATCTCACTAGCAAATGACAGAAGCTGAATGTTACACAAATGAAACCACACTTGTGCTGGCAGAATCCTAATGAATGGATGAAGCTGCACTAAGTAAAGTACATCCCTGAGAAGTCCCCTCCTTTCCTCATATATTTATGTCCAGGACAAGTTTTGCTGACTCTGTGACATCAGCAAACACCCACTGCACTTTGTTCTGGCAAAACTGTAGTATAGACCTGGTCATATTTTACAGTCTGCAGTGGCTCTGCAGTAAGTGCAACACTTCTTCCTCTGCTGAAGTGGAGGTTACAGAGAGTGATAGAACCTGATGGACCTGCAAGGCTTAAAACAGTCTCCTTGTTGCAGACAGTCTCAAGCTTTCCCTGAAACAGAAACCATGTACTAAGGACTCCAAATTCTATGAAACTTTGGAAATTCAATCACTTCCAAAACCTGTTTCTTTGCTTCCATTACCTTCTGGTCTGCCTGATACAAGGGCTTCAAAAGAAAAAACTCTGCTCATCTGGCAGGCTGGCAACAATCTTCTCTGAGTCAGAATTTCTGTGTTGTGGAGTGGGGGTTCAGGGAGATATGATGATGATGATGATGAAGTTCTCACTTTTTGCCTGTAAATTCTGCTTGACCATACATGCAGGATGCAGAAGTGATAAGGCATGTGGTGAAAGCTATAGGTTGGTGTGCAGGGTTTCATTATAGATTAATTGCTTCATGCAGGGACTTTGAGGATTTAGTATGTGAGGTACTGGTTTTACTGACCTGGTAAAAGTCCTTCCTGGGGAATTACTGACTGAAAGGGACAGAGATGAGCATAAAGAAGTGGGTAAATGGCTGCCCACGTGTGAGCCTGTGCTGCTTGATGTGTTCTTCTTTGTCCAAATATAAAGCTTGAGTTCTTAGCCAGTGGGTATTGGCTTTGTTCCAGTGAAATAAATATGTTTTAGGATGTTAGGCTCTGTATTCCATTGATAGGCCTGTTCTTCTTGGGCATGTACAGCCCCACATTATAATTGTTCGTTATTGTATAAATGGAACTGTTCATGTAGGCCCATTGTGCATTAAGGAAACCAGGCCTCTGTGGAGCCAAATTAGACAGACTGTATGATTAGATCTGCTTGCTAAGGCACACAACACTTCTATTAAACCCAGAGTGCAACATGCAGGTCTGGGGTACAGATCTTCAGCTGAAGCATGTTGCCAGTACTCTCTCTAAGTCAGAGAGGGTGCTCTGATCTACATCATCCTCTCTGTCTGGAGGAGGTAAAACATGTTAATTAAAAACCCATCATGGGCAGCTTGTGATATTTGCTTCCAGCAGCAGGGCGTGTGCAGTTCAAGCGCCGCTGCTGCAGAGATTGCCATCCAAAAAGTCTCATTGTGCTACACTGCTTTTACAGCCTTTTGGAAATAAGTGTCTGGTTTATTTTTAGCAGGACTTCGTTTAAAAGCAACACTGGTGCTCCAGTCAGTGCAATGGCATGACTTTTCTGCCTTTTGTGAAAATATGAAGGTCATTACTAGCAGGTTCTGTTAAGAAGGGGAATTTTTATGTGTATATTTTAAATTGTTTCTAGAGGGAGAGAAAAATGTCTTGTGTAGCTATAATATCCACCTCTGAGAAAAGATATTTTAAACAGAGCAATACAGCATGTTTCTGAAGTAGTGACATCAACTTCCTAATCAAGCAAACTGAAAAAAACCCCCACATAAAATGACAAACAAAAAAACAAGAGCAGCCCAAAAAATCCTAGTACATAAAATCCACACAGCATCATGGTTGTTTCACCTTAAAATTATTGTAATTGTCTTGTCTTCTAAAACTAGTAAATATTTAAATGTCCAATTATGCTTTATATAAATCAAACAAATTAAAATCCAAAATATATCCCTGTTGGTTTTACTGTAGCTGCTTCTGGAGTATGAAGCTGGGGAAAGTCATCAGAAGCAGGCTTTAAATTAGGGTAGATTTATTCAAATTGCACTGTTGGCAGTATTCAAACATGAAGAAAATTTATAATGGAAATATAATTTATTCTGATTTCATCTGAAGTTATTTTAAATCCAAAGAGAAGATAGAAAATCCTTGAAGAACTGCAAATAAACCCACAGTTCCAAAAAATGGTTGCTGTCAGTCAGAAGGTATATGAAAGACAGATTTTATTAATGTAATCCAATAATTTCCCAGACCAGTCTTATATTTGTATAAAATTGTAAGAAAAAAATAAAGATAAAAGATATGTTAGTTCATTGTGTCATCAAAAAGTGTGAAATTTCTTTTTTCCCTAAGTTGCACTGTAGTACTGTACTAAGCTGAGTGTATTTTATTCTAACTTGAATTAGAATATTCTTGTGTGAAGCTCAGTTTTACAGAATAAAAGAAATCATCACTTCAGTTCTAGACCTGAATATAATACATCTATGGACTGCTGAAGTCATCCAATTTCAGCTTTAAGTAGTTGGAATACAGCTGTAAAAATTTTAACTATGTTTTCTTTAAACAGGGGCATTTACTCCCGTGAGAAGATTGGATTATTCATCAGTAATAAGAGCAGAAATTACCACTTTATTTGCTCATTTTGGTAGAAGAAGGCAAAGCTTTAGGGCAGTGCAGGATACTGACCTCCATGTGTCACTGCCATAGAGAAGGATTCACTGATGGTGCAATGCCTTGGTCTTCTTATGGACAGCGAGGAAAACTCAGAAGCACCAATGTCTTTTTTCATCCTGAAATGTCAAAATATCGCTTGAAATTGAGAAACAGCAAACTAATTATTTTCACTAAGTTTCTTAATTCTTTTTTCTGACCAGCAGTTTTTTTCTGAGGGCACAGTTCTTTTACCTTAAAAGCCAAACAAAGCTATGGTAAATGCCATTGCTCCATGAGTTTTTCCTGCTCTCTTGTATATGAACAACTTTTTCATGCTGGGAGAGTAGTTTGTTTACAAGTCCATGGGGTTGGATGTCACCATATCTGTATGACCTTATTGGCTCAGCCATTTATAATACATATTTGTTTGGAAAGTGTGGGGCGGTTGCTGTTTTTCCCTCACCCAAGGAGAATTATTAAGGTTTAATGTTTGATGGGAAGGCTTTTGGGGGAGGGAAAGAGTGAGGGAAGTTGCTGTGCTCAGTGTACCTCATTAATAGGCATAAGGAGGTGTTGTCTCAAATCTGCCCTCCTTGGCACAATGCTTTGTGACAGAGAGGACAAGTTAAAGACAAGCCCTCCTCTGCCATGTTGCCTTGTGCCAGAGAGGCTGCCTTGGTCAAAACCTCACAGCTGTGTCACACAATTTAGAAATTAGGTAGAAGTATTACTATGAACCTTCCTTACATAATAATAATTGGGGAGGCTCAGATCATTTTTTCTCAAAATCTACCTATATTTAATGGTTTAATATTTTTATTTTGAATCTTAAATGTTAAGGTGCTAGCTGTTTGCATACAGTATGAAGAGGAATACTTAGAGCAAGCACTGATTTTTCTTTTTTTTGCCCTAGTATTAATGTTGTGTACATTGTTGTTCAAAATGTAATAGATTACTGTTGATAATGCGATTTTTATATTCATGAATTGCTCTTAAAAGCATCTGATACCACAGCTGTATAACTGTCATCAATATTCATCAAGCACATCATGACTAGGTTAATCATAGTTGACCTGTGGTATTGATTTGTCATGCAGGAGTGAACATGGAGTCTTTCAGGGCATTATTGCTGCTATAATGACAATATCAAAATAAACTTCTGTAATTTCCCACAGCTGACATGCATGGCAGATGGGAGTTAATTTTAGTAATTTCTGTATGTTCATCTTACAGTATTACCTTGTGTATGTTTTCTTTATATAGTCTTCAACTGTGTCTGCTTTGCTTATTTCCTTAGTGATGTTACTTGTCTGAATAAATGGTGATAGCAGGACTGCTGTAATACCTAAAAACAGGTATCTGAAAGGTCTGTTCTCCTTGTCCTAAACAAGGTGTGATTGAGGTTCTACTCAAAGTAAGAGCAACTGTATGCCTTGCAATATGAGTATCAAGAAAACTCTTATCTGAAATTTGGAAGCTGAAATCTGAAATCCTGAATACCCTGTTTCTTAGGGAACGCCAGTGGGAGCTGAGGAAAGGCAAGTCTAAAAAAGAAAGTGTGTGAAGTTTGTTACAGAAGAATAAATGTATTTTCATATGCACGATGCCTAGATATATCATTATATTTACCTACATGGGAATTTGCTATTTAAATATCTGAATGTAAAATAATCTAAATTTAATGCTGAATAAATATTACATTATGCTTCTGGGGTGTTTTTTCTGCCTAATAGTGTGTCTAGGCTGTCACAGAGTCAGTTTTGAGATATTGAATGTGTTTTGTATTCTGACCTCACATAAACTTAGCCTAGTCATTCTGTGTAAATATAAATCTAATACGGCTTAAATGATTGTTTTTCCTAATGAAAAGCAATAGGACTGTTGATATTCTCCTGTTAGATATCAGTGTATGTTGTTGCATAAATTAAAAGATTCTCGGTGTTAAAAAAGATGAAGCAAGTTTACTAATAAATACTACATACATATAGTAATTTGCATCAGATTATAACAGATAGTTATTTGGGGCTGAATGCATTTATAAAATTCACTGCTTTACTACTACAAATGTGACTGAATACATAGGCTGAGAAACACATCAGTGCAGCTGCTAAAAGTTTCATTCCCCTCAGAAAGGCAAATAAAGAAACTACAGATGCATAATAAAGATTAAAAAGAACAGTTCTCCTATGTCAGTAACTATTAATTGGATTATAATGGTTGAGACTGCAGAACACAGAAAAGAATAAAAGTTTTACGTGTTGTGCAAACAAACTCATGGTGAGAATCAGAGAGGTTCAGTATATCCAAAATGATCTGGGATTATCATATCTAACTGGCTGAAATTTACTTTATGGTTTCATTCATAAAGTAAAATAAGATGCCCACAAAAACAGCTTAAGCTAATGCTGTTGCAGTCGTGTTTTTGTTTCCTTATGACCATCACTCAAAATCACATTCTAGGAATATGAGATTAAAGGGAACATTTGGATTTCTGAATACACACCCTTCCGTAGCAGATCCAACAGCTTGAGCAATGCATGGGACAATTGCCTCTGCAAATTGTATTGTTAAAACACTACAGGCTTTTAAACAGCTGATAAAATGCATTAGATTTTTAAAAATCCCAAGGAAATAATGTGTTTATCCATCACTTTAGTGATTTGAATAATAGCTAAAGGCAAGTCAGTTTATATTCATCTTTGTTTAAATTTATACTTGTAACATAGTTATGCTGTTCACACTACTGAAGATCTTACATACCTGTGTCTTAACAGTGATGAGAATCTTCCTGAAATAATGATATAATGAAACAATATTGATTCTTCCCTCTGTCAGATTAATAAAATATTTCCCATGCTAAATTTTGCTGCAGAATGAGATACCTTCTTGATCATAAGATGGCTTCAGAGATTCAAAACACGGTTCATGTCAGATACAGTCTGTCCATGGTGCCTATCCTGTGAATGTGCATTAACCTGAAGCTTTCTAACATTTCAGGGACAGGCTCTAAGCAGCTTAGCAAATCCTTCTTTGTCTGCTTTGTGCTAAAATTATCAAATTGTTTTCTTGGATTTGCTGGTGAATGTAAATCCAATAAGAGCATGTCACAGGAACTGTTAAGGTGGTTTCTAACCCCACTGATGAGTATATTCCTGTGTTTTCACAAGTGCACTAGCATGGCAAGGAACATATTTTGCAGCTAGATTAATGGATCTTCTTGTTGTTGCTGTCTGTAAAACAGTACATTCATATGGATGGACTCTTTACTTACTTACCTAGGGAAAAGAGCATCAGTTCTGCAGTTTCACACCTAAGTGAAGGCTGATGTGGTCATTGTTGTCTGAAAGATTAAATTTGTCACAAAAGTTCTTTTTTGGATATATTTCTCCCCATTTCACAAAGCTCCTTGAGGATTTGAAGCCACCCAAGATGTTCAGGACTGTGAATGTCTGACTAGTGCTGTGGGTGAACTGGAGAGAAGGCTTGGATGAAGCAGTCCACATTGTCTAGCCTGCATCACTACCCAATAGAGAGAAAATGCAGAAATTCTGTCTGTGTTTGCAAAAAGGCAGCTGGAACATCAGGTAAAAAACAAAACAAAACAAACCCACAGAATCTGTGAAAGGCACTGTGTAATTGTAGAGTGACACAGTCCATTTCTCATCAGAACTTGAGGTAGCTTGAAAGACAAGTTATATCAAATGAGGAAGAGCACACATCTTGGCTGCTTAGGAGAGGAGATCTGAACCTGGCATTTAAGTGCAGTGGGACACTTCTGTGCATCTCAGATCAATTTTCTTTGTTTGCATTGCTGAGGTTCCTCCCATGTCTAGCTCTCAAATTTATGAGAAATCATTACTGTACTGATATGTTGCCTCCAGTATAAAAATGATAGCTCTGAGACTGCAATCCTGGGCTCACTAATCTCAGTCTAAGCATTTGCATTTATTTCAGCATTCCTTTACAGCGGGCACTATATTAATGGGAATGGTACTCAATATAGATGGATTGCTCTTAAAACACAAGCTGGGCACACATACTTCATGTGTTCTGTGTGGGAATGCCATTAACCTTCTATTTTTTTAATGGAGCAATATTTTCATTTTGGCTAAACCACAAGCTGAGTCTCCTAAGCCTGTATTACTGAAATGTCTCTATTAGTGAGAGTAGACTAATATTTCCAGGCACACATCCACCATCCTGCTGCTTGCATTTTGCCTAAACTCTGATTCCCCAGATTCCCAGAGATGTGGCTTGCAACCTTGAGGTTGCAGTATAGCTGCAGGAGCCAAAGCATGCAACAAATGACAGAAGTTTGCCTTTTGAAATCAGTACCTGGCTGGTTCTCCACTGGAAGTGTACTAATATGATTTCATTGGACTCTTTGTCTTCAGTTTTAAATACTCTTTTATCAATTTTGTTGCACCCTCCTACAAGGGAGTAATGACAATAATCAATCTGCATCCAGGGTTATCTAGCCTCTTGGTGAATTTGGATACAGATTGATTATTGTCATTACTGCCTTGTAGGAGGGTGCAACAGGAGTGCTGAAATTTTCCAGCTATTAGGAAAATTGAGCTGTAGGTGCAGAGACACGTGAATCAGTGCCACTGAGGCCAGTTCAGGTACCATACTGCCTATAAAACAATGCTTCAAGTAAACGTAGACAATTCCCACTCTGTAGGAAGGTCAGACCTGCTGGGAGTAGGAATTTGTAGTTCCATCATGGTGTCTCAGTCCTCTGCTACTTGAGAAAGAGCTGACTGCTCTTAATTTCCATGACAGTACTTGAAGGCACTTGCCATCCAAGTTTACATGAGAGAATTGCTTAAGTGAGTCACTGCATTTCAAGAAGTGGATCCTGTTTCCTAGAAAAATGAAGTTTCCATCATGAGGTGAAAGGAAATGGAGGATCATGAGCATTTTTGAGGAATCTTCTACTGAAAAAAGGTCAAATTTCTTGCTTTTGGAATAGTCCTTTGTGTTTGGAATCTCTCCAGGAATTAAACTGGAGAGGCCTGCAATCAGTGAACATGTAATTTATATAACAGTGGTTGACTGATGGTAAACTTCCCTTTTGTGACTCTCTTAGTAACATAACGTCATATGTAGTGCCTGCCACGTTAGGGGCAGTCTTTGCCTGTCTTTGCATTACAGCCTTCCAAAGGAAACGTGTGCTTCAGCTGCCTGACCCTTCTGGATGTGCTCTGCCTTACCTAAGTATCAGCATTTTTAGGCTGTTATATCTGTGCCTCCTACCTTTGTGTATGTGCTGCATGTGTAGCTGCTAATAGGAAAAGTTTTATAACGGAACCTAGAAGTCTGTTCAGATTGCAGTTAACTAATGAGTGAGGCATCCTTAGCGTGGCTGTGTGAGCTGAGCCCCACTCCTGGCAGGCTGCAGCTGCAGCTGAGCATAGCCTGGCCAGCAGAGCCATCTGCTGATAGCTGTGCACAGGGAACGCCCTCAGCCCCGGCTGCACCACGGCTGCTTGGGAGCACTTCCTAAGAAGTGCCAGCGAACTTCAGTGCTAGTGGAAGAATGGTTTATTTATCGAGTAGGTGCCTGCCATACTGAAATGGGGGCTTGTCCAACCCTCTTTTGAAACTCAGGGAAGTTCCATGCAAGAATTATTTGCAAAGGTACCATCTATCGTCCTGAACTTTTGTGATGAGATTTTATTTGCTGTTGTAATAAAATCAATGACAAATAAGTATTCATGGTTTTGGCAGGTTGGTTTTGAATGCAGGTGAGGTGGAGAGCATTAAGAACCCGTCCCTTATGTTTACACTCCTCTCTTCCATGGTTGCATTCCCTTTGCCCTGTTTTTGCCTTTTGGCTCTTTGTCTGCCTACAGTAATTCCATTGTATGGCCCCATGATTTGACAACACAGGGCTATTCTCATGAATCCTGTCAGTCCCAAAAAAGGTGCACTCGTGTGACTGAGGGGCAGCTATTAACTGCAGGAACACAGGAATTGCTAGAACCCAGCAGAGCACTGCTCTACATTGTCCCTAATCCTCATTCTGACTGTGACCAAGCTAAGGACTCTAAAGGAAAGATAAGCACTCTGCTGGATTCAGGTTGCTTATCCATATCTTCTATCCCTCTCTTCTAAATAAAATGCAATAAAGAGAAGAATAGCCTGTGGCTTTCTTTTCAGCTGAGATTATCAAAGTTCTGAGAGCAAACTAGGGTTGATTTTGTTGCTTCCTCACATTATTTTTGTGCTGTTGAAAAAAATACTGTATTTCCTCTGCAAGGTTCCTGCAAGCCATGTCATGGGTAGAGCTGAATGCATCTTTTACAGCACAATTGTTACAACTCTATAGCACATAGCAGGAAAAGCTCAACTTAAGGATCATCAATTTATACTCTGAAGCATAAAAGCTGGTAGAATTTCTTGGTAACAATGAAATAGTTGTGTGTAAATTGTTGTTACAGTCACATTTTTGCAAACATAAACAAATCAGAATATACTGAAATCATCTAATCAAATGTTGAAATCTGAGAATAAGTCCACAGCTTCTTGATTGGTAGTTTTTGCAGATGAAAGGAACAGTAGATAAAGATGTAAAGGCTTAATCAGAATCTCAAACAGTCTTGCTTGGTCTTAATTGGTATCTCTAACTTTTGTGTAATTTCCTTCCTGTGTAATTAAATATAGCTTTTGACTGATGAACACGTCTTGCTACTTCTAGAAGGTACTTTTTTGTTACAGCTATGATTATTTATCTTCCATGTATTTTTTAAGTTGTATTTTGGAATTTGTTGTGTTTGTGATCAAGATAATGCAGCAAATGCAGATAGATACAATAGGGCAAAATAGTTTTTTTATGTGTTAAATACTCTCTGCAAGGGTAAATCTGTTGGGTTTTTTCCAGCCAATATATTGTATATACATGTATATATTTTTAAGGCTTTCTCTACAGTTAAATGGAAATAAATGATTAAGTCAGATTTTTTTCAGGATGTATAAATAGCTGAACTAGGCTGGTTATCTTCCAGTTCTGTCCCTGAGCAATCAGAGGATATTCATGGGAATAGCTACACCCACTTCATCCTCCTGGATAATCCTCCAGGGGAAAGCAAGTAAACAACTAGGAGCAAACAACCCCAAGCTTTGATATCTGATGAACAATTCCAACCCAAGGTTGTGTTTTAAAACAAATTTTGACCTGTTGAGATTTGAACTCTTTAATTTCTGCAGTAGTTATTTACAAAATTTTACTAATTTGTAGCAAAAGTGTTCTGTCACTGTGATTTCCACTTACATAAGAGGAATACAAGCTGTTTAAACAATCACCTGCCTTCAGCCCATTACCCTTCAGTGGCAAGTTTGAAGCAGGTCTGTATACACGTTTATAGAGATAAATGTCTGCCCTGCTGGCTGCTTCCACCCTGTGCAGTGCAGCAGCAGTGCCCTGGCCATCTGCCAGCCCAGGCCCTGTGCCATGGCTGTTATCAAAACCTTCCCAGGCACAGTTCAGTGAGGTGATAAGCAGTACAGCACTGCAGCAAGCAGGGAAAGCAAAAAGTGGCCACTACTGAGCAGTAGATTCTAATACACAATCAGGCAATCAAGCCCCATGGCACGAACAGGAGCCTGCTGATTCCTGGCTGAGCAGCACTAAGAGCTCTAAGTTCAATCTCGTGCATCCCAGTCCAATTGTTATCCCAAACCCTTCTGGCCCCACACTGAGTACCAAACAGAACTGCTGTGGTTTCACCCCCTCTGGCAGCCAAGCCCCCACAGCCACTCACTCATTCACTCACTCCCCAGCAGGATCATTGGAAGAGTAAACTAGAAAACCCATGGGCTGAGATAAAGACAGTTTGATAGGGAAAGCAAAAGCTGCACAGAGAAGCCAAACAAAACAAGAAATTAATTCACCACTTCCCATGGGCAGGCAGGTGTTCAGCCATCTCCAGGAGAGCAGGGCCCATCCCGTGTAATGAGGACTTGGGAAGACAAATGCCACCATTCAAAATATCCCCCTCTTTCCACCTTCTGCCCCCCACTTTATATACTGAGCATGATGTCACTTGGTCTGGGATATCCCTTTGGTCAGTTTGGGTCACCTGTCCTGGCTGTGTCTCCTCCCAGCCTCCCATTCACCTCCAACCTCCCTGGCAGAGTGGAGATGAAAAGCAGAAAAGGCCTTGGTTCTGTGTAAGCTCTGCTCAGCAATAACAAAAACATCTCTGTATTATCAACCCTGTGTTCAGAACAAATCCAAAATACAGCCCCAAAACAACCACTGTGAAGTTAACTCTGCCTTGGCCAAAACCAGCACAATCTGCCTTACTGATACCAATGTAGTTGTTTTGAAGGTTTTTTTTGTACATTTTCACTGCTAAGAAATTCAGTCCTCTGTGTATTCTTTTTCAGCTGGTAGGTTGTCTTTGTATTTTAAGTGATTTTTTAAAAAGCATATGTTTCTGCACCTTGAAACTATTCTCTATCTTTCATCTCCCAAAATTTAACAGTTATTACGGATGGGAATTGGAAAATGGAGACCTAAGCCCTTTTTTTAGAACTGTTCTGAATATTGGAGAAAATAGCTGTAATCTTAAAAAGATTAAAAATTCATAAGGGAATAATAACTTCTCGATTTTTACTTCATTAACAGAATTCCCAAATCCTAAAAATACCATCTTATCCTAATTAACTTGTTCTTTTAGAGAGGAACATTTGCTCTAAGCCCTGAGGTGAGAGAGCCAGCAGATGTTTAGTGGCTTTTTTATTTTCTTTTTTTTTTTTTTTTCTGAAGGCAAACTCTCAGGAGTTATTGAAAAATACCTTTACATGATAAATCTTGAAGATGAAAATTGTATTTTAAAATATTGTTTCTCTCCACTTATCTCACTACAGTCAAATTTTACCATGGAGAACTGAAGTCTGTCAGCCAGGTCTGGGATGTGGTTATAAGTAGGAATCAGCATAACTGTAATGAGTAGGAGAGAAACAGGAGTCTAACCTGATGGATTAGAGATCTTGGGGATGATTCCATCTGCCTGCTAATCCCATGTTTTTTTACAGTGATTGTAGCATTCCTGGTACATATAGTATATGAAGATGATCACTTGAGAGATAGGCTTGCCTTGAACAGGGTGTGGATGAACTATAAATTGATTCAAATGCAATAGAGGAAAAGTGAAATTAATATAGCTGTGCTTGTGGCATTTGTGATTGTCAGCATTCACTTACATCACATGAGATTAATCTGGTTTGTGCTGCTTTGTGTATTATCTGGGGAAATTTTTGAGCACTCCAGTATGATATACTGTAGATTTTGATTGACTTACTCTGAATGCATAATATTCAAAACAGTCTTTAAGCAAAATTTTCCATTTTGAAACAGGAGCAACAATAACAAAGGTTTTTTTGCTTGTGGCCTGCCCTCAGTATTTGAGTGGAGGAGTATGCCCTAGGAAAAGTGAACTGCAGGGTTGTGTGTACCTCATTTTTAGAATAGTTCCAGGTTAGGTTTGTGATTTTCAAGACAAACTCTGTGGTTCTCCAAACCAGTCTGCTCAGTGGATCAGCTGCTGCCTTGCTGCAGCTGTCCTGGGCTATAATGACTGTGGAACATTGGCCCCTATTTGAGGTCTCAGAACTGAATGCAGGTAAGCAACTACCAGCATCAGTTGCTACACACAGGTTGGTAAGCAATGACGGGATGTTACTTTGAAAGAGTTACTATTGTTCAAATCAGTTTGAGAGTCATGAAATAATTTGGGAGTGAGGCAGCAGCAGCCACGTTAATTTTATTTGCCTATGCCATCCATATTAGAGGAGGTGATAATTTGTCTTTCCAAGTTCAGGAACTGTTAACAACCCCGGGTGTTGCAGGCCAGGCTGAGATGGTGTAGTTAATCCCTCAAAAAAGATCATTGTATGAAGTTGCTCTTCAATCACCAGTGACTGTTAGTGGGAGATTTCAGATTTCTACCTCTAGAGAAAATTACTCATAACCTACTTTATCTGTAACAAGTACAATAAGCTAAAAGTGCAATAAAATGAATCTAAATTGTATGACACCCAACATTAAAAGAAAAATAAAAATAATTTTTAAAAAGTGTAACTTAAAGAAAAAAAGGGGATATGTGATACAGAAAATAATAAGATACATGGATCCAGCAGCAGTCATGTTTTTGAAGAATCTTTGTGAAACGGAACAAGAAAAATCCTTAAAAATATGGGAGCTACAGTGAAGGAAACATTCCATCTGGCTCAGGCAGGAGGTGACTTGTAATAGGACAGAGCTGAGTCTCTGGGTGGTATCTTTGTGCTAAACTGAAAATCTGTGGGTTCTCTTTTCTCTGCAGTAGCTTGTTTTTGCTTGAAGCATAGTTATGTTTTATAGGAAAAGAAAATGAAGAGTTAAAAGGAAACATGATAGTGTAATCTGCTGACTGTCTAGGTAAGCAGAAAAACTTCTGGCAGTTGCAGAGGAAAAGAATTTTGGTTCAAAATGGAATTGTCTGTGTGTATATGTTAAAATTATGATTAATGAGTGATGATGAGTAGACTTTCTGGTAGTAAATACGATGTTCTGAACATGCAGCTTGTTTGAAACTCCAGGGTTTCATGGCAACATGGAAAACTCTGCCATAGACATGCCTAATATAACTGTAAAGAAAGTGTTACATTAACAATGGCCATTTGTTCTCTTTATTTTTAACCTATTTCTTATCTTTTTGATTCATATGCTTTTCAAATTAGATATAATAATGTGTATTTTGCTTTTTCTGTTCCAGCGAATTCGAGATCTAGAAGATAAAATAGAACTTCAAAAGAGGCAACTCAAAGAAATTGAGGAAAAGGTAAATACATACCTGGGTAGTACCAATGGATTTTCTTCCTTACAAAATTGTTTTTCTCTGTTGCACTGATGTTAATAGTTAACCTAATATCACAGAATCTATTTTAAGACAAGATAAAATTTGAGTTTGAGTCATTGCTGCATGAAATGCATCTCTGTCCCTAATCTGCTCAAAATTCTTTCCTGTCTAGGATTTCTGTCAATTACAAGGAATCAAGGAGTCTGGAGAGACTCTAGACTAGCAGAGGGAGCATTTGCTGTGGTTTAGATCAAGAAAGGACAAAGATTTGTGTCTGAAAAAATTGATTAGCTCAGCCCTATTCTTTGGATAGCATTGTTTTGCAAAACTTCCAAGTACTGAAAAATAAGGTTAATGTAGTGCCTGTGAAACACTACAATTAAGGAGTATTTCTTGCTTTAATATTAAAACATTCAATACAATGGATCCAAATTTTATTTTCTTTTGAAGAAGCTCTTATGAAGTCTTCAGCAAATGAATTTTTGTCACTGTGGTTCTCAAGCAAGGGGTGGCACAAGGTTTGTGGACTCTGGGCTCAGGTGTTTCCCAGGTTTGTGGAGTTTAGGCTGTTCTGCAGAGCATGGACTGACAATGGGTCTTTCTCTAGGCCCCAGGAGAGTGTTTTAGTTATGTTACTTTTGCTGAAATCAGTGCCTAGAAGCCAACATGAGTCACATCATCTCAGGTTCACTTTCTCCAATGTTTATGGGTATGTAGTCCTACATAAACCTACTGCTGGGCTGAATGGAGAAGTCAGGGAATCAGTGGAGTTTTCAGTCATTGTTTTTTTTCTCTTGGGATGAGACTGGGGTAAAAGGGCAAAAGGAAGGCTTTTACAGGACTCTGAGGGGAATTGAAAGGGGTCAATGGGGTTTGCAGAACTGAGAGAGACTTTGGGGAGCAGCTCACTGGGTGAGGAAAAGTTTCTTCCTCACCCTTCTCTGATCTCAGCATCTCCTTTCAGGATGTGGCAGTCTTCCCAATTGCACTTCTATCAACTATTCCAATCCCTCAGCACCTTCCTTGGCCCCTTCTGCTCCCACAGTAGTTGTCTCCCCTCTGCTGTACCTTGTCTTAAATAATTTTTACTGTGATATCTGGCTGGGTTTGTGGAAGAGCCAGGGGAAGAGCCTGCAGAAGCTGGGCTGTCTGGTGCTCTTGCTAATTTTCACTTTATGTCAGTGAGCTGGTTGGGGCTGGTCTGTCTGCATCCATTGGGAGGGCAGTGGTCCATGTTTGCTCTAGCAGAGAAACACAAGCAGTATTCACCCTTAAAAGGGCTCTTTTGATGCTTTTTCCTCTTCTGCCCCCGACCTGAAGCTGTTCCTGCCAGCAGCCAGTGATGTCTAAGGTGCTGCACTTAACTCCTCAAAGCTGAGAAATGTTGAGGGATAGGCAGTACTCATATATATTAATTATTTCAAATATTACTGTTTACCCACCTGTTGTAAAAAATTAACATCTCTAGATGTTGGTGTTGCCAAATTGCCATTACAGTTTACAGAGCAGGTATTGGACTAGCCAGACTGGTAATTTTGGAAATGGAAAATAGCATTATCTGTGCTGGTTCATCAGTCAGATGGATACAGAAGAGGACTGGAAAAGAAAGAGCTTAATCACAACCTTAGCAGAAAACTGGTAACGAGTTAAAATCATTAACATCCTCTTTGCTTTAATATTACATTAGCAAGAGACCTCAAAAAAGCCTCATCTCTTTCTATTAACCTTCAAATTCTGGATGTATGGAGAGCGTCCTTCTATCCCCTGGGATTAAATCCCATTCTGAATTTGATGGCCCAAAGGAAAATTGTGTTGTCAGGGAATCAATGAATGATATAATTTTACCTCATTGTTCTTGTAAAGGTTTAATTTAAAGGGTGATATCTACATGCTGCTGATACTGAGCACAATGATTTCTTATGGAGAGAAGTCTTATGCTTTGGAAGGAACAGCAGCATTTCTAGCTGAGCCCATTGCTGGTGGTAGCTAAGGGCAATGCACCACTTACTGTGTCATGAGTATGACTTTTAATTTTCCTTTAGGAGTGGATCCAATTCTTGAGTTTTGTGTAAAATTCTGTCAAATCAGAACATAAGGATTACAGTATTTCTATCCTATAGATTCTTCAGCAAACTGTCCTGTTTCTAGAGGCTATACAGAAGAATGATATAAAATCTCAGTTTTAATCTGTGAGTTGATACACTAGGAACAAATGCTGTTTAAGCACATCATGCTCTTCTCATGGCTGATTTTCTGCTATTTCAGTTGCATTTAGGTTTTGCCCATGGCTTCATGAGTCTTGTTTCAGGAAAGCTTTAATGTATGTAATTATAAGTACTTCTTTAAGTGAATCACAAAGCCAAGCCTAATATTTCTGAAGTTAAAAAATCCACAGTTGTTGCCTTTGTAAAACTGCCCTCAAATACGGATTTTTTTTTTTTACTGCTTTTTAGAGTAAGATTGGTATGCTGTGTCTTTCTTTCAGATCAACACAATTAATGATGTTAGACTAACTTCTGTAATGTCATTGGATTTCATATTACATATCTTACATCTCTTTCTTTTCTTTTTTCCTCATTTTCTTTTGATCTTATGTTATAGTTTTTGTTCCTTTTTTTGTTTTTTTCACTAGCATTCATTCTGTGGCCTTGATGATACAACAGAGCCAAGAAGTGTGGTTGGTATTCTTTATATTTCTTTGTACTCAATTTTTGACTCCTAGATCTTGCCATGTTTTGGGGATTGTTTGTAAGACCCTGAAAGCATGAGGACAGGCATACTGGTTTTGCCTGCAGAAGAGGAATAATCACCTATATAAAATCCAACTTGGATATTTCCTTTTCTAGATTTCTGCAGAAGGTCATTGGGTTTTCAATGAGAAATTATTTTGCATTCAAAGATACTGACTGCCATAACTGCAGTGAGTGCTTTCCAGTCTTGCAGAGCAGGCACATTTTCTCTGAAATTGCTGTAGTTATTGCTGTAGTTTCCTGCCTTTTATCATGCTGGATGGAGAGGTGGCAAACAATATTTGGTTTAAGTTTTGCTCTCTAAGAAGTCCTGTGAGCATAAACACCCATGCAAAATAAGGAGTTCATTTTACTTCTTTTAAATCCTTAGTGAAATCACCAGCATTTGTAAAATTCCATTTAAAATATTTAGACATACTATGCATTCAAGGGATCTATAGGTTTCCATGCTGATATCACCTTACAGTATTCTGTGTGCCCCTTGGATTAAAAGAGAAAAAAAAATAAAAAGAAATTGCAAATATTAATAGTCTCCAGAAAATGCATTGTGCTGAAATAATGTGCTACTCTTCCTCTTAACAGTAGGTACTTATGTAATTAAATTCAAGCTTGGTGACAAGCATTCTGAGGAGATAACACAGGGGTAATGACTGTGTAGCCACATAACTACTAACTTTTGACTTTTCTAGGAGTGCACATCACATTGTGGTGCTGCTGTGAAGGGCAGTGTCCATTAATTCATCTTGCCAGAGGTGAATCTGTCTCTCATTAATCTAATGCAGAAAAGCCAATTTTGGGATACTTACAGTTGGACTTCTGAACACTGTTAACTGTTTCAGGGCAAACCAGGTGTTTTACTGATGGCGGTTTTAGTTCTGGTTGTTCTGAAGGTAATATAAAACATTCAGAAAGACATTGTGCTGTCTGGGAATTTAGGATTGGATACCAACACTTATTTCTAAAGTAGTGTTTTTTATCGAAAGCTCAGCAGACTTTTTCTTCTCATTGTTGTTTTTGTTTTCTGTTTTGTTTTTGTTTACAGGCTATTAAAAGAACCTATGGAGTGAAAAGCTGAGTCCACATGCAAAAATACAGAAAATATTTATTAAGCAGCTTTAAATTGGTGCATTTTTTCATAAAGCAGTTTGCATAATACTTGAAGCTGCAAAATATTTGAACTTACAATTAGAGATTTTTTTTAAGATATGACATCAAGCTGGAATGATTTCACAGTCAAATAAGGACCAGCACATAATAAACACTGAAAAAGAATATAAACAGAACTTACATTCTCACACCCACCAAACAGCAGAAAAAAATACAAGTGCAATTACTGGCTGCTATGTGAACTGTTATCTACCAAATGGTTTTCTTACAGTACTGAGATTTTTGTCTCCATACTGCATGCTTTCAACAAATGTGGTTTGCATTTCACCCAAGAAACACAGGATCTCCTTATTAATGTCTATATAAAGAAAGCTAAGTGTTTGACATTAAGTTGTCTATAGTAAATAGACAGGAAGCAAACTGTTCAAAGTTGGAAACAAATAAAGATTTACAACCCTGCAGAGGTAAAATTCATATTAAATTCCTAAGCTGGAAATCCATAGGTGCAGCAAGAAAGGGTTTTGGAGAAAGGCAAGATAGTAGATTGAAGTATAAAAACTTTAAAGTGGGTGAGAACTGGTGGGATATAAGATTTTTTGATTGTTTCTTGAAAAGTAAGAAGTAATGTCTTGTAAAGAAAGCACTGGGAAAATGGCAGTTTCCATGGTGGCCTGGGAGGTCAGGAAAAGAGAATGCATGATGTGCTGTGCTCAGTTATCTCTTCAAGAAGAAAGAGGGACTTGGAGAAATGGGAGTGTAGATGAATGTGATAAGCGGAGTAGTAGTTGAACATAAATACTTGGAAATCACGGCATCCTCCCAGGTGAAATAAAAAACATTGTCATTAGCTACCAGGAAGCAAAAATGGTACAACCTCAACCAGCAGAGGTAGATAAACAGTCATTGACCATCTGAACTGCAAGAAAAATTTGGGATGAAGCACAGATTGAAAAAATGAAAGTTGCAAAGAACTTTTTAAGAGAATGGTTAGAAAATCAAAAAAATATTTCTCTTTCAAAGAGGAAAAAGCAAATCAATGCTTCAGAACTGGAAAGGCAATATGAAGAAATTGATAATTTTGATTATTTCTGAAATTTTGAGGCAAGATGAAAACATTAAGAGCGCAATATTAGAAGATAACTTTCTCCTCCCTCACCTTTTCTTGAAAATCATATTTGTGTAGAAAGCCACAGAGAAACAAGTCTACTCCCATGGACACGCTGAACTCCAACATGGATTAGCTGGTTATGATAATACATCACATGAAGTGGAAATTGTGGTTGACAAAAACAACATAAGGTAATGAACAACTAAGGAAGGACAGAGAGAGCTGAGGAAAAGTTTTCTTACAGCAACTGAACTTCTCACTGTTGAAGGTGCAGGAATCAGCCTCAGAAGCAGCCAGTTTTCTCAGATAATTATCAGTCTCTGAAGAGAAGTACTTTGCACAGAGAATCACTGGACAAGAGCATTTACCTGCAGAAGGAGCTTAGACACTCCACAAGATTAATTCAGTCACATGCAGCAAACTGTGGCTGATTTCAGGGTCTGAATAACCCTGGTAGGAAGCACAACTTACCTTGGAAACAAGGATCATGCAGAAGTCTGGAATCTTGAACCCCAAAACAACGTGTTGCTCACAATATATTGTTCAAAAGGAACGAGCATTTAGAGAATGTGTTTTCAGATAGAAGTTTTTCATGTTTTAGTTAAGACTTTTAGCAGAGTGATGACAGAATGTGGAAAAATAAGGCCGTCACTGCAAAAGAGAGTTCTGGCATCACTGAAGCAAAGGAGCACAACAGGAGCTGCACAGAGCTTGAGATAATCAAACCTGGTGCCGATGAAGGAACAATGATTCACTTGGCAAAGAAACCCTTCTCATACACACAGTTTTGCTCATCACTATTTTGAATATGAGACTATAAGCACAAGCATGGGATGGTCAGAGCATGTGGCTGCCATGATAAGCACACTGCACAGACAGGAGAGGGTCTTCTTACAAAGCAGAAAAGGTATGAACAGTTTCATTTCCCTATTTTGTTATGTGTTTTATTATTACATTGTAATTTCCTCAAGGAAACTGGCTGATTGGGCTGACTTTTTCTATTGCATTTATGATTTTTTTTTTCCCGGCACTGAGCTAGCAGGATTTGTACTTCTAGAAAATGGATCATTATGGTCTTAATGCCTGTTGTATATTGGTATTTACTGTAGAGCTGGAAATGGGTACAGTGTGTTAACAGGGTGTTCAGGCTTTGGAATAGGCTGTCCAGGGAGCTGGTAGAATCACCATCCCTGTAAGCGTTCAAGGGGGTGTGGATGTGGCACTTGGGGAAGTGGTTTAGTGCTGGACTTGGCAATGCTGTGGTTTGTCTCAATGGTTTTAGAGGTCTCTTCCAACCATAGTGATTCTGTAATTCTGTGATTTAGTCCATACAAGATGATGGCCCTGATTTTCCATTTTTGTGACACAGCTTTCAAATAATCTGTCCCACCTGTATACGTGAAGAAGGAAACTGTAAGTTTCTCATTGCTTGTGTCAGTTGTAACAACTTTCCTGGTTTTATGCTACAGTTGAAAATGATACTCATTTGGCTTCCACTGTAAATTATTAATGAGAAAAATAACAGTGTTCACTATTACTATATATGTGTTTTGCAATGCTGTTCAGGGATAACCATTGTTAGAAAGCAGGATGTCTATACTGTTTACAAATAATAAGTAAAGACAAAATATCAGTGTCTCAAGGAACTCTAAATTGAAGATACTGTTCCATTTGGGAAATTTTACTGGCCAGGGGAGAGCTATAATTATGTTAACATGTCTCAGGGATGCATGGTCTCTGAGACGAGACTGGGCTTGGTAAGTCTAGAGATCACAAGGAGACGTGAACTTCATTGTCCACATGGATCTATTCTTTGATGTCTATCTGCACTTGAAGCTTTTAAATATCTTGGCTTCTTAAGGCTGAATCGTTTCAGCTCTAGGTCCTTGTGTTGCTGGCATAAGACCAGTGAGTTGATACAATTGACTAAAATTGTAAAACTTTGTGTAATTGACCAAACCTATAAATAGCATATAACAAAACATCAAAACATGGGGTGATAAGAGAACTGTTTTTCATATTATTTTGCATTGATTTTGTGCCATTTTCTACTCCTCAGTATCAAAAATGTTACTTTTTATCTTCTTCTTTGCACTGTAGAGTCAGCATTTGTCTACCAAAGAAAAAAAAAAAAAGAAAAAAAAAGTAACTGCGTTATATCCTCAGTAATAAATCCAAACTCTGTGGTTGAATTCAAGTTACAGATTCAATTCCAAATCAACACAAATGTAGTGAAATCAAAGGCATTTCACAGGTGCCAACTGGTTGAGGTTTAACCCAGCTGACAGCCAGGCACCATGCAGCCACCCACTCCCCCACACCCTCCCTCCATCAGTGGGGAGGAGAATCAGAAAGAAAAGGTAAATCTCTTGGTTTGAGATACAAACTGTGTAATAATTGAGAGAAAACACTACTATAATAATATGCTAATGCTAATAATTATAATTACAGGGAGAGAGAGAGAGAGAGAGAATTTAACAGGGCTCAAGACAAAAAAGTGTGCCTCACACTACAGTTTCTCACCACCTGCTGACCAGTGCCCAGCCAGTTCCTGAACAGCAATTAGCCCCCTTTTGGGGTAATTCCCTCCAGTTTATATTATGAGTATGAAGCTCTGGGGTGTGGAATATCCCTTTGCACAATTCAGATCAGCTGTCCCAGCTGTACTCCCTCCCAGCTCCTTGTACAGCTCCTCACTGGCAGAGCACGGACCACTAAAAAGTCCTTGACTCAGGGTGAGAATTACTGAGCAACAGCCAAAACATCAGAATGTTGCCAACATTATTCTCATCCTGAATCCAAAACACAGTCCTGTGCCAGCCTCTGAGGAGAAAATTATCTCTGTCCCAGCAGAAACCAGGACACAGTTATAGGACTATACTTACTGAAGTGAGTTTCTGAAGAATTTTTAGATCCATGACTAAAAGAGGCAAAAGAAAAGAACCAAACTTAGCTTGCCTTTTCAAGCTCAGATTTGAAAATTTCTTTCATCTATGGTTTCATAACCTGTCAGAGGTGAAGTAGCTATAAGTAAAATACTGCATGCAGAATTCCAAAATACCAATTCAATAAACTGAATGTTTTCTCTGAAATAGTTATAGAATGCCTTTTGAATAGGAAATATCCCTTTTTAAATCTTCTGTCGTGAAACAATAATGATTTGATACATTTATCCAAAATAAACACACTCAGTTTTATGAACTCCCACGTTAAGTAGAAAATTATTCTTTTTTCAAAACTTTGATGCCTAATTCCTTTATTAATTAGTCTAACTGAATCTTTTATGGGGCTTTCATGTTGCGAACAGCAACTCCCTTCATACATGCTAATGGGGCTAATGAAATGAGACTTTCTATAAATAATAAATGTGTTCAGAATCAAGAAGGACTGTTCATTTGATCATCAGAGGCTTAGACTCTGTTATTGCATACTTAGATTGTGGTACATTGAGAACCTAATTTGGGCTTTTTTTCATCATGGATCTTTCATCTGGAAGAGAACAAGAATTTTGTTACTGTATTAGAATGCCCAGTAACGAAGGGTTTGCTATGCTGAATTTCAGTGTTAAGATTGCTACTTCCTGGGTTTTCCAGGAATTAGAAGATGCAAGCACACCTGATGAGAAAGTAAACAGTGCTGGAGAAAAGAATTTGAACCTCAGAATAAAAGAGCTGGAAAAGTCAGAGCAAAAACTGAAAGGTGCTCTAGAGGAATATGTGGAGTCAGATTCCATCCTGAGAAATAGGTAAATAAAAGGGAGGGTTGCATTAAAATTTATTGTTATGTGATAAATGTGCTGTTCAGTTTGCCCTGTGTACTGCCTCTCAAATGATACATGCAGAATCAGCAAAAAGAAAGACTTAATGTGATTTTGGAATGTTGGAGGAGATGCATGTGTGTTTTGTATAGCTGTCAGAATAGAAATGCAATTATCATTTTTTAAGAATTATTATTTAAGTATGATTTACAGCATGGTCTAAAATATTGTTGCAAATAATGAGACAGCTTTCTCAGGATGTTTCATTCTTAAATATTCATATGGTGTAGATTTTGTTTGTAAAGTATATTCCTTTCCTTTAAAAATAAGAGTTAATTTGGAATTTCATGTTGTAGAAAAAGTTCCTTGTTTCAGAAAGCCTTAGCTAATTTAGTGTGTTAATGCTAATCATTACAGTAGATGAAGGTGCCATTAAGCATTAATTATACATTTGACTAGAATAATAAGGTTTTGATAGTCAGCACAGTACTGTTCTAAAGAAAGTCAGTTTAAAAAGGATAGGAAATATAAATGGCATTAAAACAAGTATTTGTATAATTTTTAATTGCTTTGAATTCATAAAGGAATTTTACCAGAAATATTTTAATAATGGAGTTTTATTCAAAATAGTAATTAATCTTCTTTTAAAGATTGTCATATCATGCTTCATAATTTTATATTAACATTTTCCTAGCAACAGGCAAAGCAAACCTGTATTTTGTCAAAACCCATCTTTGTGGACAAAGTCAATACAAGTATGCACTGTAGGTTTCAGCACACACTGAAGATATTTTACAAGATATTTTCACTTCACTTCAGCCCCTAAAACATGTAGGTTACCCATAATGTTAATTTTGATGTCATAAAATTTACTGTCATAAAATTTGAATTCACTGACTGTGAACCTACCAAAATCCTATGATCAGGTTAATGCAGAGACTGTTGTGGTTGTCCTTATGGTAAATTATTACTTCATATAGCATGCCAAGCTCCATTGACCAAAAATCTTGTAAATGTGTTTGCTTATGGTATTTTTATTAAGTCAGCAGAAAGGTGTCTAACAATTTTGACACTCTCCAGCATAATGTGCAAACCCCAGTAGACTTGCTAAGAATTGTTTGTTATATTAGGGATTAAAAATTTGTTACTATTTTATTTTTGGGAGACAAATACAAAAATAAAGATAAATTGATGCATTGCTTGTGACTGCTTATCCGTCTGGAACTGTACTGTGGTATTTACTTAGCAAAAATATTCATTCTTGCTATCACAGGATGAAAGAGCTGGAGCTGTCACACAAAACACTTCTTGTGAGGATTGGTCAACTCAACGTGAAGCTGGACCAGGTTGAAAATGCCAATGTGCGCATTAAAGGGAAACTGCGAGGCCTTCAGGAGGACCTGGTCAGCTTGGTGAGGAGATAGTGTTGCAAATGACCCAGTTTGTTTTCTCTTTGTGGTTGTAATTTATAAGTCAAGCTCATCTCCAGTGGCCTCTGTTTTTAAGCAATAAATTGTCTCAGCCTTTCTCTTTTTGCACAACCAAAGAAATCAGAAGAATTTTTGGATGTCTTTTCCTGCCCAGCTTTCTATTTCTCTGTTGTTTTTGACAGCACTGCTGTTATTTCTCTCATTCAAGCCCTTGATTAAATTTATGCTCCCCTTTCTTACTTTCTCCCTGGAAGCCACTCAGTGTACTCCTTCTTAGGTCAGACTTCATCTTTCTATCCCCATACAACAGGCATTTTAACCTAATTTGGTCATTGGATGGATTAATGAAAATGGAGAAGGAATGAAAGTTTTTCAAGAACAGTCTTTAGTGAAACAATGTCTTTAGTAAGATATACTTTAATTTTCTCAGCATTTTAGGTCAAAGTTGAATACTCTGACAGGACATTAGTACCATGGGGCAACAATGAATAATATTTTTTGCTTTTGTAATTAAAAGTGAAATGTATTTTTCAAGACTCAGGAAGCTTAGGCATATATTCCCATCGAGAGTTAACAAAACAAAGTAGCCCATATCTACCTGACTTTTCAGCCTAGTGTTCCTTCTGACCAGTCCTTGCCAGTGAATGCCTCAGACAGGAAAGAACTGATGATCAAAATGACTGATCTAAAGAAGTCTTTGAAAAAAACAAAGTC
Source organism: Chaetops frenatus (assembly GCA_013400775.1). Lineage (NCBI taxonomy): Eukaryota > Metazoa > Chordata > Aves > Passeriformes > Picathartidae > Chaetops > Chaetops frenatus. The sequence goes on along the minus strand of VZTR01028908.1, from coordinate 1,046,991 downwards.
ATTCCTTCATGTCTCTGTGCCTTCAGTCTTGCTTCAAAGTTGCTGAAGTGTCCCTGTGATACTGGTGGCTCTTACTCTGCTCAAAGCAAGGGCAGTATGGGACTCATGAAAGCCTCTTCTGCCTTTCAATGGCATCTTTCACCTCTGTATGCCTCTGTTCAAACACACTGTAGTGCAAATGAAATACCAAAGTCTTTCTCAAACTGTTTCGAAAGGCATCTGTTCCTTTCTTCTTTTTCAGGAGTCTCATAAGAGGAGCTGACAGATGACAGGTATGGTTAAGAGCAAAGGGAAAATCTCAGGCTCTGGAAAGTGTGTGTCCTGTTTTCTATAACAGAACCACAGCTTCTCTGCCTGTAACACCCCAGTGCTACAGTACTGTCAGTGTTAAGGATCTGTTTGTGTATAAATCGGAGCTGGGTATATGAATTACAGTTCTAAGGTTTATTTTGATTTAGAATTTACTGGAGAACGTGCAAAAATGGGTTTAGAAAGTTCCTGTGTTTCATGCAGTAGCAGATGTGGATGGGTTTGTTTCGCTTGTTTCCTACTGAGATGTTTCAGTGATGGCTAAAATGAAAAAAAACAGGTTATTTTCTCAGTATTTTACTCGCTTTTTAAAAAATTCTACTTAAGCGATTCCTGAGTTTTCAGAAAACAAGGGCAGAATTACCACAAAATTAAGAAAAAATATAAGGGAACAAGAGATTTAAGATGCTAACCGTAAATCTCACTGAAATTATAGGTTGAAAACCAAAAGAAGTCAGAGAAGAAGCACAAGGAAAAATTGTGTTGGTTTCAGGAGCAGCTGAAAACAAAAGAGGATGAAATAAAAAGCCAGTCAGAATATTTTGAGCACTACAAACAAAGGCAGAGACAGCAGACAGCAGTACTGAGAAAAAGGGACTGTTACCTTCAGGGTGAGGTATCTAGGCTGGAAAAGCAAGTCCTAGATCTTAGTGCCCATATTGTTCTTTTGACATCCGAGTTAGAAGAGGGAATGGTGCAGCACCTCCAGCAGAAGCTGCAGTCAGTGTGCAGTGGGACTCAGGACTGTAAACACCCTGGTGTAGGAGAAATGGAATGGAAGACTTCTAGTGAAAATGTAGAGCATGATGTGAAAAGCCACCTTGAGGGATTTCAGCAAAACCTGAAGTTCCTGAGAGAAAAAGAAGAGGATGCTAGAAGAGAACAGACACACATGCTGACTGAACTGCAGTGCTCTCAGGACACTGAAGACCTTCTCAGAACAAAATTGGAAGAATCTCACCATCATGTCTATAGTTTAAAATTATCTGAAATCCAACTACAGGAAAAAGTGGAAGAGATTTTAGATGAAAACAGAACTTCAAAAGATCAAGGTACTGTGAAACTGAAAAAGAAGAAAGAAAAACACTCAGAACTTACAAGATTGGCAGATGGGGACAACACTGTTAACCTGGTAAGTCAACTGGTAAATAAAAATACTGCAAAATATAATTAGTTTTTATCTTTTTATCACCCTGGATTACACCTGTCATTAGATGATCAGTCAAGATGCAAGAGTGAGGCTTTATCCTGCCTGATTCTTTTCCTTAGTTTTGTTTATTCATTAGTACTTCCCAGCTTCTCTTTCACACCCACTTGAATCAGTAGTTGGAGCTTCACTGCATCAGTGCTTTTGTTAGGTGCATGTTGTGGTTTAAAGGACAACAACTTTTTTTCTCCTTCCTGGGGGGGGTTCTTTGTTTTCCTACTTCCGCCGGGACACGGTTTCCAGCAGAGGTGAGGAGCCCACGGATTGGCTAATTTTAAGATGGGCACTTCATGTAGCCACTTGAAATTAGAGGCGTCTTTGCGAAGCTTACATTTTTTAGGAGCGGGAAGTTGGAAGCCCTCTTCGACTTCCGCCCGCGTGGAAGGTAACTCCGGCATGGCCCAGGCCGGCCGCTCCGGGCCCCAAGGCCTGGCGGCTGTGCCGAGTTTCCCCCCCCCCCTCCTCCCTCCCTGCCTC
>VZTR01028908.1:984572-1044964 GCA_013400775.1 Chaetops frenatus | reverse complement strand
TCACATGTGAACTAATATCCTTTCTGGGCGGGAGTTCACAGTGACATGAATTCTACAAGAGACTTATGCGTCTTGTGGAAAAAAATCTCCATGGTGAGACAAGAGAGACTCTTCTTCCAATTGGACTGATGAAAGCCTATTTCAAGAGTGGTAAATTGACCAGGGGTTTTCTAAGTTTGTTTCTCTGTGTTGTTGGTGAGAAGGATGGTGGTAAAGGAAGATAAATGAGGTGGGAGAAAGGAACCATCATGGGTGAGGGGCTGGGGGGAGGAAGAAGAAACCACCTGGGGGTTGATTTTGATTCTGTTGTCTTTTGTTAATAAACTATTTTTATCTTTGAAGTTTAGGCCTGTTTTGCATTTCTCTTAATCCTTATTCTCATAAAACCACTACACTACACCCTCGCCTGGTGTGAGCAGGCGAGCAGGTGAATGTGAAACCGCTACATTAAATGGTGTTTCTGCCCGGTTTCGAACAAACCCATGACAGTGCACATTGAGGACACACAACAAGACACCTTTTTCCTTAAGCTTTGAAGTTACGCTCTCACTACAAAAGGTCTCATTTGGCAGTAAAAGTAGAGCCCAGAAGAACTTCTGAGACCTGCCTTGTGTACACCATTCAGTGGAGGAGGACACATATGGTTGGATGAGTTTTTGCATGTTATTCATGCCCAAGTGCTGGAGCAAAAAGCACTCTTGACAATAAATCTTGTCTATGAGATTTCTGGATAATTTTAAACAAGGGAGGATGGATGCAGCATTCATGACCGGGAGCGAGCTGAGATATTCAATGGTTTTCAGCTCTTGTAGAATTGTGATATGCCCTGAATACACTGAATAGGACTTGTTTGCTTCAAGCACTTCACTCCAGCACTGCATGGGAAAGCTCTGCGCGTGCTTTAATATGGCATTCAGCTTCTGCCAATTCATTTTCCTGACAAGGAACAATTCTTTTCACAGAGTGGACTCAGACAAAGTTTAATTCTTCATGCACTGAGGTGGAGGGTATTTTTATTCTGAGACTTTTATTTAAAGTGAGATCAGCTGAGCTTCACACTCATTCAGATGGTGACCTGATATCCCAAGAGCTCTCCTGATTTTAACTGCAGTTAACCAAGAGCTAATGGGCATGACCAAAACCCTTTCATACTGGAGGTCAATCAAACTGTGAGTACTTCCGGAACTGGGAGAAGCTGGAGAGGATCTTGTATCCATACAGCTAGAGGAAATAAAGACAATTTTTTTTTAACCTGGTAGTTGAATGCACTTTTGCAGGCCTGGTGATTTTATACCATCAGTGTTTCTACAGTCTCGAAGCAGTGAGCTCCAGGAGGTAGTCCCTGTGTGAGAGGGAGAGTGTTGAGATCATCCTGCAGTATCCAGCAACACGTGGGTGACCTCTGGGGAGAGCTCAGAAGCTGCACCTCACCCCACACGTCTCTGTAGCTGCCCCAGGTGGCAGAAGACCCAGCTGGTTACCCTGAGCCATTGCTATAGTTACCTTAACTGGTGTATTCACTTCCTTGGGAATGAAGAATAGGGTTTAAAAATATTTTAAGGTATTTTCAGAGGGACTTGCACTAAGTTGTAAACAGGTACAATAAACAAATGCACTATGAGGGGACTGCACAGCTAAAGTCAAGAAGAGTGAGGGCTTTCAGAGCCAGAGAAGAAGCAGTGAAGAATTACTATTGTTTTGATAAAACAGAAAACAATAAAAAAGTTTTGAGTTATTTGAAGATGTGAAAGCAAGATACATAACTGACTAATTGTCTGAGAGTAATCCAAAAAGTCTTTGAGAAACAGGACTCTTTCTATGCTGTACTCTAATAAAAGGCTATTTTTCCCCTCTACATGAAGTTTTCTAAGTATTAGTTTACATTTCTGGTGTTTTAGGAAGTTAGAATCTCAGTTACCCAGTCTTTGGTATAAATGAAGAGGCCATAATTTATATTTACTTTACTCAGCTGCAGAGTGGGTAGTGTTCTTTAAATGCTGTCTATAACATCAGCAGCTTCAAGTCTTGTGCTTTCTGCATTTCTGGGTGTCTTTTTCCTCCTTTTTTGGTTCTACAAATACACTTGCATTTTTCTAGTAGAAAAATGACATAAGGTAGCAGGGGGAAAAATTTCAATATCTATGATGAAAGGAGGAGGGAGACATCTGGTGTTTTTCTGTAAAAATGAAGAGGCTTTTTCCTCCTTATCTGGAGCTTTACTATATAGTCCATATTAAAATAGAATTTCTCAGTGTCATCACTTCAATATTTTAGTATTTAAGTCAAAATAGTTACAAGGAAAATCCTATTTGAGCTCATCATACTCCAGCAACAGCTATTAAAATGAGAAATTGTGTTCAATAAAGGAAAGATTTTTGTGACGTTACTTTCCTAGAAAACTGCTTCTATAACATTTCTCAGTGAGAGACCAAATCAGATCATTTGCCTATTTCACAGCCAGGAAAAAAATTAGTTTGTGAAGACAAGCTTGTCACACTCCTGTGAAATACACATGGTTTGAGATTTCTCAGTAAATACCATGTCACTCAAATACCAATCCCATCAGCTATTCTTAAAGACTAGCCTTAGTCATTACTGAATCTTCATCAGTAATACAAGATCCAATTAGACTGAGCACCAAGAGCTGAACTGCATCTCATGGTGGAGTGTAGTCACATAAATCTTGTAGAAAATTTGAATTTCCAAACTCAGTATCAGAATCCTGTCTGCAGTATTCCAAGTGCAGTACATGCCTGAATGAGAAGTGAACACTCACAAAAAAAGCAGCTTGTTACATGTGACTGTGTGTTGACTTCCTAGACAGTTTCTAGAAGTGAGCATTCGGGGGTCTGTTGAAGGTGAGGGAAAAGTGTGAAAAACCAAGTGATTAATCTTTCTTCTGCTTTCACATGACAGCTGAGGCCTTGGTTTCTCAGTGTGATGTTCTGCCATCCACGTTTTGTCTCTTATACGTTGCTTCATGTAGCTTTCTTTTGACAGTACCCACGTATCAATCAAGAGCTGATATCTGCGAAGAAATGAAGGAAAAGGTGCAGGAAAGGAATTACTATGTTTCAAGGAATTGTCATTAGTTTCAAACAGGTTGCCCAGAGAGGTTGTGGATGCCTTACCCTCCTGGGAGTGTTCGAGACCAGGGTGGATGGGGCCTGAACAACCTGGTCTAGTGGAAGGTGTCCTTGCTTGTGACTGAGGGGTTGGAATAGATGACCTTTAAGGTACCTTTCAACCCAAACCATTCTATTACTCGATATTACTGAGAAAATAAGGTAAGAAATCTTGCAAATGTGGTGGTTTCCACTTCAGTTGTGCCTCCCAGTCAAGATATTTTAATAGAGCACAACAATGAGGCAGCAGACTTGGGCTGAAATAAAAATTATTCTCACTGGTGATCCTGTGTAAAATCAGTGGGCTTTTCTGGCTGACTGCCACCTGAAGACTTAGAAGTCATTGCCTTTCCCATCTATATGTAATTTTAAAATTGCAGCTCGGTGCAAAGGGACCAGGATTATTTTCTGCTGGTGTTTCATGCAGAGCAGTGCAGGAAGACAAAAGTGCCTGTGTTGGCTTGGTTTTTGTGCTGTAGTTGTTTTGGTTACCATCTCAATGATGTGTTTTGTTGAGACAATCAAATCTGATTCTTCTGTTCACTGAAAATGAGCACAGTGCATGTCAAATGTGATCTGTTGTTATCAAGCAATAAGGGTATCTGCTTTGCATCAGGAAGGGTCAAAATTTTCAAATTCAATCAGGGACTCAAGATAAATATCAAGAACAGAATATGAAATTTGCAATTAAATTATCAATGGCAAACCAAAATTTTGTTTGGAATAATTATTCCACTTTGTGTTCTTCCAACCTAGGAATAATTGTTCTGTACCTGGACACTTAACTATTAGTCTTATTCCCTACTCAATTGGACTTTCTTTTATCTTTGTTGATGACCATATAATGTAGTCACTGTTCCATCTATGATCTGACATATTATATTCTTATGGCTCAGATTCTCTTCATTAATGCTTTGTAAAGTATGAAAGGGAAACTAGGGGAAAGTTTACAACTACAGCATTTACTAGAAAATGTTGAAATAAGAAAATTGTATGAAGCAATAGCAGTTCTAATGAAATACTGGGTCTTTTGAACGTAAAATGACAAATTAAATTTATGTGCCCATTTTTCGTATCACAAACACCATATATATGTATATAATCTGTGGATGTTTTTCCTTTTCCTTCCCCCTTTCCCATTAAGAATGAAGATTTAATTCAAGATGAAGTTCAGAATCTGAAATGGAGAGCAGTCTTGGATTCACTCAGAAGCAGAGCTACTCAAACTCCAGTTGTGCTGTCACATGATGAAGAGTCTGGTATGCAAAGAAATTGAAGTTTTTCCTTTTATTTCTGTGCTATTAAAGTGAAGGTGATTTCATCCATGGGGTGTGTATGACTTAGAAGGTGTAAACCCTTTGAAAATCCTCCTAATCTGTAAACTGTATCTGGGGAAGGTGAAATGATAACTGTTTGCCACCATTCAGATATGAACTTTCACAAGAAATCCTAGAACTTTCATGAAACTACAGAGGTGAGGGGTACTTGGTATGTCCTGGATGACGTATAGTATTTGGGAATGCTGAAGTATAGCATTTGGGAATGCTGTGCAGCAGGCAGATTTGCTGTTCAGACCAAACAACATGCCAGCTCTTTTCTTGGCAGATTATATCAGGTGAATTTTTCCAACATAAATTAATGGAAATTTTATAGCAAATTTTAGTGTATGTAAATACAGACCTGCACCACATAACTTTAACCTGTAAGTTTAATCCATAAATTTTCACCTGCCCACTGTAATGAAGTGTATTTTCCATTTCTAAATGCTTTGGGAACTGGGAACCATGATCCCCAAATACATCTTATTTTAGACCTCAGTATTTATTGGTTTTTTATGGAGCTTGTTTTCATGTCTAACATCGTGCTTGTATCTGTATCACTGACAGTGCATGCTGCTGGTAGAGAAGGTAATTTTGAGCAGACTCTCACTAAAATATTCTTCTAATCAAAATGTTTGCTCGGGTGCCTTTGGGGTTGTTTTTTGTGTAGCTATCTGGGAGTGACATTACATTTGTCCAGTGCTTTACCATAACAGAAACACCAGCCTGTAGTTGTGATGGACTAAAACAGATGGAGGAGCTACCAGAAGAACTTACACCAGTTTTGGAATGCAGTTCCAGTGCCTGTGAGAAAGTTGCTGGTCCAGCTGAGACTGAGCAGGTGAGAAGAAAAGTTACTGCTGTTCCTTCTATCTGTGTGCACAGGGAACATGTGAAATTGGAGAGAAAATGAAGAACTGGTGTATTTAAAGGTGAATATGAAAGTAGCTTTAAATCATAGCCACTACAGATGCTTTACAAGGTGAATACAGGTGTGCACTAAGAAAACAATCTACTTACTCATACCTAATTTGTAACATTGCTCTTGTTGCAAGTCTTTAAATGATTTGAAAACCCTTTCTATGGAAATGTCTTTTTCTCATTGATCTGTAATGAAGTATTTTATGGATGAAGTAAAAAACAAATTATGATTAGCAACATATTTTAGCATATATCTTTCAGTTTGAAACATTTCTCATTTGCAATCACCAGGTCACCCTTAGACCACAGAGGGCAAGTACTCTAGAAGATAGTTTCACTTTGCTCAGGTGTACCCCAAGTCATCATGCAGGACTTCTTCCCCTTTGTTCTGAGAAGTTACCCAATGAGGAGACAAGTAAGGAAATCAAAGATGAAGAAACCTTTTTTCTCTTGAAGGAACACACTATAACTCCACCAGTGAAGACATTCCCTGCTTCTGTGGTTGAAGCCTTAATGAGGAAGAAGCTCCAACGGACCTTGTTTGAAGCTGGAAGATGCCACATAACAGTTTTCACCACTGAGAAGAAAGTGAGGAGTTTGAGTTTCTGTGAGACAAACACTAATCTTTGGTCTGATGGCCTTTGCATTGTTGCAAAAGGAGAATTTTATGACAGAGCTCCTGAACTTCTTCATGGAAAGTTGCCTTCCACTGTGGCTGAAATTTTCACATCATCTCTAGAAGAATGCAACATGGACAAACATTGGGGAAACAAGCAAATTCTGCCAAAAAGTATAAGTGAAAACAAATGTCTTGATAAAGATATTGATGATGAAAAGTATCACCAAAAAATCTTTACAGGGGGAGCTAAAAGAGAAAAAAATACAGAATGACAAAGCCCAACAACAACAGGTGACCTGTGATCTTGAGGAAAATTCCGAAGTTTTCCTCAGAACTGAATTATTTAGGCCTGCGAAGCAAGGAGTGGAAGCCAAAGAGAGTCTCCATAGCACGCAGGATGCCCAAAGTATATCTATTGATTTTAAAGACTTTAAAAAGTGTTTTAAAGGGAGTCCTAAACAAATGGAGAAAGAAGAAAATATTTCAGAAAACTGCATCCCTGATGTGAATAGCAGATGTAGTGGAGAAGACATGATTGAAATGGAAGAGAAAGGAGAGCAGGCTCAGAAACCAAGTCACCAAACAAGCCCCTCTAGCAATATTGGCCTGAAAAAAAGGAAAGACCAGATCTTGGAACTCTGTGAACCAAATGATAAGAATTTCTCATGTCAAAAAATAGCTGCTATAAACGTGCAACATGCATACTCTCAGAATTTTTTTTCATCAGTTGATGAGAGGTATCCACTAAACTTGCTGTTTCCTCTGCAAGAGATGGCTGTGTGCTTAAGCAAACTATTCCAGCAAGGGGAAAGTTTTTATGAGTGCTTCTGTCATCTGTCAGCCCTGGAAGCTAGAAATGAATGTAATGTGAAAATATCTGTACTGGAAAAGGCAGTGGCTGCATGTTTTCAGAGGATATTTCTGCTGATGCAAGAGAATGAGAATTACTCAAAAAAAATCTGTAAATTACAACAGGAGAATGACAGATATGCTCAGATGATGTGTGCCCTAGAAGAGGAGATGGATGCATATTTTCAATATGTTTCAGCAGTAGATGAAGCTAACATTGTTTCATTCCAAAACTTACTTCATGAGAAGGAAGTTGCTGGTGGATGTTATAATTTTACAGAAGAAAACACCGTGATCCCAGGAACATTTTTAGTTGAAACTTTCCCTAAGAATTTCTCATATGTTGAAGAGAAAAATAGGAATTCTGAAAAAGGCTCATTGACAATTGCATCAAATAAACTACACAGGAGCATTCTGTCCCTGAATGGAAGGAAAATGAGGTATTTCCAGCTGCTTTCTGACCTGAAAGAAGAAAGAAGCAGATGCTTCAAAGAAATGGCTAAATTATTACAAGACAAGGAGAACTATGTAGCAAAATATAATGAGTTAATACAGGAGAGAGAGAGAAATTTACAAAGAACAGCTCTTTCAGAAGGCGAGAAAGAAACTTTATTGGGACAATTGGCAGAAAAAAAGTGTGAACAAGACAAATACAGGACTTTAGTTTCAGAACTCCAAGATTGCAAAACTAGCTGTTACCAAACCATTTCTGATTTACAGGAGGAAAAATATGTGCTGAAAAGAGAGATAGACAGAATCAAGCAAGAAACTTCAGAACAACTTGATGAATTTCAGAAAGCAAATGCAAACTTTATTTTAGAAAATAAAAATTTGAAAGAATTAATGTCTTCTTTGGGTTTCACCTACGAAGAGCTGAGAAAAGAGAAAACTATAGCAACACAGAAAAGTATAGCAAAACTAAAAGAAGAAACTCAACAACATGGTCTTAAGGTAAAGAAAGTTGAAACAGCTTGTAGTGTAATACAAACTGAAGAACAGAGAGTTCTGGCTAGAAATCCTTCAGATTATTCCCCTGTGAAAAAGGTAAATAATAAGAGTAAGGAGTGTTATTGAGCAGTATATTCTAAAGAAAGGGAGATACAAATGTCATTTGGAGGGCAGAACTGAATTAACTTTGTGATGGAAGAAACTTTGTAACCTCAAACATGAGCTGAGGTGCTGAAGTTAACTTTGAAACAGAAGGCAAAATGGCACGGAGGGGTGGTTTTTTTTTTTTGGAATATTGTATTAGAGAATGTTAAAGTGATACAGGAAGCTACAAAGTTAAAAATAATACTTCAAAGACTGCGCTGTTCAGGGGTTTTTAAAACTATTTCTCTTATTGCAAGAGTAAAAGCTTTTACAAGAAGCTTTTATTCTACCACAAGCTCTCCTAACAGAAGGAAACTTGTTATATTGGTGAAAAAATCATGTCCTGGTGAAAAGTGTGCATGTGTTTATTTACGAATTTTTATTCTGATTAGGTCTAATTTTTTATTGTTTTGATGCATATGAAACATACCTCTAAAGACAGGATATTTACTCGTGGTGGATTTCTCATCCGTGTTTTTCCTCTGTAGTCATGTATCTTACACCAAAGTGAATTTCTGTGGAGATTACTATGTACTTATAAATTCAGAATTACTACTTCAGTTGAGAATAGTCAACAGGGAAATATTTATATGTAATATTGTGATTTTATGCAAATTTTTTGCAACAGCTTAGGAGGAAGACCATATATTCTATAAACAACTGTGCCATTTTGTACAGGTGAGAGGAGTCATCATGTCTTTTTGTCTATCCAGGACAGCATGTTTGAAAGCTACAGTATGATGAAAGAGCAAGTCAGAAAGGTGGAAGAGGAACTAAAAATACAGAAAAAAGAATTAGAAAAATCAAAAAAAGAGGTAACCTTCTACTCTGATGTACTTCTGAGAAGCAAATTTGTTTTTTCTTGTTTTCTTAAATGGCTGGCTTCTTTCTGCCAGGCTTTAACACTTCTACAAAACAGGGAAGTCTCTGATCTGCAGAACCAAAATATTCCTCTGATCTTTGAGTAATGAATGGCACAGTCACTCTTGGTTGGCCAGAGCATCAAGGGAATCTGCATTCCTGCAGCACACTGTGGCAGAGGCTGAGTGCCTGGTAAAGGCACACACAACAACCTGCCTGCTCTGGCCATCTCTGGGCAGCTGCTTCCCTCCACATCACTGGAATCAGGGGGAGGAGAAGGCATTAGAAGCACTGAGGGTTACTGCAAACATGAATTGAAGGTAGTTTTTGAAGGAGAAGCCAGGTCATGTGCAGCCTGGAACTGCTCAGGGGTTTGCTGTGTTCAGAGGCATTGCCAGGCACGCTGCCCTTTCTCTCCACAGCTGTGTAGCAAACACCAAGTCCAGCACCAGCTACTTGGAGACTTGTGTGGAGGGGTAGTTCTGTGTCTTTGTGGTGTAAATCTGCTCTTTTTGACACCATCTGAGGAAACTTTCATTGTTGTGCCTTTCTGAATGCACTAAATATTCGCATTCCTGTTTTTTATTAGACCATCTCTGCTCATCTAAGCAGAATATATTTTTTTTTATGGCGAGTATATGTACTTTTGGGGTTGTAACAGGCATCTCTCAGACTCCCTGTGGACAAACCATTGGCTGCAACAGGTGTGTTGAGTATGTAAAAGAAAAATAGCAATAAGGTTTTCGTGGTGGTTGTATGAAACTATTGTCCTTTGACAGCTGCTTTATAAGACTTCCCAGCTTTCAAGTGAGACTACTGGAGTGAAGAGATGGATTTAGATGTCTGTTAAATGGTTAGGCAAGGACTTCTGACCTTGTATTTTGAACATAAAGAGATCATTTTACGTTTATTTCTTTTGTAAAATCTGGGTCCTTCTAATTCTTTTGTGTGTTATAAGGAAGTTGTGTGTTAAAATACTTTCCTCAGTTTACTTAAAATAATGTGAAACCTTTGCTTCCAGAAGGGTGAAAAAATTATCTATCATTCAAAGGAAAGAACTTGCTGTCAGGCAGGCTGAGCTATTGAGGGGCTTGTTTGTAGTTTTTGTTTTGGGTTTGCTTTTGTTTTCAAAGCTACAGTTATGTGGAATAAAGGCACCCTAGAAGAAAATTAAAAGATGAACATCTGGAGGGCTTTCTTTCCCCTTCTTTGCATTTTTCGTTTTTGACATTTTTGTTTTGATTGTCATACTGAACCAAACATGGCAGTGTGCCAGCTACTAAGGAGAAAATGAACTCTGTCCCAGTTGAAACCAGGACACATTCCTCAAGAAACTTTTCCCCCCTACCCAGTTAATAAAAACTTGCTTTCACTTTGCTCTGGGGGCTTTCAAAGATGTCATCTCTGAAATCATATGTGCATACACCACTGCTTTTTTAAACTGTATTCAGAATATTCATGATACCATCATGTTTAGAAATAAATTTAAATATTATTTTTGGCATAGCTCTAGCAAGATATTCCGTATGACATACTTCTAGAGTTGCATTAATGTCTTATGATAAGATTGTAGTGTATTGTATAACTTCATTTATTTTAATCAATTTATAACAGTTCAAAAGCTATGATGTGAAGAGCAGCCTCAAATCCATGGTTGTAAGCTGATATTGAAAAATAATACTGCTGCTGGACAATTAAACTTAATAATTTTAGTTTTTGTTCTTCTCATTAGGCTCAGAAGTGGTACAGAGAACTTGGTTTTGCTGAAACAAGGTATGCAGAAATCAAAACTCATTTGACACAGGCTCTCTCAGAATTAGACCACCTTAAGCAAGAAGTTGGGGACAAAATGCAGGGAAAGCAGCACTGCAAATTAATGGTATGTAGGTAAATGGTATGGAGAAAAGCATGTTCCTTGGGAGGGAGTGTTCTGCCTGCAGAAACACCCATTACTCTTATTGGGAATAGATTTGAAGCAAGTGTAGAGCCTCTCCAGCCACTGGAAACTTAAAAGTGAGCAGATGTTATAAAAAGTAGACCATCTGTCTGCAGAATAGTCCTAAGTTTGGGCTCTGCATGGGCATTTAAACACCTCTTTTTTTTTTTTTTTTTTTTTTTTTTTTTTTTTTTTTTTTTGTTGGTNATAAAAGGTAGACCGTCTGTCTGCAGAATAGTCCTAAGTTTGGGCTCTGCATGGGCATTTAAACCCCTCCCTTTTTTTTTTTTTTTGGGAGGACTCTTGTTCTGCTCTCTTTAGCCAAAGTCATTTTCAGGTGACCTTAATGAAAGGAGTTGGATGAGTTTCCAGTGTTTCCAGTATTTGGCCTTTTTGCCCTGATTTCAGGCCTTGTAGCCCTGATTGCTGGATTTGGACAGACAAAATGACACTGTGAACAGATGGTGTGGATTAAAGTCAAAGTCTTAATGGACACATGTGGCCCAAGTATGTGTCCCCAAAATCCAGGAAATCCTTCTATCTCACTGGAATGTGTTTATTTCACAGAAATTCTGGTTTTGCTGTAAATTAAACCTTTTTTAATTTTCGGGTGGTTCTCCGTCTTGATACAGGTTTATGTTTTCCACCAAAATAAAGTGTTTTATGGGAAGATTTTTAATTACTGAGTAATCTGCAAGCAGCTTTTATAAAGACTTTTCAGCTAACCCTGAAATTATTTTTGCCCTCATTAACTGGTAAGCTGCAAAGAACAAATATGCAATTTTTACCAGCTGGAAAAGCACATTTGTATTTGCAAATTCATTTTGAACAAGTTGCATAGATACGGGTTTAGAAGAAAATAGAAGCAAATTCAGGAAGATACAAGGATTCTGAGATCAGTTCAGTTTCCTAAATGTCACTGTTTATCCCAGTTAAAGGCCTTAGAGCATCCTGACTGAGGGTGTAGTGGCCACCTGGAAGTTTTAGGCAGTTATTTCATGTTGGCTTGTACACCCTACATGGCACTATGGGCTGGTGTTTAGACAGCTGAATTCTGACTGTTAAATGAAAAAGAGTAAAAATTTTTCATATTATTATGGTATATTGGCACATAGCATCCTAATTCAATAGAATCTATTTCAAGCAAGAAGAAACTCCCAAATTGTTTGAAAATGAAAACAAATGGGTCACGTGCTTTTTTTAAGCTAGCAGTTAAGATTTTGGGTGCATTTTTGGGAAATGAAGCTTTAATACTTTTTTGGGGGGACATTCTGGGGCAATTATTGTTCATTATACTGGTCAATGAAGTAAGATGTTAATTATTCCTATGACTCACATGGGAATAAAATTCATTAACCTTGACAAAATGTATTTACACTGGAAAAGGTGCAGGTCAGCCTTTGACTGATAAACCATGCCACTTTTAAATCCCTCCAACGTCTAATGTTTTCAAATTAGTGTTTATTGGTCAGTAGTGTATATATTTATGTAACACTGTGATGCTGTTTGATTTAGGTCTGACTTCTTCATCCAGTTGAACCACTTGTAGGGTTAGTGTCAAGTGTTTGAGTACATGTGTCTCATTCCAGGGTCAAAGATGTAGTCCCTGTACATCACAGAACTGGGTTTATCCTTATTTTGCACTATTTGATGGCAGAACTAATTATCTTCATAACTCAACTCCATTATGTTTTAACCAAACAATACTGATCTTTTTGGCACAATTTAGCAAGTAGTACAATAGAAAATAGAGTAGATGTATGTTAACAAAGGTCAACTTTATTTCAATAATTCACTTCTAAAATAAACTTTTTAATATACACCAAGCTGTAGATAGTGGGTTTGTGTGAGGCTTTAAAAATATCAGCTAAATTTTTCTAGATTAAAAAAAAAAAAAAACCCCAACTTTTTTATCATAAAAAAAGATCATGATCTACTTTTCTAGCATCATGTTACTTCCTGAGGGGGGTTTTCTTGACTGGTGATCCAGTTTTTGTTTTCAGTTTCTTACCACCCTTGTCCAAAACTGTTTTTCATTCTGCAAAGTTGCTAATAAACTCTTACACAGTAAATCACATTAATTTATGCTTTTTCCTGTTCTAAACTTCATTTTTTCTGGAACATCTCTGGCTGCAATGCTTGAAAGAAGTGAAGATGTGAGCACTCTAGGCCTAGAGCCCAAAATGTTTGAGATATGCTGTGTTTTGGGTGTGTCTTTTAGAACTTTTTGCATTTCTTGTGTTCTACAGGCCCTGATGCCCAGGGCTCCTAGTTCTTACCTGAGACAAGGCTGTCATGATATTATTTATTGCAAGTAAAAGAGATTTAAGATAATATATTTGAAACTTAGTGCTAGGAGTTTATTTCAGGGAAGTTGCTAACAGGTGAAATACATTTCAGCCTAGGAGTATTTGTGTGAGTTTTCTGGGATGTTGACCTGGCCTTCTGAGCAGTGGTGCTGTGGTTGAATTTAAGAGAAGTATGGGGGTGAGCAGCAAGGGAGCAAGGTACTTTTTTACAGCTTTAAAAATTAATAGAAGAATTTTTCACGAAGTGTGTACAGTAAATAAGGTGCCAGGTTTCCCCAGTGAACTCCTGATGACTGTCATGGCTTGTAGCAAAAAACATCATATTCCTTCTCATTTTCTCATTGAGTTTTCAGACAAGCACAATGCACACAAGAAGAGGAAGATGTGGTTTTTATTTTTAATGTTTAGGCACCAATTTCAAAGACTAGTAATCTTGCCAGGTTTTACAAGAATGCTATGTGTTAAATGCTATGTTTTGGGCTTAGTTACCCTTTGGCTATTTCCCAGTCCCAGCTGCTGGGTCCTTCACCCTTCTGGAGCTTGACTACATAACCCATGGTCACTCCAAACTGGGACATCTGACAGAATGCTCGTATATAAATCTCTCATGCCTCATTTGTGCTTTGAAACTACAGAAAACTGCTAGTGAGTCAGCAAAATGCAAAAGGAAAGAGGGAGCTTTTCTGTCTCTAAGCTTCATGCAGTTATTTTATTTCCCCACCTTTTTTTCCATAAAGGATATTGAGTTATGGAGTATTTCCCTTTTGGTTTTAACACACTTTTCGTGTGGGAGAGAAGATGAGGGAAATACCATGTCATGGACTCATCCTCAGGCTCTTGTCCCTGCAGCCCTGGTCTAATCTATCTTGATGTGTCCTGCAGTCCCTATTGTTCTCTTGACACAAGAGGGAGCCAAGAAGTTTGGTACAAAGCGTTCAACCTGCTCCAATGCTGTGCACAGAGGACTCACTTCAGGAGGAAGAACACTATGGCAGTGGCATATTTCTGGTTTTCTCACAATGATGTGTTGCAGGCAGAGTGATTGTGGGGATCTACCACTGCAGTTTCCTGTTCCCTGTGGAATGGAGCCTTCCTTCAGTGTGTTGTAGTCAAGGGTATCAAAGCCAGAAAGACTGTCAGAAAGCCTGGGAAAAATTTACTGTGGTGTTGTGCATCAGGGCTGAGTATTAGCCCCTCTCTCAGTTCTATCAATGTTTGTAGTCATTAAAATCAAAGCATCATTCTGTTTCATCAGAAAGTTACATGGTTTTACCACAGTATATCATGGTCTGGCTATAATTTTTAGCTTTATATTTTAGACTTGCTTATATACTATGTTAGCAGAAATCTTGACTAGCTGTGTGTATTAACTCAAATTTTTTTTTTTTTTATATAATAGCATGAGTGTTTTTCAGGATACTTTCTTCTCCTTTAGATTTTCCTCATTCTAAATCTATATGTTTAATCTGCCAGTGTCACTTCTAGGAGCTGATCTTATGATGCTGACCATCAATCTAAAACTCTCACTAATCCTTTCAATCTAAGTGCATGAAATTGGGGAGAAAAGAAATTGGAAGGTGGGGGAGGAGGAGTTAAATTCAGAAGCTTCGCTTTCCACTTGCTCTGTATCACTGTTATTGCATTTTAATGTAAAAAAATACTTTATTTTTGAATATTTTAGAAGTTTTTACTTAACATCTGATCAGTGTTATTAATAATCTTCCAGAAAAAAAAATATTTGGGAGGGTGTCTCAGATAAATATATAGAGAAAAACAAGGGGCATATTATATAGCTTCTTGTTGAAGCAGGAGATGGGGAACTTCTGAGTTTTTTTCTTACTGTGTGACCATAGGTTGGTCACTTCATCTGTCTTTGCCAAGTTTCCCCATTTATTAAATTATTACAATACCTTTATTTACCTTGAAGAAATACTGTGAAAATCCAGTTCTATACCTGTTCTTGCAGGGGTCAAGTACTCTTCACATATAATGAGTTTAAAAGTAGTGCAAAATATTAATGCTAATATGTTAATGAAATTTTAGGATCATACATTTTATATCAGCTTGCTTCTTTTTGATGTACAAGGTAGGTAGTTATACTGATTGAGAAGTTTCATGGTATAAGACATGATTAAGAATATTTTTGTTGTTTTATACACCTAAATTGAAAATCTGTGTATTTTCTCTCTAGCCTGTGTACACATTGAAGGATGCCCAGGAAAAAGAGGTGAATAAAATAGCCAGTAAGAGATTAGAGCAGCAAGTGTTGACCTTGAAAGCCCAGCTCAGGGACCAGGCTGCATTACAAAATCAGTTTCATGACTTGCAGAATGAAGTGGAACTCCTTCAGGCTCAGCTGTGTGAAAAGGTATAAAGTTGTTTTCTGTGTACTTAAACATGAGCTTAGGCTTCAGATTCAACATCTTGCTTTTCAAAGGGAAGAAGCAAAATAGTCTTCTTTCCTGGGAATGAATCTGAGGATAATTAAATGGTTTCCAGGCATATAAAAGTACCCCTGACTTCAGAGAAACAGGAAAAATATGTAAGCTGCCTGAGTGATCCATGTTATGGAAAAATGATAGATGAGGATGGAAGTTCAGTCTCTGCTCTAATTAATCCCCGTAGTGTAATGCAAGGGCAGTCACGCTGAAATTCTTTACAGAGCCACCTCCTTAGCTTAAATTGTCAGGATTTTTTTAACATTCCCAACTCTCTTGTTCCACTATATCAGATTATGAAACTCCAAGCTAATAATAGAATTTTGATGGAGTTTTTCCTAACTTTTGTTTCATCTACTAGGGTTTCATTAAGAATTTCAGTAAGACATTTTCAGAGAGGTGTGTGGGTTGGATTTTTGTCATAGTTATTCTAGTGAGAACCCCCATGCACAAGTGTACTTACACAAGCAGTTTTTACACTTGTGCATTATATTTCACCTGGCAAACCAGAGCAGGTACATTAAGATTTGCAAAGCTGCTGCCTTAAAGTGTGACAGCAAAGCTGCCGCTGTGACTACAGCTACTGAACTCTTGAGTAGAAACAAATTCCTCCTAGGACTTCTTTTCCTTAGATTTTCTTTCCTATTGGGAACTGTATTTTGGAACGGGATGGTAGTTACAATGTGAGCCAAATTGGAATTGCCCATCAGACTCTGAAACAGCTAGTAAATGGCACGTTCTCAATAGTGCTCTTTGTTCTTCATAGCCTGATATGAGGAGAAGAGCATGCTTCTCCTCTGTCTATACTCTGAAATACTAGAGATTATTGTCTTTTCCCTACTGGGAACAAGTTTCATTCTACTTTTTCCACAGTAAACCCATCTTTCTACATTTTGGGTTTCTGTTTTGCTGTTGTTAGTTTGTTTGGTGGTGGTGGTTTGATTTTTTTTTTCCTAGCCTCAACATGTGGTTTGCTCTAAACCAGTCAGTCCTGTAAAGAGGATTAGTGGCTTCTTTCAGGCATAGGCTAGGGGATGCCTCTTAGAAGAATGATACTGGTAAAATGAAACTGTTTTTTAGCGTCTGGTGTTGTATCAGGTGATAGGTGAGTAAAGGATGAGACGTGCTGTCCATATAAATGGGGAAATCCTAATGGTTCTATTGCATCAACAAAATGTGTTGCTCCCTGCCTCATCAAGAACTGAATGTCTCCAGTGCAGGGACCTTCTGGCAGCTCTTTCTTGGTTCCCCCAGTGCTAGTGCAATGTAAAGACATGTTTCCCCTGTCCTGCCTGCTCTGATTCCTCCCAAAGCCATAATTTATTAGCTGGGGACCATGTGACCTTTTTCAGCATAAATGAGTTCTCATAAAAGAGGGTTTTTAAATGATGCATATAATATATTTACTGTAAACTTTATAGAAATATAAATTGTCAGGCAAAATGAATGGAAAGGAATCTGTACTTTATTGTCAAAAATACTGTATTGATTCATAAAGGTAATGGATTTTACGTGGCAATATACTGTATTTTTTTCTGCATAATCAGAAGGGAGGGTTACCATCAGTAGATTTTAATCATAAGGTACAGAGTAAGTAATCTGCCTTACCCTGCTTCACCTCCTAATAGAGGACATGTATCACCTGTGTCAGAGTAAAAGATTGTTGATGTTCACTTTTCGAGTAGAATATATATGTGGAAAATCCCTCTTCTCTTATTTTACAATATAATATTGATAAGGAAAGGAAAAATTTTCCCCAAAGAATATTTTGGAAGAGTCACAGACTAAATATAAATGTGAGTGCATAATGAAGGATACTAAGTCTTTACTGTGATGCTTCTTTGATGAAAGAACTTCACTGATACAAGGCTCCATCTAGGAACATCCAAAAGCCTTTGTTAAATTTTAATACCAGTGCTAATGTAAATAGGGCAGTGTTTGTATGCCAGAGCCTGTCTGTGTGCAACCAACACCTTACACTGGTTCATTTTGTTTGTGATACAGGGTTATACAGATATACAAAGTGTGCACTTCAGAGTCAGGTCTAAAACAAATATCAAAAATCTGCTAGAGTATTTTAAAGTGGTTCTTTAGTAAATTGATGCAGGATATTTTTCAACCTTTCAGGAGAAAAAGCTACAGAAAAGGAAGTCTGAAGTGAAGTTGACATTAGCTCCTCTGAAGGTACTGTGTTTCCCTGAACACTGATTCAGGACCTGCACATGATCCTTTACTTTGCTTACAGGCTTCTGTGCCTGTGCCTGCCCTCTGCAGCTGTCCCTGATTAGCTGGATGCTGCTGGGCTTCCCCTTAGGCAAGGGCTCACTGACATTATTGCAAGGTTACTTTCAGCCTGTCAAAAGGAGCACCTTGCCCATGGAAAGGAAAAATCTCTTTCCAGTTTATCTGTGCACATGTATTGCTCTTGAAGGTGCAGAGACATCTAATAATGTAGAGACATAGGAATGCAATCTATAGATTTGGGTCAAAACGCGTGGAGTTACAGATCAGGCACACAATTAAATCCTGCAGTCTCAGCAGGGAGTGAAATCAAAGAACCACAGAATGTTTATGTGTTCATGCCACACAGGCTAAGCTGGCTTGCCTCACCCAAAAGTGCCAGGAAAGGAACAGCTTCATTAGGAGAATGCATGGTGAATTGCACAGGCAAGGAATTGTTAACTCTGCATTGGATGAAGAGGTGAAAAAGTCGGTGAATGACATGACCCTGGCAGAGTACACAGTTGCTTTTACACCAGTGTGTGATCAAGAGGTAAGTGCTTGTACTTCCTAGTACGATCCTCATGTTTCCACTATTGAATTAAGTGGGGGGTTTCAAAGTGTTTAGTGAGAGTCAATGTGTAATTAAAAAATATATTTAATTGCTTAATATAAATATTGGTTCAGACAAATCAGTGGAGTTCACCATTTTACTGTTGTTGTAGACAGGGTTTAAATTTCAGGAGCTTGTAGCAAAGTGCATCAGTGTTCCATGCAAGAAACACTCCCCTGATACTTTGACTAAGTGTCTGATGGATAATGCAGCCCATATTACCCAATTTCATTTTAAATATGAATTTTGCATTTCTTTCCTGCACAATGGATTGTTTCAGATTTCTGAAGAAGTCAGGAAAAAAAGGTCAACAGTGAATTATTTTAAGACTTAACTCAGTGGACATTTGTATTTGAAAGGGAGCTAGTCATTTGTGTTTCTCTGGCAAGGCAAATGTGGGAAGCAGCCTGTTTCACACCTGGTTCTATTCAATATTGTCAATATTATCTTGGATGCTGGGAATAAACTTCCTAATTTTGGAGTAGCACCTACTTGAAGACATTCTTAAGGAAAGTAATCTCAATCTGGCAACCTGAAGAAACAGGAATTACCTTGCGGTACTTCAGTGTCCATCAACAAGTTCTTGTTTTTTTACATTTTGATTTTCTGTTTCTTTTTTTTTTTTTAAGTGTTACACATTTGTATCATACTATTTGCTTGTCATAGCAGAACACAGAATATTGGTTCATACTCTATATTGTACTTCAGCTAACACAATGCACTGCAAAATGAATACATAAAAATAATTGATCTTAATGACACGACATTTTCACCAGCAGAAGATGCTCAAAGTGGGCATATAGTATAGTAAATCCACAAGATTACTTTTCTTATGATTTTGCATTTTTACACACTGAGGGGTATTCTGTATCATGTTGATAGTGCTTGTGCTTACAGTGTTACTAAGTGTTGCAAGCTATCACTCAGTCATACTTGTTTTTATGGAAAGAAGCAGTTTAACTCCGTGTTAAGGAAAAGGTGGATTGATTCCTGGTTGCAGGATGGGACAGGACTCAGTGTCTCCTTTGAGTACCTCATGTGAGGGTGCACCACTGCCTCACCCAAGCTCCCACTGCACAGGAGTGTTTTATGTGACAGTGGCTGGGAGCTGATCTCTCAGAAGGGAGATAGTACTCCACTGCCTTCAGACATTTTCTCAGACACTGCTGTGATAGATGAGCATTAGTAAAGCTTCCCAACACAATAAATATCAGAATGCTATTCACACTCACACTGTCTCCCTCAATGTTCAATTATAAAAAAAACGTAGCAGGTTCAGCAAGAGAGAATTAGGTTGAATCTATTTTCTGATAGCCAGTGTATTAATCTGGAGCATAGGGCCCCACATTAAATTCCCTGCTTTGATAAATATTTAGCTGTTCATACTAAGTGGAGCACAGACCCCATCCCATGGTGTCCAGCACTGTACTGGCCAGAGGTCTCAGACTCAAGCACAAGTGGGATTCAAGCCTGGGGTTTTTTATCATCCAGAGAACAGACTGGCTCTTCCTGGGCATCTTGACTCTGAGCTTAAAGCCCTTCTGGTCTGTAATAAGTAGTTCTAAATGTAACAGGGGTAAACTTTCCTGCCAAGGAAGGGTTGTATGTTCCCATGAAAAATGTGTATTTCTGAGCATCATGTTTCCAATGGAAGACACTTCAAGGAAAAAATGTCCAAGTTTCACTACTACTAATTTAATAATGGTTACAATACAAAGGAAAAAAAAAAAAGAGACTGTTTCATATTCATGTGATACATTGCTTTGGTTTAGAAGATCTTGTACTGGATTCTGTAGACATATGTTGAAGTTAACTGACTTTTGATCTCATAAGTTTCATTTCTTGCTTTCAACTCTTATTCTCACTGGACTTCACATCTAAGATTCCAGAGCTCTGCGCAACATCCACTTACATAAAATTCCTTTGAAAGCTCATTCCTTCCTTCCCCTCAGTTTTTCACTTCTACAGCATTCCTAACATTTGAATTCTACTATACAAAACCTGGTGGATTGCTTTTTTTTTNTTTTTTTTTTTTTTTTTTTTCCCTTCTTGAATTACAGATTTGCAATTGGCTTTATTCATTACTGGACCCAGTAACAAATGGAAGCCTGTCACACACACATTGGCAGCAGACCTCTGTGCCTTGACTTACTGATGAATTTCAGCTCAAAGTTTGTAGTGGTGCATGAAGAGCTGATCCAGAGCCTTTTGAAGGGAAAGGGGACTCTGTACTGAATTGAGTGCCTGGCCTTTTGTAGTTCAGTAAAAAACTTTGAGTCAAGTTCTCAGAGAAAAAAAATGGTTCATTGTTCTATTAAGAGTTCTTTTTTTTTCTTTTTCTTTTTCATATGTACAAGGAATTACATGTAGAGGGGATAGAGCTGCCCCAGCTGGGTCCTGGGGTGCCCCAGCTTCAGTGGGGGACTTAGGGGCACCACCAAGTTACTCATGCTTACAGACCAAGGCAAACTTCAGTTCTTTGCTTATTCATGACACAGTGGATGGTTGGTCATTTCCTTCTGTTTGCCAGAAGTATTTTCTCCCTAATGTTCATCCCAGTTAAAATACTAAACCATGAAGACAGTGTTATGCAAAACCCACTGTCTTTGGAGCTTCTCTTCAGACTTTCCTTTCAGTGTTCAAGGCTTTGCTCTAAGATATGATAAATCCCTGTTGTTTATTGTGCTGACTAACTCAAGATTGCCATCAGTTCAGTTTAACAGAGCAGCATGCATTTTGAGGCTTGTCATTCTTGATTATTTTCACAGCCCAGCATTACATTCAAATGTTTGTGAGTGACAAATAAAATTTGCTTGAATCACGTAGTATCTCATGATTTTGTTCCAGCAGTGCACTCTTCAGTGAGGTTAGATATATGCTAGAGTGTTTGTAAAAGAAAGCCAGTTTTTCTTCTCTTAATAAGGCACTTTAAAGAGGACTGGGTTTTGAATTACTTTTTCTCACAATAAAACTGTACACCATGAAACTCTTTATGTGTAATTTAGTTTAATTGAGCAATTTAGTATAGGTAATTTTAGTGGGTTTTTATCATAATAAACATATATGACTGCACAGAAGGGGGTTTATTTCAATTCTTTTTCATCCACCACCTGTGTCACTGTGGTGAAAGGAAAAATTCTGTGCAGAATGGTGAACAAATTCTGCCTCTCAGCTTTGAAAAAAAATCATCTTTTGGGCAGGCATTGGAATGGCAATGTATGTCTAATATGGACTTGAAATTTTTGGAGGTATGAAGAAGTCGATTTCTAAGCCTTTGTGATATATTCGCCTTTTCAAAGACTTACCCTGAGAGACTGTTGCAGCCCCTTGGAGTGGAGAGATAATAAATTTTGGCAATGGAAATATTTTAAAACCTTGTCTTATTTTGTGTCTGGAAAATAGAAAGCATGTGTCTGAAGAGGACGCATTCCTGGGACAAGGGCTGCCTCCAGCGAGTGCACGTGGCACATGGCACAGTGCCACAGCTGGGATTCACATGCCCAATGTCAGACACAGAATCTGTGTCCATTTTTGGCCTTTTGTCATGTCCCATTTTAATCACCTCCTTTTGAATGCTGATTTTTGTTTTTTTAATTGGAAGGACCTTGGCCTCATCTTTCTTTTCTTGCTTTTGTAGAATTAATTGATGGACATTATTAACATTGTTGTTTTTCTGCCTTTCCCAGTGAAAAGAGCACAGGACAGCATTCATCAACTGATCTTGGACATTTATGTTCACAAAACACCTAACAAAAATGGACTGGGACTTGGCTTTGCAACAGCTGCTTTACTTGGGTTGATAAAAGTAGGAAGTAAGAGAAGATGCTCCAGATACCTAATAGGACGTCTGGAAGAGGAACCTTGATTTTTTTCCTGAGTTAGGTGTCTACTGGCAGTTGAAGAATCAGGCTTTACCGAGTCTGGCTGGCTTGAACACGAGGCAGTGTCCATGCTGCTTTTGGTGAATTGGACAGCCACACAGAGGAGCAAGTGAGCTTGGTTCACCTTTCACATGGACTCAGCCCAGCCAGTAAAGTTGTGCAATATTTGGGGCCTTTTCTCTCTCTTTCAGGCCAGGTGTGGAGAAACAGGAGTATGTTTAATTCTTTCCCTCAAATGATTGAGCCAACAAACTCTGTCCGGATATCTGTAATGGAAAATGCTGCTGTACTCATCCAATTTATCTTGTGCTGGAAAGCTTTGACTTAATGGTATATTTTATATATTCTTTCTATAGTGGATCTGAAACCATTGTGGCTGTTTGCCCTCATTTCTTGGGGTTGAAAGGGAGTTTGTGAAAGGAATTCAGGGATAAATGGTAGTGCTTTTTAATGCTTTTCATGCTGTCATCTTAAACGTTATGGATGGAAAGCTCCAGGCAAGGAATGTGTCCAGTGCAGTGAATTGTTTTACAGAATAGGGATTAAATGTGCAGAACACCATATCTTAATTCTTCTTTCTGTCAAGGGATTTTTTTTGAGATATGTTTTGGTAGAACAATGCTTTTTGTTTGTTTATTAGTTTGTATTTCTACTCATTACTTTGCAAGAAGTCACTTACTGCTTTCCAGTGAATCATATTTGGAGATAATAGGACTGAAATAAAATTCTCTGATGCTTTCCAAAAAATGGTTTGTGAGTGGCTGTTAAGGTCAGAGTCTTCTCTGGCACTGAGGGTGAGGCACATTTCCTGTATGATGTCTGTACTTCTGACAGTCATCGGGGTAGTTTATCTAGTTATTTTCATAGCCAAGATATCCTTCCAAGGAATTATCCTTCCCATTTTATGTACCTCCTTTAGGTAAGTTCAAATGACTGAGCACTGACAGGCTGCCCTGAGAGGGAGTGGAGTCTCCCTTGCTGGAGATATTCAGGAGCTGTCTGGACACGATCCTGTGCCGTGTGCTCTGGGATGGCCCTGCCTGAGCAGGGAGGTTGGACCAGATGAGCCACTGTGGTCCCTTCCAGCCTGACCCATCCTGTGGTTCTGTGAAAAGTGGGAAGAGCCGTAGAAGTTGGACTCCAGTGATTGTCAGGGGGTCCATGGGGAGTTATGCTTTGGTCCGATGAGTCCCACCCTCAGAGGGGATGAAGAATTTAACTTTGGAATTTCAGTCTTTCTGGGACAATGCTGATCAAGAGCAAAGAATCTTTCAAGACAAAGTGTTTTTGCAGGAAGAGGCTTTTTTTTTACCTGACATTACAAAAACCATTCCTTGAATTATTGGAATTCCAAGTGGATGAAAGAGTGGCATTAGTTGTTTAGTAATTTTTTTAAAGAAGGGTAAAGTGCATTTCTGAGAGATGTGTTGTTTTTGACCTTTAGAGGAATTATTTAAAATACTGAAAGGTATAAAATACAGATTTAAAAAAGTTAGTGACAGCCTGGCCTTTCCAATGAAATAACTGCTAAAGCTATTCAATAATTATGTAAGTGGATGTTTGGATAGAGGGAATCTCAAGAATTTGCGGTGGCCGAGGAGAAGGTTCTTACTCAAGGTTAGTGCCATTTGAAAGTAAAACTGGGTTTAGTTGACGTGATTTTGATCTATTTCTTGACTGCATGCATAATACAGATATTTTAGCAGTGGTTTTGCTGTAATTCATGGGCAACAGCATGTGTTTGTGTAGAGCAGCAAATGCCAGTAGATGAATAGTCATGGCTAAAAAAAAGAAAATCTTTAAAAACTAGCCTTTTTTGTTTTCTGATAAATTATAGAATTTAGATTAATGTAAAAGATATAATTAAAAATACGCAGATGATTTAAAACATTTTCATCTTCTCTCTGACACCACTGTCTTATTTTTCTGTAGTGTTGGGGGAAGCTGATGTTTTTTTGGTTTCAATAGCAATCCTTTCTAGAACTTGGTATTATGCAAGTTTACACTCTTCTGAGTTTGGTCAAATATCACAATATTTTAATTTCTTCCTAGGTGGGGTAATTGTGGAAAACTGAAAGGAAAGCAAAATAATCATAGGAAAATGGAATAAATATTGTAAAAATAATAATAAAAAAGAACCAATGTAAAAAAAAAACCACGTTAATGTCTGGGCACAGAGACAAAATGCAGTATTTTTGCTTAGCTGCATCCTTAGGGCTGTAGAAAATGCAATCTTTAGTTCTAGTCCTATAAAACACCAAAGATTTTGAGAGAATGTACCAAATTTCAAATATAGTGCAGACTATGCTGTGAAACTTTTGTCAGGGTAGTAGCATCTTCACTCGCTGGGGTTTGCATTAAACCTGCTTTCTGCTGAGTGTTACTACTTTGGCTGCAGAAGAATTCCCTAACTCCAAGAGGCAAAAAGGTTTGTGGGGTAAAGAGTTGAAGGAAAGGAATGACCCTGCAAGGAGGTTATTTTTCTGGAAATGACTTGTGCCAGTGTCACAGCTTTGATTTGGTGGTGTGTTTTTTTCTGGCAGCTTTACCAGCTACCCTGCCTATGAGGAGGACAGTGATTTGCCTTTGCATGGGTCATTGAGCTCCAGAACTTGTTCTGCTCCTGCTCACTCTCATCTATCACCACAAATGCCTCTAACTGTGCTTCCTGTAGTGAGGAAATTCTCATCAAATAATTTTAGATCCAATATCTTCATGCCTCAAAACATTTCAGGGCTGACCTTTGTGACCCCTCCATGGCTTTAAGCCAGCTGGCATTTTGTGAGTGATGGGGAGAGATACTGCACTTGTAACCTTGGTGAGAAACCAAGGACTTCTGGAGCTGCCTTGGGCTCCTGTGTTTAGAGGGGAGCATCCAAATGTAAAGCTTTCACTTTCCAACTGATCTATGCCTGTAATGCTAGGATATGTTTGGTTACTCATGCCACCTAAAGTAAATAAATACAATATCCAGGTAGTATCACAGGCCCTTCTGCAATCACCATAGAGAAAGTAAATCTTTTAGGGAAGAGCAGCAATCTAAATTCTGTGCCCCTGCTAAGCCAACATGAGTGGTCCTTCCATTCCTGGATGTGCCTGCCTTGTTCCCTGGCCTGTTGCTCGGCCTGAAGTAAAGGATTCAGGGGGCAGCTGTTCCTGGGCAGTGTCTCAGCTGGCCACACGTGCTTGGGTTGGGCACTTTAAGGGCACCAATGGCCACCATTCATCAGAACTGGTGAATAACCCTTGCCTCATAGTGGGGAGCCAAGAACAGGAGGTGAAATTGCAACAAAAACACCGTGTTCTTCGTGTCATTATAGAACTATATTTAGATGCAGGAGCTTGTCAATAAATGCACATCTTTCTGTTGGGCCATTTCAGAGCAATCTTACACTGCTACAGCATTTCAGAGTCCTGTGATTTTTCTTTTTTTTTTTTTAATGGATACAAGTGATGTAGCTAAAACTCAATAAAGATGCACAGAGCAAAACCAATATATTATTTTAAGTAAAATAGGTTTTCTTTTAAGTTATTTTTCCTGACCTGGCATATATATGTATCTGCATTTCTGGAGCTTTTGGCAATGGGGGACTAATGGCAGTGAGATGGTAATGCATAATGAGGTGTATTAATTTTAGAAATAAATAAATAACTCTTCAAAAACCAAAAGGCTGGAATGGCAAGGCTTGCAATGACAAGAAGAAATACAGCAGTGATCTGGTAGCTGTCATAAATTTGTATTTGAATGACAAAATGCTACTGCTCTGTAGTAGTAATTTATATTCAGGGAGATCTACTCCTGCTTGCAACAGTTATGAAAATGTGCTCAGTGAAGATATACTAAAAGGATGGTTTGCTGTGGGGTTAAAGTTGATTTGAAGGTGAAGTAAGATCAATTGAATATTATTTTTGTTTTGAATAGGAGGGTCTGCATAAGAGTTCATGCAGTTGAACTAACACACTTTTGAAGACCATTCAGCTTAACTTTGTTGAGCGTTCATAGGTAGACAAACCTGAATTAGTTGTGTAGTGTGGAGTGAGAAAAAACGTGTGTAAAAGAATCCTGTTAGAAATTCTGAGATTTTTCAAGAGAAATAAATGAGACCATTTTTAAAATGAGGAATTTTTTTTCTAGTTTTAGTCTAGGTTTTCCTAATATCCCAAGGTGATCTTTCATCTGCAGTTAGAGCTTAGAGATCTTTTTTGTTTTGTTTTGAGGATGAATTGTTGAGTACAGGATTTTTTTATTTAGACAGGTGCAGGAATGCTTCACGTCTCAAACAACTGATATGTTATCTTTTTCCTTATTTTGCTAAATTTAGTTTCTTTACAGTTAATTTCTGTGAGTATTTCTTTTAATGAGCTCATCCAAGTGGCTGCCATTAATCCAAAATGAACAGCATTGGAAAACTTAATCTATCTCAAATTTCTTAATATGCTATTTGCTCTTGCAGATGCTGCCTTCCTCTACAGATGTTTCACAGGCTAATGGGCAGCCAGAGGATCATGTGGCATGTGCCAAAATTAATGGGATGACTGGATCAATACCTGCAAACTCTCAGCCAGGGGAGGATGGCCCCCACAGTTCCCACATCACCCCAAATGTGTGTTCTGGTTCTTCTATCAGAGTAACAAGCCCAGAGAGGATCATAGCCTTGCATCGAGAGCTAAGAGAAAACCATCACAAAAACTGCCAGGTCAGTAAAAGTTTTCTCACTGTTTTTAGTTTAGTGAAATCTCTTATTCTTGGCAGAAGATACAGATGTTGCAAAGTTGATTGTTAGTTTAGGCAAGCTGACAGTAATAAATGTTTAATGTTTTTCATTATGCATTTTCTTTCCCATTGTTTAAGAGTGGCTTGGGGCATGTAAAAATAATGAAAAGATTTTGTTTTCATCATGGTGTACTCTATGGTAAGATAATCTTTGCAAATTGTTGGATGTTTTAAGAAAAAGTTGTTATGTTGATCTTGTCCTACCTTTTTTCCCCTCCAATTAGGTGGTTTTTTTTTTGTTTGTTTTTTTTTAGTGATCCAATTATTCCTATGCCCTGAAGCTCTTTATAGTAATTTCCATTAACTGCAGGAATCCTGTTAAGAACAGAGGTGATCAATTGCAATTGCATTTGTGACAGTCTGCTGCTAAACTAAACACGCAAGAGATTTCAGCCTCTCTGAGACAACGCAACCTCTCCATACTTGTATGGAAACAAAATTCAAATATGCAATTACTGCAGCCAGTTAGGTACAGTAGTTAAAAATACTACTCTAGTGAATTTCCTTTATAATCTTGGATTAAAATAAATGCAATGAAACAAGTAAAAGCATAGTTTTTTCTTTTGGCATTACTGAAAAGAACACGCAAGATACTGAGATTTCCTTTTGGTTAAGAAATTTATTATGCGATAAAATGGTGACTTAGAATTCTGATAACATGTTACTTAGTCCAAGGGATATATGTAACAGTTCAAATCAAGTTTCCTGGTCTTTTTCTCTCTCACACTCACACATAACATAAAAAAGACCAATGAAAATATGGCCATAAAAAGAAACTGTTATGAAGACCAGAATGCAAGTAGCTCTTTGATTAATCTTCGTGAACTGAGAGATTCTTTTTTTATATAAATCATATGAGCTTTAATTAAATCCCAATGCAAGCAGGACGTGGGCCTCTTGTTCAATTATATGGGAGGCTATGGCTGAAATCAGCCACAATGCATGGAGTGGCCTGTTTCCATAAAAACACACAGCAACACACTGGACCACCCAAGGCTGTGATTTCTGTTCTTCTTTCCTCCTCAGATACCTTCAGCTGTCCCCTCCAGCTCAAACCCGCGGGCTGGTGCCACCCTGCCCGTGATGCACGAGGAAGCCCCCTGGCCCCTGCTGTCAGGGCTGGAGGATGCTGCAGTGGCCCCGGAGCCTGGTGTGTTCTGGGCCACCAAGGGGAGGGGTCGGCTGTCCAAACGTGGTGATACATTCTGGGGTCAAATAGGAAACCAGCATGCAGGTACTGCTCCCCAGGGAATGAAACACAAAAATGCCATTATGAATAAGGCATGGCTCTCTGGAGAAAAAACAGATGGCTCAACCTCAGCTACCACAGCAGAAAGCTATTTGCCAGACGTGTTGTCAGCAAGTAATAAAGGTCGATATCCTGTGGGGAGAAATCAGCTGCATGGGAAAGAATAAAACCTGCAGAAATAAAACAAGGTAAACATCTTAGCAATGTGATTTTTACCATTAATATAAAATTACTAATAATTTTTTTTAATCACTGATATTTTACTAGTTAGCATGGCCTAGCAACTAGTTTGAGATAACTGGAAAATTTACATGAAGAGGAACAGTGATTTTTTTATGATCAAAATTTCATAGAACATTTGAGATCACTGAAACACATGGATTCTTCATTAGCCAGGTTGCCTCCCCATTCTCTTTTCACCTTTTGTTAGTGATTTGCTTTTCTTTTAACTGGAACTGTGGAACAATCTATTAAATCACTTTTGCTTTTATGTATAACCTATTTCTTCAGTGTGCAGTGACAAGTTCTGAAAGAACACCTCCCTTGTGTGACTGTTTCCTTTGAGACTTCAGGAAATATAGTGTCATGGACTTCCTAGAAATTAATTTTACAAAAATTAGAGGGTAGTTTTGCTATGTTTCTTTACTCTTGGGATATTAAAAAAAAATGTCCTTTTTTTTTAATAGGCACTACTACAGCAGGATGTTCAGTGTATTGCTGTAGGGGCTAGTATCTGTAAAATAGCATCCTTCAATTGTTGCTTTTAAGTAACAAATTGCAGTTTAGCTTGAGTAGCTTTACTGGACATGTCCATAGCCACTTTCTTTAG
Organism: Chaetops frenatus; assembly: GCA_013400775.1. NCBI lineage: Eukaryota > Metazoa > Chordata > Aves > Passeriformes > Picathartidae > Chaetops > Chaetops frenatus. The sequence goes on along the minus strand of VZTR01028908.1, from coordinate 1,015,929 downwards.
GGGACTGCATGGGCATCATGGGTACAGAAACACCTGAGTTCACAGGATGCATGGTTCAGACTGCACACTGTGCTGCCAAACCCCTGCCACAGGGACAGGTGGATGGAGTGCCAGGCCACCTGTGCTGACACCACCAGGACAGCACTTCCTCACAGTCTGGCTCAGAAATAGTTGTGGTCTGGGCTGCAGGAGCCTTGGGTGGGTCCTGGCTGTGGAAAGGAGGAGGGAATAGCATTACTCTGCAGGTGCATGTGTGCACTAATGCTGGTTGACTCTGTGAAGGTTAACTGAGCATGGCTGTAAACTCTGCAAAATACTGATTTATATTGTGATCTCACCAGAGTTAATACTTTTGGAAAACATCCATTATTCATACATTTTTACCATTATTCTTTATTTTTCATCACTTTTATTAGAAAAGGGCATTCATACACAGTTCCTGTGCTTTTTCTCTGCCTCCATTGATTACCTCAGTTGGTTCATAGTATGTTACTACTTGTTTGATGCTGCTTTTCAGAAGACAGAAATAAAATGCCTGGTTTTGATGAAATATTAATGCACACACTCACACTTTATTGTGGAAGCCTGCCTTCAATTGCTCAGTAAGGTAGCAGAGCAGTTGCTTTCAGCAGTAACTGAATTGCTCTTCATCCAGCATATCTTTGGAAAACACACACCAGATGCCAAGGAAAATAGTCCCTGGAAGCAATGTTGTTGAGTACTGCCTAAGCAGGAGGCACCAGTGAGATTCCACAATGTGGGCTTATGCTTTTATCTGTCTTTCTCTTCTCCTGGTGCCTGGACAGAACTTGAAGACAAGATATGCCTGCTACCCAGCCATCAGCTGCCGTGTCAAGTATTAAGATATTTTGATATGCAAAACCACTTGAAAATATTGAACATGGTAAATTTTTTTGTTGATAAAATGATGCTTTAAAAATTGGCTATTGTGAGAATTCTTTGGAGCTTTATCTTGTTGACAGTAAAATATAGGGCCTGCCAGTTCAGTCTGAGGTCAGATCATAATGCATGAAGTCTGCTAAGAATAAGGGTATTAATAATAATACTCTGTGATAATATAATAAGTCTTTGTTATCCTAGTGAAGCTATCTACTTTGTGTTTGGGGCTGTAGTGACTTTCCATGAAATTAAACCTGTGTCAGTCCAGTCTCTTTCTATTACAGATAAGTGTGCTTTATTTTAAGTGTTCAGGCTTCATTTTCAGCTAATTAGGTTATTTGGCCCCATTCTTCCTCCTGCTGGAATAAATGATTTCCTGAACAAGGGCTGCAGACACAGAGGTGTAGATGGAAGAACAGACATTTGCAAGGATATTACCTGCACTGAAGCACTGTAATTCAAAATGGACTCAAGCAATTCATCCAGCAAATGGATTCTGTGCTGGCACTCTGTAGCTTTGCTTCACAAGTCACAGATTTCAGTTAAAATCCTGTAACCCCTTGTGGTTTTAATTTTTCAAGACATCCATTCTTCCTGCTACAAAGCATTGTTTAAAGATGTGCAGATACCATGGTTATCATTTGGCCAGCTGTTTCAGCTGCTTTTCATTTATCTTAATTAAAAACATGATAGTTTGGACACTACAGTGGAGGAATGGCAATAAACTTGCAGCAGTCAGCTTGGAGAGCTGCATGCAGCAGCACTGGAAAAGGTGAGTCAGCTAAAGGTTTTCTCTTTTAAACCTCTGTCTTACTCAATTTTTCCCACTACTGAATGGACACATGAGAAGTGATAGTAAGATCATAACAAATAATTATGCACTAATTGATCTACAAGATGAGATGATACATTGCACCATCAAACAAGGTCCTTCAAGTTCCTCACATGTGGTCATTTATAGGAACCTGACCCAAAATGTACAGTTTCAGACCAGATGGTTCCTGTACTGGTGTCCAGCTGAGCTGAGGTCCTTTGGGATTTGGAGTTTGCTCAGAGAGTCATACAGAATAATTAATTTTGGCCCTTATTCTGTAAATTATTTGTTGGGTTTTTTTACATTGAGGGGGATCAGTAGCAGTATGCTTGCAGAGCACATCTGAATTGGCTTGTGTTGAATCACCTGTGGTCTGGGGTTTGCCATCCATGGACCTGCATGGGTCAAATGTCATTATCTGTACTTGACTGGATGATGAGGATACTTGGGAGGAAGCTGGATGACAGCATGCTGCCTACTGACAGATGCTCACTGAGCCTGCTCCACATTCAGACTCTTCTGCTTCCAAAGAAATGGTTTGAAACAGCACAGGAAACTATTTTCTAGGATCAATACATAGTATCAAACAAGTGTTTATTAAAATATTCAGGCAATATTTGCCCAGTTCTTTTTTCTAGACTCGAGCTACCTAATATGAAAACATCTCTTTTTAGGAGCCAAGTTTTATCTTTTGTCTGCAGTTTTAACAGAAGTATTACTTAGGAATAGAATTACATGGAAGCAGAAACCTGAAATAGTGCATAGTGCTTTCTAAAGGCTGTGTGAAAGATAAACTTAAAAAGGAAACTCACAGTGTACCTGAGACTAAAAATGCACTGTAGAGTGGTCTGTACCTGCTATGGGGGAGGAATTGGAATCTGAGGATCAAAAACCACTGGAAAGAATAGCCTTTCTCCTATAACAGGTGAAAAAAAAATACATCACTTTCTTTCAACACTGAATAAGAATCTTCTTGAAATTAAAGAAAACTGATAATTCTCCTGCAGTTTTGCTTAAACTTTTTTGCTCTTCACTGGTAGGGGAAGTCATAAACTGGGAATATAATGCCAAGTTTTATGTTCAAATGCAAAGAACACCAAGAGTAACAGATCATGCATATTTTAAGAGAGTTCTCTTCAGTCAGGGCAATTCCTTCATTAGACTAATTCTACTTCTCTTATTTTTCAGGAAAATAGCATTCCTAATATTTTTTTTTAATTGCCCTGTATTTTGTCTACACTCAGCTGTGCATGCAGTCTCACTTAACTAGAAAGAATTCATCATGCAAGGTAAAAACATAAAGTTGCCCATTACTCCTTAGGAATGTCTACAACAGAAATGGTTTGATCAGAATCAGTGGAAGGAATGTTTTCTACATCCCTGTTTGAGAACTGATATGCTGGAGAAGGCTGGGAAGGCACAGGAAAGTAGGGAAGATGACAAAACTCAGGGTGTTTCAGGTAAAAGACACTGGGAGACTCCAGGTTCTCCTGTATATTAAACATTTGTAGAAAATGCAGAAGGATTGCTCCTGAAGCCTACCACTCCGCATGTATTGCTTGTCTTGGGCTATGAAAAGGTTTCATGCCCATAGGAAATTTGAGGATCAGGTCTTATGCTTAGTCTGTGGTCACTCAGTCTCATCCTCAGGACTGGTATTTTTAGGAGTCAGGAAAAAAAAAGCTGCCCATGATTAAATTTTCTCTAGTCCCTAAGAATCCCTGTTTATATATATATTTTTGAGTAGCAATTTTGATTTTTAAAAACACTATCTAATGCCCTCTTAGTAATAGCATTTTAATGGAGCCCATAAACTGATGGATATTAAAGCCCCTAATTAAAACCAGATAATGTGTGAAAGATTTCTACAGTGCAAACCTTTCTCTTAAGACCTGATTAAACCCAAAAAATCTCACACATCTTTTTGCACAAATGTATTCTCATCAGGTCAGGCACCTGGTGGCACTGACTTAGGTCCATCCTTCTCACAATAGCTTGTTCTTGGGAATAAGGAGAACAACAAAGGCTAAGACAGAAAATCAAATATTTCAGAAACAATGGCCTTTTACATTTAGCTAGGAATATAGTCTTCCTGCAGTCTATGGCCCTCATTATCCTATCAGTCAGCATAATGGTGAGCCATAGGATAATATGTTCATTTACATATAAATATGTATAAAATATTTATGTGCATATATATGCACCTATATATATGTATGATTGCATGCAGTTTGGCATAAATAAGTATGGTTTAAAATAATAGGGAGAAATGGTTTTCTGAAGATCATTCTTCTTTTTTTCTTTGTTTTTTCCTCTCTTTCTTGGGGTTTGCAAATACAAGTAAGGACAAAAGAAGAGACTGATTTCTTTATTTCTTATTTTAAAGAATTAATTTAAACTTTAAATTAAGAGGGAACTAAGACTATGCAGTGGAAGTTCTGGTTGTACCTTGACTACACTGCAGATTAAAAATCCAGGTATGTATCAATCTGTCTTCTCCTTCCCAAATAAACTAGATTCCATGGGAAGGACACTCACCTGTGTGCCCCACATGCCAGCCCAAATGTAGATGACAGTGGGACCAGGCCAATGGGGGACACTTGCCCTATAGCAGTTTAGCTCCCAGTTGTCTCTTTTGCTGCTGAAAAAGTGGGGAAAAAAATCAGTGGCTGTATAAGGTATTGTTAGCACAATTTTGCTTTTATCTGCATAAACTGTACTGAGTAGGAGCTGGGCACCACTAAGGAAAGTGTCAAGCTCCCACGGTGGGAGCCAGACTGACTTGCACCCTTGTTAAAGGTCTCTTGAACTGTGGCCACTGTCATATTTCATGTAATGTAAACTATCTGCCTTTGGAATTCTTAATGTAGTGTGGTAAGTTCTTGAGAGAAAAAGCTATGACTTGTGAAGTAAGCAGATCTTTAAAGAAAGAGAGGAAAAAGAAAAAGAAAGGAGAAAGAGCAAGAGGATCCTGTTACAGATGGTGGGTCAGGTTCAGCAGGGTGCAGGAGCAGCTCAGTTTCAGCCTGGTGATCCAGAGCAGCTGTGAGCTTGGCTTCCCAGGCACTGAGACTGTGTGTTCAAGCCATTAGTGAACCAGGTCAGATATCTAGGGATGGAGAGAGTTCTTTTTTTCATGGGTTACTTGGAATACTTACTCAGAAATTAAGATTACTCAGAAATTAAGATGTTACCTGTTCTGCCCAGTCAGTGTTTTTGATTATGGTGTGAGAACATGGAGCAAAGGGGAATTTCAGTAAAGAATTGCTGGGAGTTTGTTTTGGTTGGACTTGAATTAATTGTATTTGGACAATTTGGAATTTGAAGTGCTGTGGCTTGTCACCATATGGCTGGCTGGCAAAGCCTCCTTCAAGGGGGAAGCACCTGGAGCACATGGCTGATTTTTATAATGTGGCTCCAAGGCTGAAAATTGTGAGTGATTCTTTCTCACCCTCACTGAAAGCTGCAGCTAAAAAGGGAGGATGTGGCTGTCCCTTGCCCCCACCATCTGCTGAGTGCTGCCTCCCTGCTTTCCCATCTGTGGGCTGGGGGCTGTGTCTCTCAGCAGCCACATCTCTATTTCCAGCTGGCTGTAGACGGTCCCTTCTGGTAAATGGGCTTTAAAATCTAGGGGTAAGGCTGCCTAGCTAAAAGGTACTGATAATTTGTGGCTGTTTGCACAGAGACCTTTGCCTGGGGATGAGAAGCTGTTCTTGTCTCTCAGAAGAGCTGATTTGTAGGAGAAAGTGGACTCCATAATGTAGCTGTTCTGTGGATAGCAAGGGACTGGGCTCTGCTCATCCCTTCCACCCTTACAATTTTATGTGCCTTTTCTGTGCTGGTTATGATCACCAATATGATGTGGCTGCTGAATTAACAGTTAATAGAGGCCTTCCGTGGGTGGTAGATCTTTTGCAAATGACTGTGAATGAGCAGACAGGCTCATCTGAAGTACCTGAGCTTGGCAGAAATTAATAATAAATCTACTTTATATGGCTCCTAGATGATCTGGAGGCCTCATCACTTTGCAAGGCAGAAGCATATTGTGTATCCTATGGCTGGTGAGCATAACCAGGAACCATTTCTGTCACAATGAACCTGCTCAAGAGTAGATGACCACGGAAGGAGCTGTGCACTAATTCTGGAGAATGAGTGGTGGGTAGCAAGTGGCTGACCCTGAGTGAGTGTTGGAGAGGATGTTGAAGGCAATGATCTCTTCAGGGTTTTGAAGCTTAAGAAAAAAATCTGCAATTGGTGTGGGAAAGAATCTGTCTGCTACATGGACTGAATCAGGTTCATACGGAAATACCTTGTGTGATGATGCTTAGGAGAGCCAGAAAAAAACACTGCTTGCTAACAAATAATGTGGATATCATCATGGGACCCTGCTATAGACTGCCTAGCCAGGCCAGTGACACTGATAAATTGTTCTTTGAGGAGCTAAGAGATTCCTCTGAATCATAACAAAGGCAACTAAGAAAGATGCCCTCCTTGATTTGCTGCACGTTAACAGAGAGGGTCCTGAGCAAGGTGGAGATTGGTGGCTCTCTTGGCCACAGCAGCTGTTAAGTGATTGAGTTTAAAATCACTGGTTTTAAACAGGAGGAAAAGTGCCAGCAAAACTTCAGCCCTGGACATGAGGAGAGCAGTCTTCAGACTGCTCAGGGAACTAGTGAGTAAGGCTCCCTGAGAAAAAACTTTTGCAAGTGCTAAGGTCCATCTCTGCTGGTTCAGTTTTTAACACCACCTCCTAAGGACACAGGAGCAGCCAATTCCTAAGTGTTTCAATTCAAGCAGATGAGGCAGAAGGCTGGCTTGACTGAGCAGGGATTTTCCTTTAGAGATAAGGCAAAAAAGGAGGATGTATAAGCAGTGGAAGCAAGGTCAGGTGACATCCTGTGAGCAGTTTTGGGCACCACAATATGAAAAAGATATGAAGGTATTATAGTGTCCAAAGGAGGGTTAAAAGATGATATAGGGCCTTGAAGGGAAGCTGTGAGGAGCAGCTGAAGCCGTGCAGGAGATTAAAGGGAGACCTCACTGCAGTTACAGCTTCCTTCTGAGGGGAAGAGGAGGGGCAGGCACTGATCTCTGCTCTGTGGTGACAGTGACAGGAGCCAAGGGAATGGCCTGAAGCTGAGTCAGGATAGGTTTAGGTTGGATATCAGGAAAACATTTTTCACCCAGAGAGTGGTTGAGCACTGGAACAGGCTCCCCAGGGAAGAGGTCACAGCACCAGCCTGACAGAGCTCAAGAAGCATTTGGACAATGCTCTCAGGCATGTGGTGTGATTCTTGGAACTGTCCTGTGCAGGGCCACAAGTTGGACCTTTATGATTCTGTTGTGTCCCTTCCAGCTCAAAATATTGTGTAATTCTGTGATTCTGTCTGATGTCTGCATCTTTCCTGGAACAGCACATTCCTGTTGTCCCCCTTAGAGAGGACTCTGAGACTGCCATTAACATTGAGTTTCTTGTGTGGACAGACAATTGATTCAACATTTCCTGGTTCTTCTCTGGTGACAAGACATCTTTATTAGGCTACAGAATTAAACTCTTTATTGCTTACAGCTCAGCCAACGCTGCAGACCTTCAAGCAGTGGTTGTCAGGTGTCTGTCTCCCTGGCAGGGGTTACTTACCATGTGTTTAGGAACTAAGCTTAAGTCATGCTCCACAGAGTGGGATTCCTTGGAACTTGCACAAGTCTGAGTTGGTCTTCTGGTGTCCCTGCAGTGATGAAGAGAATCTTGATTTACAGGACAGGATTCATCACATCATAATGTAGGTCTAAAACAGGCAAGATGATCTGCATTCTAGAGGTGCCTTTTCAATTCACTGACTATAAAGATGAGTGGAATGGAACTACCTCAGATGCCAAGTCTACACTGCAGGAAAAAGGGGAGGCAATTCCTGCCCGAAGTACTGTAGTAGTAAAGTGACCAAGGTCACATGGTGCTTGGTTGTGGTGACCTGGTAGTGCTTAGCAGGACAGACTTGCAATCTTCCTCATAAGTTCTGGGTGACTGCTCTGAACACCAGAGTAGTCTTCACAGAAGAGAAAATGGACATTAATACTTGGGAACCTCTCTTTTGTGTTGTTCTATCTGGGGTTTTTTGACTGCTCTGCCTGAGGACCTTTCCTTTGTACTAACAGTTTGGATTAACTGTTTAGTTTTTTCTTAATTTACAGTCACAAACTCTGGATTCAGTGTAAGATGTTTAGGTACCAGTTTATAAATAGATTAAACAGGAAATAAAATGAGCATGTGTATCTGAAGCCTTGTTGACCTGACAGATTCTCCCAAGGCCCCAGGAGATCAGAGGCAGCATTCATCAAGTGAGGCATTGAGCATATGCCAGGTGTAGTGCTAATACTCGGGAGCCTTTGCATGATAATAAGCCAGGTTCATTGTTCCTTGTTTGTGAACTGTGCACTCCTCTTCACTTGTGCATGCTGCCTCTTGAATAGTGTGAAAGAGGACTGTGCAGAGCAGAGGGCAGCAGCTTATAAAATAGTGTATTCAAACACACGGGCTCAGCCCGAGCTGTGGGGAGTCTTCTGCAGTGGATTAGTGGCTGCAGCGCTGCTGCTCTCCTGGGAAATCACCTAAGCACATGTGTTTCCTTTAGAGGGCTTCTGACCTCTTTTGTGCTCTTCTTTTTAATTTCTGTGTCCTAAGTAAGGTGATATTAAAACCATTCTTTGTTGATATGCTTCCTTGGGAGCTTTGCAGAGTGTACAGGAGGGAAGTGGTTTCTGCTGCTCCTAAATTAAAAGCAATTGCTCAGACTCCTCCAAGTCCATGGAAGATGACATGTCAGCTAAGAATGAGTGCTGCTCTCTGCACTGGCAAACTGGATACCAGGGAAAGAATAATGTCATTGTCAAGATACATGTTTCAGTTTAATAAACCATTTTGAAAAGAAGGTTTTGCCTTGGTTTAATAGTGGTCCTTGGGGAAAAATATCTAAACTCTATCATGAAAACAAACACTCCTTGTCTGTTTTGAAATAAACATACTCTCCTCTGCAATACTGAGCTACACTGTAAATTTTATAGATAAATATGATATGAATAAGAAAATTGCCTTAGCAGTATTATTAGTAGTAATAACATCTGTTGTGGATAAATCTGACCCTTTTAAAATGTAAAAACATTCATATTTTATTATTCTAGCCTAGCTTTTCCCTTAGAAGAGGTTGTTATGTCTGTAAGTTTTATTAGAAAGATCTTGATATATGACTTCTTATAAATTACTACTTTTGAGCTCTCAGTTGAACAGAGGTTGTAGCAATACATTGTTTTGCATGTGTCACCTGCATACACTGGAAGCTTAATATTGGGGGCTTCTTCCTGCTTCAGAATGACTGTTTTGGGACTAATTACCAAGTCAGAGTGTTGTACAAAATATCTGACCCTGCTTGTTGAAGTCCTCCTTGATTATCAGTACTCATGGAGCTGTGGGATCGTTTGTGGTTTTGGATTGCTGCACCTGAACCCAGTATTATCTGTTAGTGACCACACCATTAAAAAATCAACTTCTAATTTATTGCCTAATTTATAGGCCCATTTAGTCAAGGTATGACCCAGTTGAACTTGTGTTCAATGATTAATGTGAAATAAAAGGTAGTGTTACATGGCCCAGTTAGATTAGATGCTCTTGATCTAATCCTGTCAGTCAGCCACAGCTGTTAAACATTTTATGTCCTCATATAAGACTGCACGTGTGCTGCTGTAGGTTTTCAGGCTAAAAGATGATCATATTATAATTAAATAGCTAGACCTTATATAATAGAATAGGATAATTATCCATATATGTAATAATAAATTTATAGGACATGCTTAAACAAATGTTATTTTTACTACATAAAATGTTGCAGAAATTCTTCAGTCATAAAACAAGATTAGGAATCCAGATTTCATTACCTTTCTTTTAGGTGATAACTAATGCCTCTTATGTCCTTGAAAATGCCCCAAAAATTATTGAATTTGATTATACATGCTCTACAAAATCACTTAGGGCCAAAGAAGAGGATTTTTTTGTGATTTTTAAGTTTAGGTTTTAGTCAATGCAAATTTACAGTTGAAGTATTTATCCATTGGAGAGTATAAATAAAAGTAGCTGAAGAACCTCTGTGTGGTTTCACTGGAACTTGGTAGCATTCCCCTTTTTAAAACTTAGCAAATGACAGGGATGCTGAACAGGAATTTCATCACCCTGGGCAACAGGAAGAGGCTGCTGATCCAACAGCTGCCAGGACAGTGTGAGTTTAATGGGAATTAATACATTCCACAGATCTTAAAGGAATGTTCTCACTGGGAAGGACGATTTTCTTCTCACCCTTTTTGTGTGTCAAGATCAATATCTCATCAGGGAAACCTTCAATACAGAATATTTTCAACAAGCATAAGATAAATAATATTCTTTTTACTATATTTGGGCTATAGGAAAAATAATTTTCCTGGTATAATGAGTGATAAGTAGAACAAAGATCATTTGGGAATAAAATGTAGCTGTTTGATCCATTTGATAATTTCCATCTGGATGGCATTTGCTTCCCTCAGTAAAGGGAATGTGAGCTGCCTATTTCTAGGCAATCTGTTGAGTTTCTTTCACAGAAAAGTACAGTTTAGCTTTTCCTTCCATATAGACATACATTATTACATTTACAAACACGTTGTTCATCTCTCTTTTTTAGATCCTCTAAGAAGTCTTAATTCCTTGGTGGGTTGGGATGTGGGATGTGTGTTGATTTTTTTTTTTTTTTTCACCAGAAATCAGTAAGAGAGAGGGAAGGACTCCCATTATTCTCTATAGATAGGTACTAGTTAATTTACTAAACCAAAAGAAACCTTGCTTGTTGGAGCAGAAAGCATGTTAGCTGTAATGAGACCAGAATTATCATTGTTCCTCTGGGCCAGGCCCTGCTGGAGGAATGGAAGTCTGCAAGTGTGACTCCAGGCCATTGAGGGACCCAAGTCATGCAATCTGTCCTAAATTAGGCAAGTTCTACCTCAGGATTCTCCCTCTGGAACAGTGAAGTATTCTAAGAATTAAGAGGATTCTTATAATCATAATGTCATCTTGGCTAACCAAAGAGAAACTGTTTTCTTAGTACAATGAGCTGACAATGGTAAATGCTGTGGTTTTGCCACTGCTCTGGGACTACTGGACCTCGTGCATTTGTAACATTTGTTATTAGCTCTTGATAAGACTTGTGTCTCAGAGGCAAAACATCAGAGCTGCTTCACTCTGGCACCCTGGGCAGGCAGACAGGTCTGTACCCTGCTCCCCTCACTGAGCACAGTCATTCCAGCAGGAATTCCTCCCTCCCAAAATGTCATGAGGTACCCAAATGCAATAACCACATAGGTATTGATGCTTTTTTCTTGGAATACTTGCATTTGAAAGGTAATTCTGTTCTCTGCATCATATTTTGTTTTGGAAGTGCTTGTGTCTAAAACCTTTGGAAAAGTATAGAAATCTCTTTCCAAATCTCTTTCCAATATCCCTGCACATGAAAGCAGGAAGGAACACTTGTAGTTTAAGGGGACAACTCTATTTTCTTCATAAAAAGCAAACGTGGAATTTCTGTTTTCCTTTGCCAAACCTGTCTGATGTAATCCTGCAGAAATGGGATATTGTGTGACTGCCTGGAGCCGAGGAAAGGTGCAAAACTTAGGAACAGGGTATGAATTAGTGCCTGGTGTTTTAGGGCCACACCTCATCCTTTTCTTACTAGTAGGCCATGGCTATTTTTTATTCTATCTTTTTTTGGTCTGCTGTAGTAGATGTGCCCAGACAGCTTGATTGCAAATTCATTCACAGAGCAGTTCAGAGTTAAACAGCCTTTTTTGCTGCCACTGATAATCATTTGCCACTATCAGCAAAATTGCCACCTGTAATCAGATCTGTAAGAGCACAGATGGCTTCCAAATGCACTAATTCAGTACCAGAGCTGTGATTTTAGCAGCAATTGCTCCTTAGCATTATGCACCTGGAATTTTTACTAATTTTCATATGTATCAAACAGCTGTAAATTGGGACCTCCAGCTGCAGGTGCATGTGATCTGAAGAAGTATAAGAAGGATGATTACACTTCAATTTCAACAGAGGCTTACCCTGATTCAATAAAGTTCAGTTAGGGTCTGGTCCTCAGAGGATTTCAGTGCCTTGCCAATCACCTGTTTCATCAGTGAGTTAAGGCTTTTGGATTTCAAGGCTTTTTATTATTATTATTATTATTTCCTTTGACCTGTCTACTTGTTGGTAGACTGGACACAAGTAACCTGAGAGAGAACAGGCTCTGCCTGCTTACATGGTGGACTTGAAGTGAGTCCAGGCCATAACACTCATATTTGGGATGTGCAATCCAAAAGACAACTCCTAACATCCAGAAAACAGAGTTTTTTCCCATGTTCTGACCTTTGAAAATCTGCACCAGTGAACAGAGCCATGCCACAGGCAGCTGGTAGGAAGGCATTTGCCTCTTTCACAGCCTGCATCTGATGTGGGAAGAGGGGCCCCTCTAGACCTCACCCACCAGTGCCCCAAACACAGGGTTTTCCCAGTAACATGATACAGATCTTCTCTCTGCTGAGAAGTTTTAAAATTTCTTGTGGTTGGAAACAGAGGGTTTAGCTGGAAAAAAAGGTGTTCTGTGCTGGCTTGGCTGTCTGTCTCCTTCAGGAGTGCTCATAATTGTCATGTGACAGGAGGTGATGAAAAACAGTGTTGGTCAGGTTTCTGGTGACAGGGGTTTCATTATTCATGTAGCACACAAGCCACAGTGAAATTATGAAGGATTTAAGGCTTGCAGGCTGAGTTGGGTAGAAGTTTCTTTCGTACACATCTTAAAGGAAGTGAGGAGGCAGAGGAAAAAGATTTAAGAGAAGAAATGATGGAAACACAAATCTATCCAGGAAAGGAAGCAGAGGCTGGTGGAAAAAGTGATGAAGTTGTGTTGAGGCAGAAGCACTAAAAGAAAAACAGGCACATGTGTGCTAGGAAGGACAAAATTTTGCATGTGAATTCTTGTTTCTCAATTCTGATGATTTTGTTTTGTAAATCATATATATACTTAATTCCTTAGCACATATTTAGTTCTTCAGTAAAGCATAGTTAAAGCCAGAAACATTATGATTTGTGGTGAGGATATGAACAGCTTCCTTTAGGGATGGAAGGCTTTTTGTACTGTTAAATTACCTATATCAGAAAAATGATATAAGTACTGCAATTGTTTGTGTTTCTCCAAACTGGTATTTGCATGAAGCATTTTTAGCAAAATAGGTGAAATAATATTCAGGGTGAACCCTAATTCTGAATTGTCTTGTGTGCATGTTGCTCATCTGGTAATTAAAAGGGAGAAAACACAGCTTTTATTAGATTTCTTAAGGATGCATTTAAAGAAGAAATGTGATGCATTAGGCTGTTCTTCAAAATGGGGAGTAAAGGAGGAAGAGTAGAGCTTCCTTCTGTTCCCCAGAGTTTCAGGAATTCATGGCTGAGACAGTCAAGGTAAACTTTTTCCAGATGAAGTTCAGTCTTGCCATTCTGGAGGCCTCTGTCCCTTCACAGCAAATGGCTAGAATCTGAAATCTTCAGGTGGGTTGGCTCAGATGGGGAAGCACATGTGCCTGGCTGTGCCCAGGTGCTGAAGGGCTTCTTGGGGGGAGGGAGGGAATGGGTCAGAATGAAGAGACAGGTGCTGTCTAGGCTGGAATTCCCATTCATTTTGTTGGTCACCTGGCTGCTACAGAAAGCCTGTGACAATGTGTTTTCAGCTGAGAGCCTTGCCATAAGATCAGTTGTGACAAATGCAACACCTGGTTTACCACAGAGAAAGCTGATGTTGGTTACTTCTGTGTCACTTCAGTTGCAGTTGTGGATTCTCTTTTTTTCTTCTTCTGAACTTATCATTGTACAGCTCCAAAGTATTTTGCACTCTGGAAATCCTCAGTTTTACGTGTTATTGTCTCAGGTTACTACAGTCCTGGGCAAAATAAATAGGAAAAACCAGAATGAGAGTCTTTTCTTGTCTACCCTTTTAAGCTGTGTACACACAAATAACATCTCCAGGCTTTCTCTTGCCTTTTTAGTTGCTATCCATACTGATAGAACTTTTAAAGCCAAAGTCTTTATGTCATTAAGTCACATTTCTACCCCAAATTCTCACTTGCTCTATTGTTGAATATTAAGAAAGTCAGTGAGCCATTTCTGCTCGAGGTGTTGTGTTTCTCACATTCCTGCCTTGTGAATTTAGCAGCTATTTTTTTCAGATATTGTCTTTTTATTCCATCCTGTTCTATTACACCTGCTTCTTTTCATTCACTATTTTGTCTGTTAAATAAAAGTCCCCTTTTATTAAAGTAATTTTACTACCACATATTTCAATGCAAATTTTTCTAGACTGCCTAGCTAATTCTGAAGATAGTGACTGACACGAGTCATGTTTTGCTAATCTCTAAAATATAGAATTAATAGGGAAAAATCACAGTGTTGATCAGGAGTGGTCGATAGTAGAAAGCTGTGTCCCCATTGAACCAAAGCATTTAAAGCATGTTCTGAAATTGCCTTGTAACTGGAGTGCTGTATTGGCCAGGGGGGTAACAATTGGCTTAATAGTATGAACTCAGATAAAACGTTGTGCTGAACTGGGGACACTGTTAAATTGGCTTTCCTCACTGGAAAGAAAAGCTCCAGTGCCTGCTTTTACACTATATCAGTGATTGAAAAAGCTAACGAAAACACTATTCTTGCTGTATGATTTTTGTTTTCTCTCCAGGGATGAGTTTACCAGTCGGTTCAGTCTGTATTATTTAACAGTGGAGAGAGGCATCCTGATGTTCAGTTCAGAGATGAGGATGACCTAGGATGTTACAGTAACTTACAATGCAGAATGCAAGGTAGGTGCAATAAAAATGAACATTTAAAGTTTTATCTCAACAGTAAATAAGTTTTATTTATTTATTATGCATTTATTTTTTTTTTAGTTTCATTTAGATAGAGAAAACCCTATATGCTAATTTTTAGGAGTGTTAAATTTCAAATAAAGCACATCGATCTTGAAAAACTCAATAAAGTCAATAGAACCATTTCTGGTGACAAACCCACATCTGTCATTTTTTGCACAATGGTCACTGACATATAATCTATTCTGTTGCCTTTACAAAAAAAAATGAAGCCAGGAAACTAAGTAGAAATATATGTCATGATATAGTTTAAAAAATAAACTATTTAAAATTGGTCTTAAGATAATTATGATATTTTTAGCTGAAATAACGTGTTTATTTATATTTCCTGTTCACTTTAGAAGGCTGGGTTTCCTGCTCTCATTGGTTCTAGTCCATCACTTGGGCTTGGCCAGGACTCGGGTTGTGCACTGTTGCTGAGTCAGCCAATTTGCATCAGCCATTTACCTGGCTCTCTGAGCTGTGCAGTGCTTGCTGTGATTGCATTCAGGATCCACACAGTCTTAACCTAGCCCGCTCCACCATGCCCTTGAAATACAGCAGCCTTATCCTTTCCTGAGGTACAGAGAGATTAAGTCCAAAATCATGCATGGGCCGTAGCAAAACAGGGTATCAAAATCTGGTCTAAAACCAAGGGCAGTGCACTAAACACTGGATCTTTTTACAACAGGAAGGAAGAGTTGACACGTTTTTGCCCAATACAAATAAGTTTATTAAGAACTGACATGTAATTTTAATGGGAGATTGATTTATGTAGTAACTAGTCTGGAGAAAGGTGGTTTGGGGTGACCGTGTCACTCTGTACAACTCCCTGAAAGGAGGTTTTAGCCAGGTGGGGGTTGGCCTCTTCTCCTAGATAACAAGTGACAGGAGGAGAGGAAATGCCCTCAAAGTTGCCAGAGGAGGTTTAGGTTGGATATGAGGAAAAATTTCTACAGTGAAAGGATTTTCAAGCACTAGGACATGCTGCTCAGGGAAGTGGTGGAATATGAAGGTATTTAAACATGTGAAGATGTGACACTTAGGAGCATGGTTTGCTGGTGGACCTGGCAGTGCTGGGTTAATGGTTGAACTTGATGATCTTGAAGGTCTTTTCCAACCTAAACAATTCTGTGTTCCTGAATAGATTTAGTGCTTGTGGAAGGTGCCAGACTGATTACCTGGGACATACAGGAATCCTATATTCATTAATAGACACAGCAATTGATCTAGCTACTGAAAGCTTGTGTGGGCTTGAAAGAGATACTTTTCTACAAAAATGAGAGTTCACAGTCTGTACTTTGATCCTGTGGTTGCCTGAATGCTTAGATCACTGTTCATGAAGGAAACATGCTACTGGATTCCTTCTGAGATTCTGAATACTCACCTGCTGCTCCCTCTTCCCCTTTCACAAATCAGAGTTTCCTCATTTCAGTATTTCCTCTGTCTGCCCCATTATGCCCCTTCCACATTTTACTCTCTCTGGAGATCTGCAATGCTGTTAACCATTTTTCACAGCTCCTGGCAGCTGGCTAGACAGGAGACAGAGGCTGCTGCAGCTCACTTGGGTCTAGGTATGTGCTTATTTTAACCAGCGTCAGAATTGAGACAGAATCACTTGAGTCTCTTTTTCTTATAGAAATTGAAATAAAATTCTGATTAATGAAAGTGCATTCTATTATCAATATATAAATTCAGTACATTCTCTTCTTTATACTTCTTTAGTATAGATGCAATATTAAGGGTACACAGGGTGTTCTGCTACTATTATCTATAGTTTAAAATTATGTACTCTTTGCAATTCTTCGGCATCTTCCTGTGCACATTAATTTTAAATATGTGTCTTTGCTGCCCTTTCCATTACTCTAAACACAGTGCCCCTGAGTGTAACATCACTAGTCCTAGTCATCCTGTCAGTTGAATTTTTGCAAGTGTTACCTGAAATGACTTACGAACTTTCAAAGGGATGTTGTTTCTATCTTCTTATCAATGCCTTGGTCCTGCCTCATTAAAGAAAATAGTCCCATTTTCTTTATTATTCATACAATAACTCCTGTAACTCGTGGTTTAATATGTCAGTATAGACACACATATTTAGGAACAGATCCTTAGGCTATTTAAATTGTTTGTGTTCCATTAGACTAAGATAGTAGTTGAAGAATTTTTTTTGCTCACAGTTGCCATAGGTTTGTGTCCAGTTTTTTTGGTCAGTGTTTATACTGTGGGACTCAGGAGAATTTTTTACAAACAGAAATTTAAGTTTCATGGCTGAAGCCCTTGCTCTGCATCAACTAAGCTGATCCTTTGAGCAGTCATTCTGAAATCCACTGCTTCCTGATGATTAAGTTGCACTTTGCCATGTAAAGCTGAAATTAAATCCAAATGATTCAAATTAGCTGAATGGACTGAAGATGTACACACCAACTTGAAAGAGAATTTGGATATATCTGCACAGGCCCAAACAGGGGGGAGCTGGCATGAATATGTGCCACTTCATTTATGCAGCAAACATTGGGTCAAGTTGAAGGGATTCCGGTGGCTTTCTGTGGCACAGGCACAGGCAGACCAAGCTAGCAGCTTCCTGTGAAAGCCTAGATATTTATCTTTTGTTTGAAATTAGCCTGAGAGCTACCTAAATGCTAAAGATGTTTAATTATTTAAAGATGCTTAAGCAAGTCAGTTACCTAAATATGTATATGGGGAGGAGGGGAAGAAGAATAATGACTATAGGATTTGGCCTAATATACTTAGCCAGGGGTTTTCCATTTTTACATATATATTACTGTCCTTGTTTACATATATATTACTTGCTTTGTTGCCTTTCTGCGGTAATTGGCGGATGTGAATCAGAGGATAAGCTTGAAACCAGATATTAGAAAGGTTTAATAGCACAATTTCTAGTCAGCCATGTGAATACCACAGCTGTGCTAGGGTCAGAGAGGCTTTTATGTTGTTTGTCTCCGAGTCTGACAGAAGATCTACTTGCCCTTGAGTCCATCTAATCAAATCATTATAAATAAATGCTATGAAACATAGATCACCCTTTAATACCCAGCTACAACCTCACAGCCACCAAAGTTCTCTCTCCTATATTAAATCATATAAGCATGTGCTTTTCACATCACCTTTTTAACTATTTTTGTTTTCTGACATGGTTATACCCAGATGAGGAACTGGAGAAGTCTGCCATGAGTTCAGCAAATACTAAGGTAACCCAAGTCTTTGCTGAAAGACATTATTTATTCTATTAATAGTTAATCTGGAGCAACCACTGACTTGCATAAATTGATACAGATGAGTGGGCTGCTCCCTGAATACCTCTAATGTTTTCATACTCTCTTCATTTTTTAGAAGGAATGTAAACAAATAAACACCAAATACCGTGTTGTGGAAAAAAGGGTGTGGAACAAGCCAAGAGTACTTGGTATTGCACATAAGTTTTCCTGTCTTTCCTGTTTTTGTGAAATTCCTCTGAGGGCACATCAGTGTCTGTGATCTGGGTGGCTGCTCAGGGGCTCTCCTGGCACACTGAGGTGGGTTCCCAGCACACAGCTTCTGATGTGCCTTCTCAGGCACACATTGGCTTCTGCTGGGATTTCTGGCTCTCCCCCCACTGAGCCCATGCAGACACCAAGTTACTCATCCTGAACAGTGGGATGAGACTTGGTCAGGTTTGCCTTGGTAGCATTGCTCCTGCTGAGCCTTCTCTGTGCTCCATGGGCTCTGAATGCTGGGGCAGCTTCTGAGTCTGTTGCAGCAGCTCTTTAGGAGCATCATTTGCAGTTATTACTCTAAGTACACCAGTATTAGGTTCATTTCTCTGAGCTAGAGCTACTCTGAATATTATTTGAAACAAATTCTGTGAAGTCGTTATCTGTGCTGCTTTGCCTGCATGTCCTTTTTCACAGATGTCTTAATCATCCGGAATTATTTGATTCAGTCTGTGATCTAAAAATGCTCATTTGACCCTTTATTTCTCACGTCAACACCCTGCATCTGTCTTTGTAAACTCAGTAGCATGCCTTCTTCCACCACAGACACTGGGTCCTTTCTCTGCCAGCTGAATGTGTGGGTGATATGAGAAAAAAATAGGGAAAACTGTATAGCCATGTGATAAATGGGTTATCTTGTCCCTTTGCTGCCAGTCCATCTGATCTCTGCTGCAGGGCTCTCTTCCAGCACCCCATACCAGTGAGCTCGGAGCTGCCAATAAAAAATTACAATAGGCAAGATAATTTCTTTCTGTGTCATGTGAAATTCTCACAGATACGAATTGCTCCCTTGCAGGTGCTGTGAAGGGACAAGGATTCTCTCAAGGGCTGTTAAATACAGGCATTTTTATGTCAAGGATATTATAGTATTCTCTTCCACAGGAAAGAGAGAACTTTTTTCAATGCCATTAACACTTAGTTCCCTAAAAGGTTGAGATCGTAGACCTGAAACCATAATAATGTTTAGCCTGAAATAACTAATATAAGTTATAAAAAATTTATTGAGTTTTAGTGAGGTCTTTAACAGGAATCCAGATGCCAAAATGAAGTGCAGTGAAGTACTTTTCCAAAAATATATTTCAAAAATTTCTTAAGAAGATAATAAAGTCTTTAAGTGGTAAAGATCTAAGAAGACCTGCATTACTCACAGGTGTTCTAACACTCTTGTCTTATAGATGAAAAGAAAACTCAGTGCTATTCCTTTCTCATTTCATATACCACATATTACATATATACTACATAGCACACGAAGTACTGCAGTCTCTGCTGGTGCAATTAAGTAAAACTTCTTTAAGTGCAAAGGATCAGTACTCATTTACTAGTTTGCTCTAATATTGTATCAGAAAAAGTTGTGCAGTGAGTAGTATGGCTTAAAAGGCTATACAAAACTCGTTTATTTTGCCATTAATATTTCTTCTCTTTCCAGGCTGTCTGAGAAAACTCAGTCTCTCTGTGTCAATTGCAAATCAGGGTTCAGGCTGCTGGTGTTTCTGCCTTGCTGTCTGAGAAGACAAATGTCCAGTGCAATTGTAGGAGAGCAGCCCCATGATTTGAAGTTCAGTTTTGCTCTGAAAAGCACGGGCCTGTCGCCAGCTCTTGTAAGGCAGCAGTTGTGCTCTGCATGGGAAAACTAATGCCAATGTTTATCCCCACAACATCTCTGTGCCCAGTCCATGCTATTGTCTTTGTGGCAAAAGCATCTTTAATGTAAATATAGGCATGTTGTAATAAGGAGACACTTTTACACCAAAGAACCCATAAAGGATCAGTACTACATTCATTTATTGATTATTCAGCTGAAATGCACAAAGTAGTTTAATGCTATTTTTTTTTTTAAATGAAGCATCTGTTTGCGATTCCTGAGCAGATATCATGTATCTGAGTAGAAGAGTTTCAGTGCCTCATTAAAACCAAACTCCAAGTGACAGCAGGTGGAGTAGGAGCTGGGATTAATTGTTAAGGAAAGTGAGAGCTGAGGGTGTTTTGTTTCAGCTTTAAAAATCAAACGTCCTGCCTTACTTAACTCTGAGATATTTGGATTTGATACAGATTGATAAGGAGATTACTGTAGCTGGGAGATAAAGGGCAATCTCAGATCACCTGATTAGGACCTGATTTTATTCACTGTAGCATGAAAATACGTTAGTAAGGACACAGTGAAAGAGTACTCAGCTATGGCAAAGTTTGCTTTGAGGATTTAATAAAACTGGTATGTAAGGACTTATGGGTTAGAAATACAGAGAGTTCAAAGTTTGGAGGATCTTCTGACACTTGATTGAGAAAGTTACAATTTCTCTTTCTGAAGAAAGTAAGAGGCAGACATTATATCTTAGTGAAGAGTGAAGAAAAAATGCTGGCCTGGGAGAGAGGGTTTCTGATAAAAAGATTTTAGTTAGGTCTTTCTGTGGTAATCCAAATGTCTTTAAAAGGCAGGGTCCTGCACTGCCTGAAGGAAGAGTTTCTCACCAAGAATGCCTGTTCTGCAAGGTGTGACAGCTGAGTTTGGGTTTGGCTGGGTGAGTGCAGTGTACAGTGCTGGCTACCCAGAGATTTCCCTGACGTGAGCAGCTCTGTGTTATACACATCCTGCAAGTGGAAATAATAAATTCCTGCTGTTATATGTCCTTGCATGCACAGGCTGAGCTCAGTAAGAAATGCTGGTTGTTTAAATG
Source organism: Chaetops frenatus (assembly GCA_013400775.1). Taxonomy (NCBI): domain Eukaryota; kingdom Metazoa; phylum Chordata; class Aves; order Passeriformes; family Picathartidae; genus Chaetops; species Chaetops frenatus. Next base: position 995,101 of record VZTR01028908.1, on the reverse strand, counting down.
CTGTTACTGGTTCAGTTTTGGAAATGCTTTCTAGTGCTTTTGACAAACCACCAAGCTGGCCCTTCAGCGAGGAGCTGTGGCAGGTCCCTCATCTTAAAATAATAAATATGATATTGTAATATAGGTACTTAGGTCTAAAGGTGACTTTTTAATCTGGATCAGAGTGACAAATTTTCACGTGGGAACATGCTTGGTAATGTACCCTATTTGGTTTTGTGTCTCCAGGGTGGAGATCCTCCAATTTATTATTGCAGGATATGCCTCCCACATCAAGTGTCCCTGCACAGTACCTGTCCAAGGGAGGGCAGAGGCTGTGCTGTCCATTGCCACAAAAATGCAGTCACTCAGCCTGTTGGATTGCAAACACAACACAAATGTACTCATTTGCGACAGAACTTTTTTTGATTTGGGATTTTTTATTTTTGTTTTTTACCTTTGAAATAAAAATCGGAAAATCTTGATTTCACATAATTTCTGGAAGGATTAGTCTTGAAGATAAATATGAAAAAGTAAAAGGAAATAATCGTGATCCAGACTAATAGGAGAGGGGTGTCTTCCTTGCTTATGCTGTGTGTTAGTCAAGGCAAAATAAGTTTACCCATCTAAAAGACAAAACAGTGATTCTTGCATGTTTATTGCCATACAGAAGATTCTGCATGTTTGCTGGTTTATTTTTAATTAATGCTTTTAAAGCGTAAATTGAAATTCTCCACACAAAATCTTTAATCTCTGATTATATTTGATAACCTTTTCAACAGATAGAGATTTAATTCTTCTAAAACATCTTTAATAGAGTTTCTTTTTTAACAGAAGTATCATTCGATCTACTTCAGGTAAAATAGAAAACTGTCTTGGCAAATATCATACTGTAGTGAGTAGAAGAGAAAGTTAATGATGAAGAAAACTAGTTGTCTTGGGTAAAATCAAAAATTCTGTGAGTGCTTATGGGCACTACTTTTTTTTTTTTAATAAGAAGTGTTTGACTCACATTCTAATCCCTAAATTGCACTCAGATTGCATGTGTTGGCCTGAGTGTTTAGTTTACACTTTTGAAATTAATCCTCTGCTCATTCCCTCTGCTGCAGTATAGATAAAATAGTGCAGTAGGCAAAACTAATTTTTTCTAAGTGAGTCTATGCTGAAAAATACTTTCCAGCTGCTGATAGTTTTCAGTTCATCAGATCAGATTAAAGCTATTCCAAAATCAAGCCCTAAAACTTGTGCAGCGTGTCTGCTGAGTCCTTCATACCAGCTTCCTGTTCTCTGTGCTCCTATTGCACTTCATTAGTTGCTAAGCTAGACAAAGCACAACATATTAATGGTAACTTTACATTTTTACTGTGTTTTAGCTGGTTTTGTAGTCACTAAAAGTAACTCCAAACACCTCAGTAGGTCAGGCTATATGATGGCAAACTTGTTTTCAATGCTGTCTACCAAAATATTTAAAAATTGCGTAAGAAAAAAAATTTCATTTCTCCTTAATAATTTTCATGAAATAGGAAATGCCTTTAAAAGCTTTTTTTGCTAAGAAAAAAAAATGCATAAAACCAGAATTTAATAATCAGATACTTTTTAGACAGTTGCAAACGTATGGTCTTTGTTGTGATAATCATACTATCTTGAAAAAGCAGGTGTAACTTAGGACAAATAAGTTTTTGACACTAACAGTATATTAAAGACTTGCTTGCGTGCTTTTAGTAGCACAAAGTAGCTCCTGTTAAAGTCAATAATGAAATGCAGTTCAGCAAGGCAGGATCAAAGCTTGAAGGAATACACGATTTCCTTCTTACTTGTGATACTCTTCATAAAATATCCAATTTTCACCCTTTGTAGAGTAGTAGAGGCTCCTGAGAGAGAGCTTTGTTCCAGCATCAGGAGTGCACTACGCTGTCTCTGGTTGCAGAACTACTTTAATCTGGAGGTGACAAACAGGAGAGATTAATGGCTTCAATTTGGACACACAGAGCCATATGGGTTCTTTAACAAAGGCAGAACATGATTTTCTGAGATTTAAGAAAGAAAATATTGACTTGGTTCATAAAATATACATCTTTATATAGCTTCAGATAGTTTTAATATCACCATAGAGATGGGAATGCTCTGTACACTACAGTGCCATATCAGCAAAATTGCTTAAGTGTATGTTTAGGGAAATTTCATGAACTTCAATAGCAGAAGAGAGATAACTAAAGGTATAGATAAACTGAGGGGTTAGGCAGATGTTTAACTATTGGAGTAGTTGCCACATCATTGTTTTTACAAGGAGAGAGTCAAGACACAGAGAGGCTGAATGATTTTTCCAGCATTTTCCCAAGAATTCTGGGGATGAGAAAGAAGCTGAACCAAATTTTGTTGTGCTTTAGACCCCAGATAAGAGTCAAGAGTCACCTACAAAGTCGCCTTAAAATGCAGATGATGTCAAATTGCTATTTGTTGGTGCAAATCCTGTTAGAATGGGAAAAAAAAATCCAGTTTTTGTACCACTAGGGGCTTTTACTAAGGCATCTTTTTAGATGGATATGCTGGATAAGATATTTTAGGCTAGTTTTATCAAGGAAAGTGAGGGAAACTTTTAACAAAAAAAAAATTTAAAAGTCATCCCTTTGATATATCTATGGATATTTTTCCCTGTCTTTGTGTTGTTTTTAAAGACTATTTGACCCTTTTCTGCAAAAGATGAGAAAGACAAGCTAGGATTTTAGGGGAGGTTGCAGAAATGACGTTGATAGATTTTAATTGCTAGCCAGTGTGCTGTCCTCTTCGATAAAACCTTTTCTTAAGTCAATTAAAATAAAAGGCTTAGAACACAGGAGGGTGCAAAGAGGTGAGAATAGATGATGTATGGTCATATTAGCTGGAGAGGTGTAATATTCATTTGCAGAGACACAAGGGAATGCCATGATGATGGGACAGAAAAAAAACCTCCTCTCATCTTCCTGCCATGCTGGGAGCATAGGAAGATTTTTCCTTGGTGGTTGATGTGAGTTGCAAGAAATGCAGCTAAGACTTTCTGAAGATTAACTTGTGACGTGTGAGGCTGAAACCAAGAAACACTAAGTACCATTCAGGCCCCTGTGGCAGTGTGACACACTCAGCACTTTATAAAACCAGGCCATATAATTATAGCTGGGAGGTTGGAGAAGACGAGTTTTTAAAATCTTAGCCAAAAGCCCTAAAATATCAAAGGGAAGTTAAGTCTAAAAGTTAGAAGTGTGAAGTTGACATATGGTGCAATGATTTTTGGGTTGGTTGATGCAGGTTGATTGGAATTAAGTAGAACTCTAACATTACTGGGAAACCAGGTGGATGGACCCAATATAACCATTTTTTTCCCTCTGCAGTCTTTACTGGATATCTTTGAAATAAGTTTAATAATTTTTTGTTGGGAAAATGGCTGTGGACTAACAAAATATTTTACTATACTTTTGAGGGCCTATCTTTCCTATTCTGTCTACAGATTGCAATTGAAACAATGAGAAAGAAAAGGCCAGATGCAGGAGATGCAAAAGCTCTTTGTTAGCTAAATCACCAACAGTAAGAAATCAAAGCTACAAAACCAACAAAGCAATAAAAAACCCCCAAATCCAGCTGACCATATGCTGACAGAGCTTTCCAGTCAAAGAATCCCTTAAGCCTTCTGCTCTATGAGACTCCAAGGCCAAAACAGTCTGCATGTTGTGTCAAGACTGCAGTGGTGGAATATTCTTACAGTGGATTTAGTTCATCCCCGTCAGTTCTTCCACAGATACTGGTGGAGGTTTTTATAGTGCATGGCTTTGAGGCACTGTACTTTGCAGCTCACTTCCCCTCTTTCCTGAAAATAGAAAAGTAATCCTGCTGCCTTTGGAATAATAAGTTTGCTCAGAGAAGATTTATATTTGCATGAAATGTATAAAAAAATAAAGAGGAGATTTGCTTGAGAGAGAACAATGAACGCTCATTTGCTGTCTCATGGAGATGTTTTGTGACTCTGTGGAAGATCAGCATGTGACTTATATGCTGCTGAAGTCTCACTTAAAGGCCCACTGTTTTGGCCCTTTTGCTTGAATGATTACTTAGAAAGAGAATTCTTTGCCTGGCCTGCACCTGAAGCAGTTAAAACTGGATAGAACCACTCATGCTTTTCTGATCTATGATCATGTGTGCCCACTCAGGCAGTTTGTGCAGAGGTAATGGAGGAAACACAGAGTAAAACTATGTTTCCGCCTGACGTTCTTACAGTAACTAAGCCTGTACTTTAGTGAAAAACTAGAAAAAGAAGAGAAAAAAATTACCTCAGTTCCCCAGCACCTCCCTCCATGCCCATCTCCTTCATGTCACCATCCTGGTTGTGTGAGCAACTTTCATCCAGCCTTGGATTCAGGAGCAATGTCTTCTCTTGTCTACAGAAGAGCTGTCAAGGAAACATCTAAATGTGTGTTGATCTGTTATGAATTTGTGGCAGACTGCTGGCAAGCAAGTCTCTGGTTGAATGAAAGTCATTGACTCTTAAAAAGAACCTATTAAGTACAGGAAAATAAAAAGCAAATTGAAGATGTTTCTGTGTTTAATATTGCATTAAGCTGGCTAACCTGTCCTGAATTTTCTTACTTTAAATATTGTGGAAATCTAAATAATCTGCAGATCTGGTTAACAACTCTAGCTTCTACAAGATGCTAAAATATTGGCCATAGTGTAAAATATACATTAGTCTTAGGACCTTATGAAGAAGTTTAATTGTGTGCTAAACTGAAAACAGAAAATAAACAGCAAGTTTAAATAATGTTGTCATAATATATCACATCACATACTCTAGTATCTAGAGATAAATGTTTTTGGTACAGGAGAGGAAATGGGTTAAATGTAACATCATGAGTACAGTACATATGAATTTCATAGGCTATTAATCTTTAATCTTTAGAGTTCCTATTTAAGCCTACAAATACACTAATCCAGGCATCAGCTCTTCTCTGCTATCTTGATCGTGCAGGTCACAGATGTTGCTATAGTAACCTTGCATTACCAATGCAAAGACAGTGAAGGATCTGGCTATCTAGATAAAATAATTGAGGGGTGCTTGCAACAGCATTCTGCTTAATGTAATGCTTAGATCCATTGAATGAGCACTTGGTCCTGCGTAGATTAGGGCCTTGACTTGGGGAGTATGAGAAAGACTGGCACTTGAAGCCAATTTCCTGTGGAACAGGTCAGTAATTAGAGGGATGCTCTTCACTGGGAAGGCCCACGAATTGTGGCACAGATGATGTTCATTTGTTCCAGTTGTCAGTCACATTGTCCAAAGACAGAGTGTTATGGATCTCACACGTGGAACCTACTCTCTAGATGCAGATGTTGTTTAGGTATCTTGAACACCAAGAAAAGGTGTTTTCTGTGAAGCTGAGGTAAGCCCATGTTCTTGGAGGCAGTTGAAGACACAGCCCAGTGCTAGTGGGAATCAGACACTTTGCCTTACAGAAGAAACAACCCAATTACAGAGCGGTTTGTCACAGGAATCATTAAATGCTAGTGCTCATGTCTCATGGGGATCTGTCTTGACAAAAGAACAAGAATTTTGAAGTGAGAAGCAGCAAAGTTCTGAATCAGATATGCCTGAGAGTTGAATGATTCTGATAGTTACTCCATGGGCCTGAGCCCCCTATGAAGATTTGCAGTATTTTGGTATGGAGAGGACCGATGTGAACTCTACAAGGGGGAAAATCCTAACTTGTGTACTTCTTTGTGTAGTGAAGAAGCTTCCTGTGAGAGTTGTTTGCTTTTACCATGCCTCTGAGTTTTCAGAAAGCACTTCCTTCTGGTAGGAAATTCTTGTAGGAAGTTTGAGGCTTTTTTTTTTTTTTTTTTTTTGTTTGTTTGTTTTTTGTTTGTTTTTTTTGTTTGTTTGTTTTGGTTTTTATTTGTTTGTTTTTGTTTTTGTTTTGTTTGTTTGTTTGTTTGTTTTTTGTTGTTTTTGTTTTTGTTAAGTATGGCCACTGGGTTCAAAAGTAATGCAGGAATGCGGATAAATAGGAGCAATAGTGAGTGTAGACATCATGGAGTAATGATGATTACTCCATTTTCATTGGAAACCAAGCCTAAAAATACTCCTGTAGCACAGCTCATCTGTGCTACCAATTGAAGTTGCTGGCTAAGTCTGTAAAATACCACTTGAGCCTAAACCAGGGAAAAAAAAAGGAAAGAGTTAAAATTCTAGTCTCCTGTGAGCCTTTGTTCAGCCTTCATTCCTACAAAAGAAACCTCTCATTGCTTTAGTAGGGTCCCAACTCTTTTCCTTTTTGTCTGGCCCTGAAAAGCCAGATCAGTTTTGCGACTTGCTTTATTGAGACTGTCAGCCCGCTCCTGCCGAGAGGCTGCTGCTGGCCAGGCAGCTTTCTGCAGGGGGAACAAGGGAAAGAAAGCTTCTGCATCAGGAATTCCACTTGTATTGCTTTCCTTGCCTCCTTGCCAGCACAAAGGTGGTTTTGTTTGTGCTCAAGAACCAACTAAAAAGTTTGGCCGTGAAATGAGCTCTCCTCTGGAGAAAGGGGAAGGGGTGGAACATGTAGAATAGAGCTTCAGACACAAACTTGTACCCACTCCCTCCTGCAGGTCACGGGCTAGAGATGGCTATTGCATTAGCTGGTTGTTGTGTTACCTCACACAGCTGCAGGGCAGCTCGTGAGGCAGCAGTTGCTGGTTTGAATCCTTGAAGAAGTAATTTAATAAGTTGAAATATTCTGTTCTTATTCTGTGATGTAATTAGATGGGAGAAAACTTGGGGGAAAAAAGTGCTTCCCCCTTGTTGGTGGGAGACAGGGAATATTTGGGTATTTGTAATATGCTCACATTGGTATTTGTTTCAATTCAGAGTATTTGGTGCTGCCAAAAGTGGGAGGGAGAAAAAGCACTTGCCTTGCAGTTGACACTCAGGCTTCTCAAGGTGGGCACTACTTCAGCAGAATGAATAGTGTTAGACTCGTGGGAATAAAAATTCTCACAATAGTTCCCACTGGAGTACAGCCCAGTGTACACTCATACAGAGTATAGTGTATCAATCTCTGCTGATAAAATAGGTTCTGCCCCTGAAAAGATCTTACCCATGTTGCTTGATTCTTGTGTAACCAAGGATTTGCAGGATCAGGGAAACATCCACATTATTTTTCTTCCTGTCAGAGATTAGGGAGCTTTTTGTGTGTATTAGTCTTATGAAAATGTAGCCTTGCACAAAGCACTGCTGGGCACATTTCAGGGTTTAGGCTCCAGAGAAGAGGATAGGCATGGCCCCTACGTGCAAGGCAGTTGGGCACGAAATCAGATGGGTAACTGAATGTCCAACTCTGCTTAAATCCCTTGGGCAATGATAGAGGAAGCTGGAAGGAATTTGTGTATTTCCTTTTGCTTCTGCAAAAGAGAGTGGTTTACATATTTTGAAGTGAAGACAGAATGTGTAATGCCTCTGTAAGAAATGTTAGTGAAGTGAGGGTACCTAGAAGTTGCCCAGTGTCATTCTATGCCCTTGGTGCCCTTTCTCAGTCTCAGGCTTATGGAATTTTCAGGATAATCAGCCACGTAATCCCAATGGCTTGGTATGTTCAAGCAAAGGTGTGGGATACAGAATGTCTGCATAGTTAGCTGGGAAAATCTACTTCTGGCTTTTGGGCTAAAAATGTCTCAGAGAGCTGACCTTTGTACCTGGTGTCTGATACTGCAAATTAAATGCTGGCTTGGGGGTGGAATGGAGAGAAAGTACAGTCATTCTGTTCCTCAATGCAGCCTGAGCACAGATGTGAAAAATGGAAGAAGCTGTGGTCTGGGGAGCTACTTTCCATCAGAGGAACACACCAGCTGGACTGGTTCATCCCAGGGCTAATGCTGAATCTTCAAAAGACATCACATAAAATTCTATTTATAATGGAGTGAGGAAGGGTGGGAAGAAATAAAGTGTGAACAAACCATTTTATTTTAAAATTGGTTCATGCTTTCAGTGAAGGTCTAGTTTTCCCTGTGAGCTTGCCAACATCCCTTAATTCATATCACTTAGAATAAAATGACTTCTGGGTGTAAGGAAGATTTGAATTGTCTTTTCTGTATCACTAAATAATGGTTGCTTGGGGAGATAGAAAATGTAAATTGAAAATGAATGAGGTATAGCTGGTAATATGTTAGATGCCTTATCTCCAACCTGAGGCCTTCAGTCAAAAGAGGTGGTCATCTGTAGTCATTAAAGAGCACTGCAGCTGGTACTTATAGTTTAAGTTTTCCTCTTTTTTGAATTGAATTTTCTGCTCATAACCACTGCAATGATTTTCTGAGGAAGCATGTACCATGACTTCTTAGATTGCCTAAATTATATTCTTCTGTTGTAGTTTATGAGACAGAGGATGCAGGGGATCTATACTTTGCTGAGTGACTTGATCTTCACTAGTTTTCTGGAAATATGTGATTTTTCCCTTTGTTTTCTTTTCTGAAAAATATCACTTAGTACAGTTTTTTTTGTGAACAATCCAAACCATGAAAATATTAAGCTCATTTTTGTGTTCCTGGATTGGAATTGATTTTTTCTTTTCTTCTAGATATATCATTACAGCTTACCTTACATTACACTGAGTCAGACAACAGTGTAGAAGAGGTCCTAACTGGTCCCATGAAGTACCCCTTGTGCTTTGCTGAATGGCAGAGGACATGTTTCTTAAGCTTGAGCCTTGTTTTTAACATTTACAAAATAGGGCTGTGTCATGGGTTTGTTCAAAACCGGGCAGAAACACCATTTAATGTAGCGGTTTCACATTCACCTGCTCGCCTGCTCACACCAGGCGAGAGTGTAGTGTAGTGGTTTCATGAGAATAAGGATTAAGAGAAATGCAAAACAGGCCTAAACTTCAAAGATAAAAAGTTTATTAACAAAAGACAACAAAATCAAAATCAACCCCCAGGTGGTTTCTTCTTCCTCCCCCAGCCCCCCACCCAAGATGGTTCCTTTCTCCCACCTCATTTATCTTCCTTTACCACCATCCTTCTCACCAACAACACAGAGAAACAAACTTAGAAAACCCCTGGTCAATTTACCACTCTTGAAATAGGCTTTCATCAGTCCAATTGGAAGAAGAGTCTCTCTTGTCTCACCATGGAGATTTTTCCCACAAGANGAGACAGAGGATGCAGGGGATCTATACTTTGCTGAGTGACTTGATCTTCACTAGTTTTCTGGAAATATGTGATTTTTCCCTTTGTTTTCTTTTCTGAAAAATATCACTTAGTACAGTTTTTATGTGAACAATCCAAACCATGAAAATATTAAGCTCATTTTTGTATTCCTGGATTGGAATTGATTTTTTCTTTTCTTCTAGATATATCATTACAGCTTACCTTACATTACACTGAGTCAGACAACAGTGTAGAAGAGGTCCTAACTGGTCCCATGAAGTACCCCTTGTGCTTTGCTGAATGGCAGAGGACATGTTTCTTAAACTTGAGCCTTGTTTTTAACATTTACAAAATAGGGCTGGAATTACTGATGGTAACAGTGAATAATGTAGTGAATCCTGATCAGCTGGGGCAAGATTTTATTGGACAAATGTGCTGGAGGGAGAGGAGTATTGCCTGCCTGAAACTCGCCTCCAAATGTCCCCAATGAGAACAGCAAAATGTAAGCAGATGGAGACTTCTCTTGTTTGCTGAAATGAAGTGGGCCTGGCTGTAGTGGGTATCCTTGTAAACCTCCTGGTCTGTCTTCACCTGAAGCAGGAGGGAATATTTGCAGCCTTGGGTCTGCTGGGGTGAGAGCAGTTTGGCACTTCTGAAGTTAGTGGCATTAGTCATCCACCAATGAAGTGCATAAGCAACAGTGGGGTTTGCTATTTAACTGAACTCTGCTTTTCTAATTGTTAATTATAGTCCTTGTATGGTTTTTCATGTTTAACTGTATCATTACGCTTAACAGTAAGTTTGTTGTTACCTGCTGTGATTTTGAATAATTCATGGTATTAATATGCTCTTAGGGACCATCATAAGTTCTCCCTGGAGAAAACCAAAAGTTGCTTTGCTGGTTTTATGTCTTTGAAGATGAGTGGAAGACAGGTTCTGGCTTCTGTGGTCCTTTATCAGAAAGAAAATTTTGAAACAGCCAATAAAATTAAAGTATGCATCTTGAGAGTATAGTGTGCACAGTATATTTGAAATATTTTTATGAAATTGTTTGCTAAACTGGAAATAACCCAAGTAAACCAGCCCTGGACCTCTGTATACAGCAGTGTCTGTACCTTCAGTTAATTGTTTCCACAGACGTTGCCAATGACAACACTGTGTTTATCCTTTAACAGTGTTACTGCAGCTCTCAATTTCATTTCATTTCCTTTTCTTAATGGATGAGTTTACCAAATCTAAAAATAAAATATTATTTTCCCATCATGACGGGGATTTTCTTACATGGGTTTTGTCAGTTGCTCTAGAAACAAGAAAACACTGAAGTTAGGTGTTGTGGTTTAAAGGACAACAACTTTTTTTTTTTTTCTCCTTCCTGGGGGCGTCGTAATACTCGATAAATTCTGCCCCCG
>VZTR01028908.1:964229-984542 GCA_013400775.1 Chaetops frenatus | reverse complement strand
AGACTTGTGTCACATGTGAACTAATATCCTTTCTGGGCGGGAGTTCACGGTGACATGAACTCCACGAGAGACTTGTGTTTCTTGTGGGAAAATCTCCATAGTGAGACAAGAGAGACTCTTCTTCCAATTGGACTGATGAAAGCCTATTTTAAGAGTGGTAAATTGACCAGGGATTTTCTAAGTTTGTTTCTCTGTGTTGTTGGTGAGAAGGATGGTGGTAAAGGAAGATAAATGAGGTGGGAGAAAGGAACCATCATGGGTGAGGGGCTGGGGGGAGGAAGAAGAAACCACCTGGGGGTTGATTTTGATTCTGTTGTCTTTTGTTAATAAACTATTTTTATCTTTAAAGTTTAGGCCTGTTTTGCATTTCTCTTAATTCTTATTCTCATAAAATCACTACGCTACACTCTCGCCTGGTGTGAGCAGGCGAGCAGGTGAATGTGAAACCGCTACATTAGGTCAGAAAAATCAGTGTCACGCCAGCCATTGTTGTTTTGATTTCTTTGATTGCGTCGTAATACTCGATAAATTCTGTGGCTGAGGAGTCCAGCTGACAGTGGATACTGGCAGGTGGCTTCTGAACAAAGATAGGTGTGGCTTATTTCTTTTGATGAGCAGAAGGTCAATGGGAATATTACATGGTGAAAAGTCTCTCTCAGCCTGGCACGTGTTCTGGAGTGGCTGCTCCCTGCCACTGTCTGCGCTTCGTTGCTGTCCCAGGTTTGCATTGACTTAATGGAGTCTGTATCAGCCAAGATCTTTCAGAGTGCTAGGATAAAATCTTTCTGGCTATCTCCACAGATAGCTATGAGATATTTTCTCATTTTTCCAAATGATAAAAACGCTGGTCCTCTGAACGTGAAGCAGACCTGTTTAATCTTAATACAAAGGCCATCCCCAAAGGTTAACTGCCTTATAAATGCCCAGATTGTTCCCTCCACTCACTACAAGTTTGCAATCTGCTTAATATATGCACAGTCAGGGAGAAGCCGTAAATATAATGCTAAAAGCAGACACTTGGAACTGTTGCTCTTGCTTCTCTTCAGCTTATGCAACTGTTTGAAGTAGCTTGTTGCCAACACAACTGCTGTGTCCTAGTACTTTGGGCTTCTTCTTGTAAGTCTCCTGAATATGCTGTTCCCATTCCAACACTTTGAACAGATCCATGTGGGCAGGTTTTGCAAGACCAAGTCGTTAACTGAAAGCCACAAATACATCACCACCTGCTTAATTCATCAGTCTAGAACTGAGCTAGATCATGAAGTTATGCCAGCTGGAGTCCTGGCTAAAAAATCCCAAAACCCTGGTAACCAAACATTTTGACCATCAGAAGCCTGGACCTCAAAATATTATCCAGGTAGGTCGTTCCACCTTCTCCCTTTGCAAATGACTGAAGTTCTTCCTTGCAGAGGTTTTCCAATGAGTCTTGCTGATCTTTCAACTGCAGCTTTATGTCCATTGATAGCTGTTCTCTTCTAATCTGCCCATTCCATCTGCAGCCACAGCCATCTCTCTGCAGGCAGACCCAGAAGATCTCTGACAACAAATAACATTCTTCTCCACAAGTGATGAGGTGATCCAGGAAATTGCTACTCTCATAAATTCCTGTGTCTGTGCTTGAGCTACAGTGTAATCTCTGGTGTCTGTCTGCCACTGTTGACCTCCAAGAACACCTTAGAAAATTATAGCCTAATACTTTAACAAAGTGTAGGAGGAAAGGATGCATTTTATGTAAATTTAGTCAGGAAGTCTTTGAAACTAATTGCTTAAAGTGAGTGGGGAAAGCTGATGGAGTGTGATAGACATACAGAAATTTTTTTCTGCTTTCAGAATAGAGGGTGTTGATTAACTGGGCTTAGTATAGCACTGCATATATTAACTAAGCATCAAATTGCTCAGTGGATGAGCCTGCTCTGTGCAGGAACTAAACAGGGCATGCTCTGGATGTTTTTACAGATGTGGATTTAGGGAGTTTTGGAGTTACACTTCTGCAAATAAAACCACTGGTTTTGTTGAGCTTGGTATTGAATTATTGTCCTGGCATAGTGTCAATATTTTATTTGTAAAAAGTGTAAAGTCACAGCTACAGAACAGACCATTTATTCTGAAAAGTCTCCGACTTGGGAGTAATTCTAGTGAAATCCTCCTTCACATATGCTCCTCAGCATCAGCACCCCTGAGAGGTGTCAGAGGCTTGTCTGTCAATCAGACTACTGGTTTACATGCCAAGCCCTGTTTGGTCCTTCTGGTTTGTGGTTGTCAGATATGCTGACTAGTCTGTTAGAACAGCCTCTCATCTTTCTTTAGGGCCATTCTGGACACCTTCACCATTCTACAGGCTGCACTCCTTGTTCCTGGTAGATCACCTTGCATTTAACCATATTTGCATATTGATAGAAAGTCAGTGATTTCATTTCCACACTAGCTGGAGGCTAGAGTTACAAGTTACAGTTATGTGCCCAATCTAGAACTAGGATATTCGTAGATGTCTACATGTACTTGATAGCTGAATAAAAGACATCACTCTGTCTGCTGGATTAGGCTGAATTTGCTGCTCTCAAGTGTGTCTGAGTGTGTCATGGTTCTGTGCATGCTTCCTTTCAGCATGAGAGCTGGGCAGTTGTTGTTGACTTCTGTTCTGCTCCCTGCAAGATACCTTGACTAGTTTTAATGGAGGGAAGATTTTTACATCATCTGAGACTGGATAGACTATTCCATGCTGTGCCCTGTGGACATACATGTGTGAATCCCTGACCAATTCAATGAGAATTTCACTGGGGTGACTGGTGGATGTGTAACAAAATGGAAAAGGTCAAAGGACAATGCAGAGCAAGAAGCAGCTGCAAGAGTATGTGCTGTAGTGAACTCACAAGATAACAACTAATCTTAAAAGATTATATTAAAATACAACTAATATAAATTAAATCTTCTTTCCAGAAACAAAACTAATTTGAATGGATGAGCANAAAAAAAAAAAAAAAGCCTCATAAAAATGATCCAGTGTGTCTGATTTGAAACACCCAGTGGGGAACATGTGACAATTACAGGTCTTTGGAAAAGTTTGTGTTTGGAAGACTGAGGTTTCTGTGGATCTCCCTTAACAGGAAAAAAAATATGGATATGAGCCTTTGATGAACAGAGCACAAGGTTAGGTAGCAGTCACAGCACATTCTGTCTTAGTTATGTGGGACAGAGAGCCAGAGGCATCACTGTTACATAAGCCTGCTGACCTGCATAGAGAGCTTTGTAGTAATAGGAGTTTCAGAAAAATAAATCCTGTTCAATTTGCAAACACAAAGATAGAAAATCCAGGTATGTTTACAATGGGATACTCCACAAAACATGTTATTCCCTAAGGAGCTTGGTTTTTAAATTTAAGTTGGGAGGGCTCAAATACGTGGGACAAAGGGGATGGGAGAGGAGGTAGCTAATGTGATGCAAGGTCAGTCTGCTGACTAATGGTACAGACCGTATATTTAGGGAATGGGACCACAAGATGTGTTGCACACCAGCCATAGCCTATTATTCACGTGGTGCAGCATGAAAAAATTGATGCCAATTTGCAGAGGATTTTGATAGTTTTGTTTAATTTGGTAGTATTCTGATTTGAAATGAAAATTAGTATTTTTTCCATTCCTAATGAATGAGACAGAATATTTTCAGTTGTAAGGGACCTATGACAATCATCTAGTTTGAAGATGATATCTAGAACTAGAGTCATCAAACTCTGGGGTCCCCAGCTTGAGGAATTCTGTCTGGATCCTCAGGCTGCATAGGGTGCCAAGGAGTTGCACATTTCCAGAGCTTCCAGGCTCTTGCTTCTTTTCTTTCTGCCTGGTGAGCTAACAGAGAGCTGGCAGCCTTGGAGTTCATGGGCAGAGATACTGTGCTCTGAGTTTCTTGGCATCTTGCCTAATGAGATCTGTAGAGGAGCCAGCAGCTTAGGAGCTCTGCAATCTCTGAGATAATCCTGGAGCAATAACTTCTTTCTAACTCCCACTCTCTGTCAACTTGTCAGGAATACACTTGAAGAACAGACAAGAGGACCTGGCAGGAAATTGTGTGTGATTTCTGCAGTGTCATCAAAGTCAGATGTGCCATTAAAAATGTTTCTGGCTAATTTTAGTAACCCCATGCAGAAATCCTAACGTGTCAGCACCTGATCCTGGAGGTCCTGCATCCCTTTGCTGTAGATATTATGGGAACAGAGCTCCATGAGCAGAAGAGAGGACAAATAAATATTTACATCATTCCAGTATCTTTGAAACTGGGATGTGGGTCACCTGCAGCTCTTCACAGAGCACTAGGCTGCCTGCAGTCAGATGCCCTACAAACCCCAGCTGTCCTGAAGCTATTGGAATACGTGGTTATTCCAGGAAGGCTCTTGACTGACACAGTGGCTAGAATGATGGTGCTGGAAAAGTAGATGAAAGACATTGGTACCCTGTGTTTTTTCCCTTCTCTCCATTCTTGCTTTAGGATTGACCCTGAGGTCTGTGTCTGAGTAGAGATACTGGTGCAAACAGCATGCACAGGAGAATTTTCTGGACACATATGTGCCCCAAGCATCTACATTCAGTGCAGATATTGCCAATGTGAGTTATAGTATCCTAAAGGTTGCAGTAATTTATATTTATAATCTACAGCTAGACAATGGTGTTTCAGCAGCTGTGGAGCCCTGGAAGGTGAGCATCCTCTTGCTTTTCCTAGTCTTAGAGCTGGAGGATGGTGGGCTCTGTGGCTCATTGTCATGGCTGTGGCCCCTGAAGGGTGAATTAGGACTAATGGTGCAATCCAAAATTGCCCAAATGACAGAGAGAATCTGGGCCACTGCATTCATCTTGTCTGATTTCCAAATTTTTCAGTGCTCAGGGGGACAGGATTATAACAAAGTTTGAATTCCTACTATGTAGGTCATATGCTGCATCCTGAATCCTCCATCACAGGGGTAAAGCTGGACCAGAGAAACTTGATTTGCCTCTGTAAATATCAATGGGAGTAGCAGATGTTTTTCTTTAACTGAATAATTTCCAAGGAGTTTGATTTGTGATAAAGCCATCTAGGCTTTTACTGTTGGTGGTACATTAAAATATGTTACAGTAACTGCAACATAACTGCAATGTGTTGCAGTAATAAACTGCAGTCTTCTGATTGCTGTGGGTGGGCAAGATTCACTGTTGGTCTGGTGGCCTGTCTGGCTCTGCCATGGGGTGTTCAAAGGTACCATCACCCTTCTGATCCTACAACCATGGCTGTGCATCCTCTGTCTCTGACAGGGCTGTGCAGGCTGATACATGAATCTGCAGTGGGTTCATCTGGGAACAGAAAGCCCTCGGTTTGCTCACAGACTTGTAATGATACTGCTTTGATTACTACTTTAAAAAAATTAAAATCTGACCTGCTCTAGCAGTTATTCTGGCACTTATCAGGACTTTATAAAGATCGGGCAAGGAAAACAAAGCAAAACAATAATGTTCAAATATTTGTGTCTTCCTAAGCTTTTGCTATGGGATGCAGAGCATCTAGAAATCCTTCTTTTCAGATGCTGCTTAATCTGCTCTTGATGCATATACATCATTTTTCCCTGCATGGTTGGAGAGGTAGTGAGATAAAAATGCTTTACTGAAATGTGAATTCACTGTTTTTCTTAGGCTGATAGCAGCAAGGCAAACCTGCTGATCAGTTACTCCTATGACTGTGCATTTTAGGCAAAGATATTTCTTTGTTACTGCTGCAGCTCTGTTGTAGCAATTAAAAAGACGTGTCTAACAAGGAGGCAATAACTTTGAAAGTGCCTTTGATGACTAAACATTATCTAAATATGCCGTGTTGCTGCTGATTTTTTCAGTCTCCTGTGAGTCATAAAATCTTGTCTTGTATTGAGTGAGCTATTCTTAATGACCTTGACTTAAAAAAAAAGGAAAAAGCCTGTGACTTCCCCTAAGCCAAATAATTAAATGAAGGGTTTTCTGTAGGATATTTGCAGTGCTTTTCAGATCATTAAAATTTCTGAAGAACAATTGGAAGGTCTGCATTTGCAGGCACCACTGGTGCACCACCACCCCAGGACAAAGCCCCCCTGGCCCAAAGGATGCTGTGCCTTAGATGATTGCAACCCTCAGTCTTGTGTGCAGCTGTTACCATGCAAATGTGAATAAAGCTGCCTGGGAGGGTCATCTAGGAAGGAGATACCATGTTCCAGAGACTGAAGGGCTCAAACAGACTCCACTTCCGAGGGCCTAATTTTGTCCTCTCACAATTTGTGCTCTTCAATCCCAGCAGACCTTTCATATTTTCATGGCTGTACTTAGCACCCTGTGGTAAGCATGTTTTTACAAGGTTCATGGCTGCTACCTATTGCAAATATATCTGTTCCAGTGGTGTTCTACTGCTGCTCTGTGAGGATGCTATTACACTTTGCCAGCAGAATCTAATCACGATGATTTTTATGTTAAGGGTGCCTCCCTAAGAAACTGTAAGCGGAAGGATGTGGAATTAACCGAGTTGAACACATTTTTACGGCTTTTTTTTTTTTTTTTTTTTTTGGCAAGGGAGGGAAGCTCTGGGACTCTTGTGGGTCAGTCTGTTGCATTTTCAGCACTGGAAGAAACACCATGTGTCCCAGTTGAAACTGGATGCATTATAGTACTAGAGCACACAGTGCTTTACATTGGATGTGAAGTATTTGTTGTGGGTTATTCCTACTGTCTGTTACTGTAGGTAATTTCTTGATAATGCTCACTTCTTGAACCTCAGCAAAACATGCGCATGATGGAGGTTTTCTCCATTTTTGACTTGATAAGATAATGCTTCCAGAATTTGCTTTTTCATTGTACTGGGTTGCATTATTGTTGGGAGATGCCTCTCACAAGCAATGTGCCTGATACAAAGTACCACTTTCCCATCGTATTTGGACATGTCATGCTGTTACTTGCTGTGTAGTATAATGTTAGCTCATTTACATTAGCCTTTAAATGTGTTATGATTGTCTTAATGGGAGAAATGTAAATAACACTAAGTTCATGTGCATAATTTACCACAAAAAAGCTCCCATGTTTAATAAATGCTATTAGATTTTCAAGGGTAATAAAGGCTTGGAGATATCTAAATGAGGCAGTGTCATTACAGGAAAATAAAATCAACAGAGTAAATGGGGTCCTGTGGAAGATCCTTTGAATACAAAGGTGTTTCAGTGGTTTCTTATAGTAAATTGGAATAGGGCCACTCCTTAACTGGGACTAGCACTGAGTCAATACTATCTTAAAAAAAAAAAAAATCCAGCTGGTTTTTCCTTTTTCGTGTGTATGTGCCAACAATCTCTGATCAGTCTTCAAGGTTTCCTATTTTGTCATTTTAAATTGCTGAACTGCCTCGTATCAGCACGTTTCACCCTAAGCCTCTTGGCAAGCCAGCTATCCTTGGCTGCTTGTCCAGGATTTTGGGTTAGCAATTGATCTCCTCAGTGTGTATGCATGTTACTGCTGCCTGCCTGCCTGCAAAGTTGTGGAATGTTTGATGAGCAGAGCTGCAAAGGATTGCAGAGATATTGTTCTAAAAGACATTTTTGAAAGCAAATATATTATATATACATGTTGATAGGCCATTAACAGAAGAAATTAACTCCCAGAATGACATTCAGCACAAGTGTGCAACTGTACATGCACATTTATAAGAGTCACATTTGCAAGTCCTCTTCTCTATTGTTACCCAACCTTAATTAAGACTCCTAAGTTGTTCTTCTCCAAGCAGTGTGAAAATGAGTCTGTGTGTGCGTGACATTTTTATGAAGAGTATCATTAAATATCAGCACTGCTTGTATTGTTGTATACTGCCCATATTTTATTGTTAATGAAAATAATGTATTTTCCATAGAGTTGAGTAAGACAAGGCTCATTTATCATTCATGAATTCATTTTTCCAGAATTAGACCATTAGTTTCATAAGAAAGAAACTGACATAAAGCCAGAGCAATGATGTTGAATGAGATCTATATATTGCCTAGTATTTAATATCTTTATTAAACACAAGAATGTAGAAATACATAATATAATTTTCTAACAGAAGAGAACATAATTTATTTGTGGTTTTCAGCATTCATGGTTGGTTAGTTGATTGTTGGGTTTTTTCCCTTGGATGCAATTCCTTTTGTCTGAGATATAGGCAAGCTCTGTTGGCCATTGGTTATAATTGGGATCAATATGTCTTCATTGAGAGCTTAATGAGATTCACACCTCTTGAGCTGCAAAGTGAATCCATCAAGTAGAAATGCATTTTAGAAGCAGCAATTTGTGAATGAGAAGACTACATTGAATACTATTTGATCTTTTTTTTCTCTACTGAGCATTTCTTTACCAAACAGCTGAGGAATCCCATGTGTATTATGGCAAACTGCAGCTTTGCAACCTTTCCTTTCTTGTAATCACTTCCTTTTCTCCCAGTTTTTCTATTTGCAGGCAATCAAAATTTTTCTAAATTAAGATGTTTATGTTTTAAAACAGGGTACTATAAAACACTTTAAACAATTTATGATAGATAATTTTCTATTAAAGTGTGAGTGTGCCACAGACACATTGATTTTCTGTAATTAATAGAAATGATAAAATGATTGGATGCTCATGCATTTATTTGTTAGACCAAGTAAAATATCTATAATTTCATTATAACATATTAAAGAATAGCACAAATCCTCTTGCCTGGCATTTTCTCTCATTTGTGCTACTCTAGCTCCAGAGAAGTGATAGAAACCACTACTGCTTCAGTGGTTCTAAAGAAAGGATAATCTGTGACCCTTGATAAGGGCAGAGGTACAGCAGAGTACTTCTTTTATATTTACAGCAGAAACTCTTTTCAGGTGTTGCAAGGTATGCTTCAAGTATTTATTCACAAAACCATGCATTTCTTTGCTGGATATAAAGAAATTTTATTAATTCCTTTAATTTTGCAATTTCTTCACTTTAAATACCCCTAGTGCTGCAAACCAATGGAAATACAGTGTTTCTGGCCCTGCATATCAGGGCTGAGGTACAGAGCAGGCACTGTGTACTGCTGACTTGAGCTCTTTAATGCTTGCTTGCACACTGGGGGAATGCTGCCAAAATGCATGGACTGATATTGTTCTGAAGTCACACTGGAGCAGTTGGAATTGCATGATGGTCCACCACCCAAACCCACTTCAGATATCAGACGTTATTTAAATATGTTTTTATGGTGGTATTACCATATTTCATGTCTTCCTTCAGATGATCAGAATAAACTAACATCCTCCTTTTGCTATCTTTGTCTTCTAAATGGAAGGAACTATTTAAATTCAAATCCTTTGTGCGCATTCATTACAGGTGGGCTCAATGATCCAAAAAGTCTTTTCCAATCTAAATGAGCACAGGCACTCTCTGAAGATACCAAGGAGATTTTAAGATTGTGTGTACAGTCCTGCAGCTCTTACTTTTCTTCCTTCCAGATGTTGTTTGTCTTTAAAGTCTCTTTATTGGCTTGTTCCTTTCTGACTTTGGTGCACACTCTGAAAGTTTTTGCAGAGCTTTTACTGCTGTACCTTCTTGATGGGAGGAAGATGACTTCCACCCACCTTGTGCTCTGCAGGGGATGGAGACCATGGACCCTGGCAGTGGGCAGAGAGCTCTGCTCTCCAGGGAGCTGATTGGTGTGGAGGAGTCCAGCAGGACAGCTGTCTTTAGGAGGTGGTCAGCAATAGTTTTGTTCCACCAGTATGGTCTCTCTGAGCTCCCTTAAAAATGGTAATTTAGATGCTTGAGGGAGCAGACCACGTATCCTGTGAGAAGAGGCCAAGGGGTCTAGGCTGGTTCACCCTGGGGAGGAGCTGGCCTTGGGGGCACCTCCCAACAGCCTTCCTGAAACTGTGAGGAAGCAACTGAGAAACACAGAACCACAGAGCAGAGAGAGCCAGGCTCTTCACAGTGATGCTCTGTAAGAGGGTGAGACACAGCGGGCATAAGATGAAACAAGAGGTTCAGACAGGATATAGGAAAAGCATTTCCCTCATGAGGATAGCCCAGCAGTGGGACAGGCTGCCCAGGAAGGAGGTGCATTCTCCATCCCAGGAGTTTTTCAGGATTTGATTAGGTAAACCCTGAGCGAACTGCTCTGACTTTGGAACTCTGCTTTGAGTAGATTGATCTAAATGACCTTCTGAGTTCTTTCCTGTGGTCTTACAATTTCCTGATACTTAGCACAGGATGAACAAGTACAGCTGTGATGGACTGGGAGCAGCTAAAACAAATAAATGCTGATGGCTCCCAGAGGTGTAAAAGATTGGAGAACGTCAAGTGAGTGCATGAATATGGATCACTGATCTTTGTTATGCTGGAAATGATCTGGCCCTGGCTTAGACAGCAGTGCACAGTCATCACTTTTTTTTGTTTCAAGGTTTCCTTTGAGATTCCAATGTCTCAGAGAAATCAGTTTTATTTAATGACCCTCTACATTAGCAGTTCTTTGTGTTGGAGGCTGAAATTGATTTTGCTTGTAATGTGAAGGAGCACAAGCCCAGCCTCTGAATTGTTGCTCAACCATGTGCTTTAGCCCTACCAAAGAATGGGAGGCCAGCACATTTCTGAGCATCAGAAATACTCATACTGAAACCCTTAGGTACAGTGTTGATAAAGACTCAGCTGGCTTTTAACCTCTGTGATTCATGGTTAGAAACTGCACCTTTGTGCTTGAGCCCTGGAAATGCCTGGTCGATATTTTTCTTTGGTAAAGTAACATCAAGAAGACCTTGCTTATTTTCCTCAAGCATTTCACAAGAGAGACTTCATCCCTGACCAGAGTAATTACAAACCAATTCATTAGTGGTTTATGTTTATGTTCTACATTTCTTAGATAAGTGGTATGAAGATAAAGAATAAGAGAAGGGTGGAGGATAAATTTGTCAGGGAATAAGACTGCAAGGAGCGCAAGGTTTCATAAAGACTTCAGGTGGACAATAAAAGGAGGGGGTGAATAATTCACATAAGAAGGAGCAAGGACAGACAAAGAAGATGAAAAGAATGTGAAAGTAAAGAGTCTGACAAAATGAGATAGAATAATTGGCAGCTAATGTTTCAAGAAAAATATAATAAAAATTGAAGGAAATATTATGAAAATAATGACTTTTACATTTGTAAATGCTCTTAGTCTAGAAGTGCATGTTTGACAAATATTCTTTAACCCCAATTTTGGAAAATTAGAGAACGTGGTTTAAATTTAAATTGATGGATAGCAAAAGATGTAATCACTAAAGTACAAAAAAATGTAAGTTCATTGAATGAATGAAGTTTGAATCAGATTTCCATTACTCTGGCAACACCAGTTTTCAGTGATAGTTTTTTCAAGCACAGTTTTCCATCTATCACAACTATCCCTCATCCTTTAGGGACATTCTTCGTTTTGAACAAGTCAGTAAACTGACAACTGGTAACAGTGGCTAGCTCCTCTGCAACCAATTGAGGAACTAAAATTGCAACCTCTCTGTCTTCTAAAATAAAGTTAAATTTTAAGAGGACATAGAGACTCACCCTACACCCTCCCCAGAGCCTATGCACAGCAATAGGATCACAGAGAAGCGACTAGAAGAGGAGAGACAGGGATGTATTTCTGACCATGCCAAAATACAAGGCCAGCTCTGCTGGTACTAAGTCATACTTTTCTTTGTAATATTAATTACAAATGAAAAAGTACCTGATGCCCTGAAAAAACCCTTGGAAGGTGTGGATAACAAAGGCTGAAAGTGTGTTCTGTTGGCTGTTGTTTTGATTGCACTTAGGCTACAAAGACATTGATCAAAAAGATGATCTATGGAAACTCTAGTAGTGTGCCCTTTCTTTGCCTGGAGATAAGAATGAGCTGCAATGTATTTTCTTCATTTGAAGTACAGCCTGGACTTTATTAGATGATGCAAAGAGAAGGAATTCCAAAACCAATTTTGTTTGGATGCACCTACAGCAGAGGCACAATTAATGTATAGTGTCTTACGAAGTCTGCAGAAAGCTTCTGGTGTTGTTTTGAATGAAAAGCAAGCCTGAACATTTACCAGTTTCTGATGCAAGATGGAGAGCTGAACTAGGGAGTATGCAAGGGCTCTAAATGCCTCTCATCACAGAATCCTTGATGTCCTCCTGCCCAGCTGACACTCTCCTGGATCAGTGACTGACTCTTGCATATCTCACTGGTTTTGTGTCCCACAATAAACCATCTAGCTGCTTCTCCAAAAATAATGACCTCCCCTTTATGACTTTGCCTTGCTATGCAGGATTTTTCTTCACTTCTGTTCTTCATGCTTAGAACAACCTTTCCACCTGAAGTACAAGCCATAAGGGATCTCTTCTTTCCCAGTTTTTAATTTTTCTCTTTTGAGGGGCATGTTGGTGACTGGGACACATCTTAGAAATGACAGTTAATTACTATCACCAGCCATTTATTATAATAATAGTTGCAATATAATACTTTTAACAAAATTCTGTATGCTATTATCATTTCGTGTACTACTGATGTACTAAGATGTGTGTTTCTCCAGTAGACACGAAGTTTTAGCCAGAGTTAAGTATGCAGGCAGTGCATCTGTGGTGGTGTTTAACAGTAATAATGACAGCCTCAGTGGGAATTGTAAAGCCTGACATAATGTTTTGCAGGCTTTGAAATTTATTATCTGAGGAAGGACGCAAATGGTGAGTATTCCTCTGAGAAGAGTCATAGAGATTGGAGTTACTTTGAAAGTTGGATTTGTGATGGCTGTCATGCCAGAACTTTATCTATGAGACTACTTCTATAGATCCCTGCCAAGTGGGTTATGGAAAGGTGTTGGGAAGGTGGCAGGGACTCTTTGTTTCCATATTGACAAATGGATGTTTGTTTTGTGTACAAGAAGGAGTAGCAAAAGGGAAAAGCATGGAATATGCTTTTCACCTTAAAGCAGTAAATCATGGGAGAATGTCCCAGTTTTATTTTTTTCCCAATGTTTTAGGCAGTTCAGTTTCCATAATGTGCTACCATTATGCTATGTTTGTATGGAAGCATCTGGGCACACTGCTTCCCAAATGCTTTATTTTGACCTTGAATGAATAACAAACAATTCCTTAAATTGTGAAAATCCAGATACTTACCTTATGCTTTTATGCTCTTTTTTTCTTCCTTTTTTTTTTCTCCTCCTTCCTTTTGTCCAGGGAAGAATGTATCAGTCACACAGAAGAAGCAGTAGAACTCTGAAGGATTGATGAAATGTGCTTTGGCCTGGAGATGACTGCAGCTGCTACATTGTGGGAAAAAGTGAGAAGCTGCCCTAAGTTACCATCTGTGCCATTTTAGCCACCTTCTGTAGTGGAAGCTGGCCATGCAGGCCAACCCAATGTGTGGTTTGAGTCTGAGTTTTGTTTCATTTTGTTTTCTTGGGATCTCAGCATTTGCATTTTAAAGCAAGTACCAAGTTAAGCACAATCTCAGTCTTCATGGGTCTGCTTATGTGGATATGTGATATTTTCTGCCTTGTGTGGCTTTGAGCATTCCTGAAAGAGCCCTTGATCTGAGTTGGGATGTTTAGTATATCAGAGGATGTGATACTTGAGGGTACAAACTGTTTAGCAAATGAGACAGAATGGCATTTTTACAAGAGTAAGTTGGAATTGGGAATGATCCTCATGTGTGCTGAGAGGCGCTTGGAACATCAAAGTGCTCTGTCCCAATACTCTGAGTATTTCAACCACATGAATAGGCCACACTGAATTTAACTTTCAGATAAAGCACTTGCAGGCTCACATGCTTCTCCTGAATAGGTGGGTTTGTGCACTCTGGTTGGTAGTAGCACATGTGATGCAAACACATTTTGCAGCCATGCTGCACAATACAGATTACATGCCACAACCCCTACTATTCACCTCTGAGTACCATTTGGGAAGGCAGGGAGATGTGAATGCAGGCCCCAGACCCCATAAGGGGTCCTGCAGGAGCCTCCATCCGTTCTGTAACGAAAGGCACACAGCACTGTTGAGTCAGTGGCAATACTCAAGCTGACCTGAAAGGCAGCAGCTGCTCTCAAAATGTGTCTTACACTATAATGCACTTTCAGTTTTGATAACTGTTTTATGACTTGTATTTCCCTTTTTCTTTTTTTAGTGTTGAGCTAACTGTTAGGATGTGCTGTCTTTACAATGCATAGTTGGCCAGTAATTACAGATATCCTTTGAAATGAAGCAGAAGAAGAATAAACCGTGGAATCCCAAATCAGATTAATGTAGTATACATTTCTAGATTACAATTAGTAACAAGCTGACATGTTGTCATGGTAACATGTGAAGCTTAACTACAAGTTCCTAAAATAAAGCAATGACATATGTGTAGGTTTCTATCCATTTGCATACTATCCAGCTGAAAACATACATAATTTCTACAACAGTCAGGCAACTAAACCCTACTTTTTTCTTCTGAATTAAGTGTTGAACTAAAATAGCAGGCCTCTTTCCTAGTATTTATGCAAAAATCTCCCACCATAAATTATAAACGTTGATAATGAAGCTGTCCATTCTGTAATATCTTAAGCTTTCTGCCTTTTGGTTTAATTTTAGAACAATTAGTGTAAGGAATGTAGAGTGCTCTTCATTCTTTGTGGTTTATACCACATCAATCTCCTTAAAATTCTACCATCTCCTCATATGAAAATTTTCGAACCAGTATTGTGAAAGTCTGCTTATTAATTACATTGATAGACCAGTGGATGTGTTCCATCTGGCTGAGGATTGAAAATTAAAATCCCAACTTTACCTCAAATCACGGGAAGAATGCAGTAAACTTATAATGTAAGATTGCTGCTAAGACAGAGAGCCTACCTATTATTTTCTAATTGCCTTACAGTGAAAAATGTTGTCTACTTGTTAGAGAGTTTCTTTCACTAAGCAGAAGTTAACTTGTTTAATGTGCTATCTATGGTAGAGCTTCCAGGACATGCTTTGCATGTATTGTGATTTCATGGTAAACCTTCAGAGAATGAAAAATTGGGTGCTTTGTTCTGATTGCTTTATATGCACAGTGTTGTTTTGGCCAAATTCTTCAGTCAAAATTAAGATGCTGCTAATTTCTGTAAGTAAATGCAATCTCCTTCTGTCACCCTAAATAGATAAATGGGCAGTGTTACCTGGAAAATATGGTTTCTTATTCATGCAGTTCACTTATTTATGTATACTTTACAATATAGAGCATTGCAGGATAATGAAAATACAGCTTACAGGTTGCTCTTTAAGTGACCTTTAAATCCCAAATTCTGTTCTTCACACTGCTATGGATGGCAAATGCTGCAAGTGCAGTGATTGACTCTGGCGTGATAATCATGTTACATTCAGAATAATGCAGTTGCTGGGGAATGTGTCACATACACAGCAGAGTTCCCAGGATACACCTCCTGCTAAGGCATGGCTGATGTTTGTCCTTGTGGCCTTTTGAAAAGTGGAAATTATGATTTTTGTGTTTCATAAATCTACCTGTATTTCTCACTTGCAGATGAAGGTTTTTAATATTTGAATTTACTGTAGCTGTGGGGTGAAGGGAGGGACATGTGCATGCTGGGTTTTGCCACTAATCCTTTGGAAATCCTTTAGTGCCTTAAGGAGGCAGAGGGATACCAGACCCTAGGATTACAGAAACTTGTTCAAACCTCTTTCCTGCTTTAGCAGAATTCCTTTAAAATATATTGTGCCTTTGGCTCCAAATATATTTGCATTAGAAATCAGTAGCCATGGGATTATGGACAGGAATTTTTGCCCCTGTAGAAATGTTAGGAAAGAGAGTATACTATTTCTTGTATAGGATGTGATCTAAAAAAACCCCCAAACTTAAATTCTACCATTGGGATCCATGCATACTAGGAAAGTTGCAAGTTACAGTTAAAGGCAGAAAAAAAAAGGAAAAAGGAAAAAAAAAAAAAGGAGAAAGTTTCAATATACTGGATTAAATGCGTGTATCATTGAAGTGACTGGCAAATTTCCATGGGCTTTCTTGGGACCAAGATTTCATGCTTGCTTCTACTTGGCTTAAGAAATTCTCACATGTGGTAGATATGTGGGCATCATGTTCTCTTTAATGTTGTAGGAGAGGAAAAGAGAGATTAGTAGTTTTGGAGACCTGCCTTGATTTGGACTTGCTGGGATCTGTGGTATAAATCTCTGCTCACTGTTGTTTCCCTGTGTAACATAGACTCTTGCTATGGGAATATGAATATGCAAATTTAAATTCCAATGTGAGAGGTTACTGTGCAGTGTGCACCAACTGATGCCAAACAACTACATTTCTCTACACTCTGAACTGTGGTCTTTTTGAAAAAGAGGGAAAATGTAACTAACTGGTAAAAACCACTCCAGTGCCAAAAAACCTGTGTGAGGCAATTCATGTATCACTCACTGATGGTCCTAAGCAGCTCTTAGGAAAAGCTGAATAAGCTTTTAACTCATGAGTGAATTTTATCTTTTAGGAATTAAGAGCAATTTGTTGGTACAAGGCTAAATTAAAAAAAAAAAAAAAAAGGCCTGAAAATCAGACTGGTGGTGGTCTTCTGTTTTGCTCCCTGTGATGACAAGCAAGTTTTAAAGAATTTGTAAATAGTTAAAAGAAAATCATTACGTGGCTCACAGTATGTAAGACAAGGCCCAGCATGGAGCAGATTTTTATAGCTTATTTATAAATTATGCTTCTATCTTTTGTTTGGAACTTGGAAAAGGAAACCATGTAAATTAAATAAGGAGTGAAGATTTACTGCACACATTTGTTGACTGAAACAAAAATATTTCCCCACCTCCTGAAGTATTTATGAGTAATGTGGGATGAATAATGTACGGAGATCTTGCCTTTTGAGCTCTAGTGCTGTGCAACTATTTAACACTTTTGCACAGCCAGCAGAGGAGTGGTAACCAGAAGTTGTGAAGAGCAGTTGTTAAGGCCCCAAATTGGGATCCATTTGAAGAGGTACCAAAGAATGCACAGAAAAAGCTGGGACTTATGAGATGATACTTACTAAGAAGGCGTACCAGTTAGACTGGGGAGGGAGGGGTGTTTGTAAATAAATGCAAAAACTTCAAACCCTGTCACTGGGTGTCACATTAGCTTCGGCTATTTGAGAAGCTTCAATAGAATAAAAGAGGCCACTCATGTTTTAACTGTTTCATTAAAACCTTCTGGATAACTCTTCAGCAAAGATTTACACTCTAAGACATTTGCCATTGATATCAAGTGTACATATGTATTAATATTCAGTGTAACTAGGAGGATACAGAATTGTAATGAAGTCACAAAGTCTACTTGATGATCACAAATTTGTAACTCTCACAAATTATGTAAGATATGTTGACATTTTATCTTGTTAACAAGATGTATTTTTCTATGTTAGCTAAATGTATAATTTGTATAATTTTGTATATTAAATGTATGCATATTTTAAATTAAAAACATTATAATTTTATTATTTTAACTTTAAAATGTTGACAGAACTTCTGAAATACAGTTTTATATACAGCTGTGGATAGCTGCCCAGGAAGTCTCAGTTTTGAGGAAGGGGCCACCTGATCTTTTAACAGGATAAGGAAATTGTTACACCCGAGCTCTTGCTCCTCTTGGTGGAGGAGCTGCCATTCAGCTTCTGCTGAGTTAGTGGAATTAATGTGAGTTGGCAGAATACTATGGGCTGTATCACTGCTCATGAAGTGGGTAATCTGAGCTGTCCCCAGCTTGTGGCTGTGTTTTGGATTCACAGCTCCTATATGTCAGGAGAAAGTCCAAATTAGCAGCCCATGGGATGGGGTTTTGTGGGGGGAGAAGGACACTGCTGGCACAGATACAGCAGTCCCACAGAGCAGAGAGGGAGAATGACTCAGTGACTTGGCAACTCCAGTGTCTCCTCTGGAAGAAGAACTCGTGTCTCTCACATGCTTTCCCTTTGGATCGTTTGTGCTGTTTTTTGTCTGATGATTGTGTTGTAAAATGCACA
This sequence comes from Chaetops frenatus, assembly GCA_013400775.1. Lineage (NCBI taxonomy): Eukaryota > Metazoa > Chordata > Aves > Passeriformes > Picathartidae > Chaetops > Chaetops frenatus. The sequence goes on along the minus strand of VZTR01028908.1, from coordinate 966,568 downwards.
ATAGCAAAAAATAGGTGCAGAATGTACATTGCATATTCTCTAAGGCCCTGCAGCAGGGAAGTTCTGTTCCAGCTCACGATATTCACGCTGCTGGAAGAAGAGCTCAGCTACAACAGAAGCCAAGCAGGTATGTGACACCCTTCTTGTTGGACTTTTGTCCAGCAAGATATTGTAGGTTTTTTTGTGTGAAGCAAGTATGTCCCTAGGTTTTCTGCTATTGCTCATATAGTCTATTTGGAATAAAGGTCCTATAGGAAGAAGGTGGACTTTCAATCAAGTTCAGTCCTCTTTTCACCAAGCAATGTCAAAACAGGATGAGATTCACTGTCTGCAAGACAATATACCAAAGCAATATATTTCTCCAAAGTTGTTTTTGGGGAAACTCACAGGATGCTGGGGTATCAGGATGCAATTGGGTCTGCTTCTGTAGCACCTACAACTGTCATTTTATGTCTTACTGACCAAAGAACAGTATGCATCTTCTGATTGAGAATAGTTTTTAATAAACTAAAGGCTATGGCATGAAAAGAACCCCAAAACATTTAAAAGCAAAGACAGACTCTGGTATTATTTTATGCTTATTTCTAACTTGAAAGTTTAATGTTGTTTTCTAAGGCATTGATCTGACATGTTCTGACTCTTGTGATCTCCTTATGTATCTGAATTAATATGAATCTCATGGCTTAATACTTAAAAAATAGCATTAATCTTTTTTTTATTATTTAAAAAAACCCTGAGTGCTCTAGAAACCTGAGCAGTATTATCTAACTAGATCCCAGGTATAAATAGAGTGCATCTTTCTTAGCTTTATGGATGATAAATAAAAGATACTCTTCATTTAGCAGATCTTTGCACTATGCAACACACTGGACCTACTATGGGACCTTCAAAAGTTTTTATTCTGGAAGTTCAAATTCATCTCTTGATTGCAAAGAAATAACTCATAAAACTAATATTTTTTTCCAATGCTTGCAAAGACAGGCAGGTCACACTTCACACTCCATGTACCACCTGCATATTTCACTAACTGATAGGGTTTGGTGTCCTGTGGAGGAACAAATTGACTTTTTTTTCCCCAACATGATCAATAAATCTCAGTGTTACCATCAGGAACAAAAAAATCAATATTTGCCCATACAAGAGAAGATTTTAAGGAAGCAACAAACACTTACTTTTTTTCACATGCACCAGTGAAACCTCCATATGATATTAATGTGTTAATGTGGAAATACGGTTTATTAAGTGAGCTGTGGAATCCTGGGCAATAGATGCTCAGAAATGTCAGTTGGCTAAAATCAGTGTACTGATAACCAATAATAAATAAAATTTTTACTATCTTCCCTCATGTGAACAACATCCATAGTGTTGAATGCATGCATTTAAGAAATTATAAAGCATGTCCCATGCATTATAAATGCAGGAAAGAAAGATGTTTGGATGTATTTTGGCATTTCTCAGGTATGTCACATCACTGCTTTTTCACACGGTTTGGTCCATGGGTAGTTGTTAATGAGAAAGATGGTTATCTGGACTCTGTTATCTAGACTATCTGGTTATCTCTTTCTGATGAAATCCCAGGGACCTCTCTCTAACCTCCCACTTTTCCTGATTTGCAATTAGTAACTTGCAATTTTTCTTGTGCTGGGACCACCAGGTATGCCTGTGGACCAGAGACAACAGTGCTGTATGGCTGGGCTTGTATTCAAACAGCATGAGCCGTAAACAGACCTTGTAATTGATCCACTGCTTCAAATTTGCTTAGTCACGTATCAATCTCAGACCAGTTTGTTACAATATATTATTTCAGAGCAACAGAAAATGTCCCTTATGTAACTAATGGCGTAGTCACAGCCTGTGACAATTGCCAGCGATTGGCTGCATGTGCAGGAGAGGAGCGTCCAAGGACTTGTGAATTCAGTGGATGATCTGCTCAGGCCTTGTAAGAGAGGTAGGGCTGTAAAGATCGGCTTTCTGAGCGGGCTGTGCAGAGAGCTGAGGGGAGAACACTCTCCACCCCTCCTGCCCTCGGTTTTGAGAACTTGGATCCCTCACAGTGAAACGAAGCCCTCCCTGGTTTGGGTCTTTTTGCCGAGGCCAAGCCAGTCAAGCACCGGCCCGGGAGGCTCCCAGGGTGCTGAAGGGACAGCTCCGGGGGCCGCGCTGCGCCCCCGCCGCTCCGAGAGGCCTCGGCGGGGACAGGCCCGGCTCCGCGCCCTAGGCGGGGCTCGGCGCGCCGACTCGGCGGACACTCAGGGGCCCTGGGCCGCACACCCGGGCCGGCGGCGCCCGCGCTCCATCCCCAGTGCCGGCGGCTCAGGCAGCGCTCGGCGCGATCACTT
>VZTR01028908.1:879957-959752 GCA_013400775.1 Chaetops frenatus | reverse complement strand
GTCCCGGCGCTGCCGGGGCCGGAGCTGGGGGTACCGCCCTCCCGAGGAGCCGGGCCCGGGGAGGCTCGGCCGCCGGGCGAGGCAGAACAAAAGAGGGAGGGGACCACCGCAGCACAACGTGCCCCTTGCCGCCGCCCCCCGCATCCGGCAAGGGCAGCGCAGCCCCCGCAGGGCTGGGGCGGTGGGTCGGGGGGAGGCACAGGGTGCGGAGAAATGGGAGGTGGGCGAGCGTGGGCGTGGGGGGCAGCGTGGAAAATCAAAGAGCGCCATGATGCTAGCACCAACACCTCTGCGCGCTGTTAATACATTAGGCGTGGTGGGAATCAGAAGTCAAAGAGTTAATCATAACCATCCTCTTCCTATCGGTGCCTGTCTCCCGCTAGACGCTTTTGTACCCTAGCAGAGCTACAATAGGGTGTGCTTTCCATGCCAGAAGGAAAGGATCTGGGTCCTTTGATACAGTATCTGCTTTCCCTTAATGCACAGGATCTGGGGGTAGAGGGGCTCGGATAAAGAACGGGCAGAGCTGGCGGGTAGGGGTGTGTGTGGGGGGGAAATCGCACCCGGAGCTTGTTCACACGGCAGAGGTTCCCCCCCGCACGGGTGTTGGTCTCCAGGTTGTTGCTTGTTTTCCTCTTGGGGTCTGGGTCGGTGGGTGATGGGGTCACTGCTGCTGCGGCACCTGGGTCAGAGATGAGTGGGAAAGAGGGGTAAGCTCCAAGATTGCTTGGGTTCGTGGAAGCTTTCTCTGGAAAGCTGGCACGATGTGACGCGGGGCAAGTTTCGGTAGCTGAAGGAGCGGACTGCCTGGTGGGTGTGGCACCTTCCTGAGCAAACCTGCTGCTCAACGGCGTTAGTGGAGCCGGTGTTACAAAGCTTGTAAGCTCCTCGAGGTTTCCTCCATGTACAATAAAAGCATCCTCCAGTCAAAATATTTGATTAGGAGGGGGAAAACCTCCTTCTAAAATCTGAGTTTTGTGATACCAAAGTGCTGCATTTATACAGATTTCCACTATCAACAGGCAGCAGTGCCTGGTGGCCAAGGCTGAACCTGGGTGCTGCAGTGGCTTTTTTGGGTGATGGCTCCTCTTGCCTTGTTCTTCAATGCGCTGTATGTCTTACAGTAACTCAGGGCATGTCTGGGTTGGGGGAGGCCCCGGTTACTCTCTGGGTGAGTCTCGGGTGCTTTGTGCATGGTTCAGTCTTCGTTTGAAGCTGGAGTGTAACAGGTTCCCACCCATAGCTAGTTCTTTGCTCTCCAGTTGGAGTAGAACGAGAAACTGGAATAATTATGAGTCTTTGCCTTAGAATCAACATTTCCTTTTAATTTCATCACGTCTCACAAAATTTCTTCTCTGTGCTGGGGAGAGGATTGCTGTGAAAAAGAAAAAGAAAGCCCCAACCTCAGCCTTTTCTCTTTGACATGGGATGTGCTGGAGCTTCTATAAATGAATATTCATTAACATTACTGTTGAGTTTTGTGACCAAATCAAAGGCATAAATTAACGTTAGTGAAGTTGGAAGGCATCAGGGCTGGATTGTTTTTTTTTTCTTTTATTTTTTTTTTTACACTTCTGGCCCTTCTCCTCCAGCAAAAGCAAATCAGGCACTTTGTAGAAGACCTTTTACACACTGCCTTTCTCCCAAGAACCCACAGGATCTGTCTTCTATAGCCCCATTCCAGTGTGGTACATTAGATACTTCATCCTGCCACTAAGGAAATACATTGTAGCTTCAAATCATCTGGGCTCTAAGGAAATGTGATAGCCCTATAGAGGTATGCAACAACAGTGATGATGAAATCATATAAAAATGTAATTTGTTACTGTTCTTAACATTACCCCCCACTCACACTCCTGCTTTTTGGAGCTACACCACCTTCTGGATTCATTGAAGAAGTGAGAAACTGATTTGTGACAGTGTCCTGGGTGCTGATGCTTTGCTGTGGATTTTCCAGTACCAAGCCTGTGTTCCTTGCATGGGGCCAGGAGCTGTCCTGAGCGCACAAGAACAAGACGCAGAAACAGCATCCAGCCACAGGCACTGCCAACTGTCAGTACCTGGCCAAAACTTCTCTCTGGGATCAGGTTTGCAGCATCAGGAACTGTGAAAGAAGAGGCAGAAACTAGTTTCACCTCTGATCAGTGTGGAAGCAGATACCACTCTTGGGAAGACAACCCTGTGGTATCCTGTCTGTGATACTGCTCTTGGCACATGTGGGCATAACTTCCTCCGTGTGCTTAGTCTGACCATGCCTCCTGACTCCTTCAGAGAGCAGGGCCTGACTGATACCCCCTGCACCTCTTTGCCTCAAAGCAGCTTTATTCCTGCTTTCCCTTCTCCCACTTTTGCACACAGCCCGCTTTGGCACTGAGCATCTCCCTCCTCTCATTCACCGATTTGCACGTTTTTTTTTCATTTTGTCTGCCTTTTTTCCCTTTCCATTTCAGCTTGTGAAAATTCATGCTTCTTGCGTTTTATCTCATTTGTGGCTCTCCTGCTGCCCGTTATTTATTCCATGCAATGTCCAGGCTGGCTGTTAGTGGAGCACCAGCACTGTGCCAGTGTAAGGTGCCATGCAGTTGTGAGTCAGACTGGAGAAACTGGGCCCTTTTGTATAACCACTGTGGGAGGGGAAGGACCTCTGTATTTGAAGCACCAGACCAGTCTGGTGATGTAAAATGGAAATGCACTGAATCAGTAAGTGTAAACACTTTAGTTGTGTCCTCTGCACTGTGTTGAAGTCCTTGGCAGGTGGGTCTCAAACCACTGGTTCAGGAGTGTTAGCTGGGGATGGAGCAGGGTGTACATAACGCAAGGTAGCCAAGAGTGCAGGAGCACGTTTCTTGGGCTGTGTAGTATGGACAGCCACCACATCCATTGCCGAGGTGTTTTTCTGCATGAGGTGGCAATCTTTTGTGCTTGGGTTGTGCAGGATGTTCTTATGCAGACCAGATTTTCCAGGATATACCCCCCAGCCCATTGCTTTTAGCATTGCTATTATACTCCTCTTGTGCAGCATATTACAGGGAATCAATGGTGATGATGACATGGAAATACCTCTTACAAATTATTTTGGCTTCTGTGTTTTGGTGGTGGTCAGCAATTTTCAAGCAAGGCCTGAGCTTAGATGAACTCAAAATTGTAACACAGTTTAAAAAAGGCATGTGGCATGTAAAATGACAGGACGTGTTTGTTCCAGCAGCAACTGCACCCATTAAAACATAATCTGTGTGAGCTCAGTGAAGAGGAGGTGTGAATACAATTCTACTGAGCAAAGGCAGAACAGCTAGTCACCAAAGCAAATGCAAGGAGGCATTTGGGAGAGGATAATGGTGCCCGAATCCCTTGGAAAAAAAGGGAATCATCTTTCTGGGAATGGTCCAAGGGTTGGCATATGAATGGGGAAAGGCACTGCTGGTCCTGAGCTGACAGACTGTAAGGCACAGGGAGACAGAGAGCTCAAAAATGTGGTGTTACAGAGAAAGGATCTCACATAACAAGAGCATAACAAGAAAAGAGGAGATCTAGCACAACATGAGAAAAAAAGCAGATGCAGAGAAGTGGAGAGACTGAAGATATTCAGAGGAGTGGGCACAGGGAATAATTTTACTTGTTATCTTTAGAATTGGTATAAAGAGAGATGAGGAGTAAGTAGGCTTCACTTAAAGATGGCAAAATACTTTGAGAGAGAAAAAATACATTGATCTGTATTTCTGCTGTGTGACACGCTGGTTCAGGATGGAAACTCTGGTGTGAACGAACTGCTGGGGTAATGTGTGATGTTCTGGTGTGAGACAACAGCAGTCTGAGAGCTACCAGCCCTCACCAGGGGGGACATGTCCTACAGATGCAGGATGTAGGAGTATCTGGAATGGTAGACCAAAGTTCTTGTCTAGGTTTGGATCTATTCTCTATCTCCCCATACCATCCTTTTTTACTACCTACCTTTGTTTAACAGTATGAAGCTACACACAGATTGTTGTGTCATTTGTCAGAAGTGTTTGAAAAGCCTACTGAGTGCTGGGCATGGGAGCACTTCCTCATGTTACATTCTACTGGTGGTGCAAGATTTTGGCTGATTTAGGCACTGCTTTTTGTCCTGCTTTAAAACATCAAGACCTGAAACTTCTGGATGCCTTCTTACTCTTGAACATTTGCATAGTCCACAAAATTACATCTTCCCATGTGTGTCTCTTTAACAGTGTTGTCCCCTCTCAGTTTACTCATCTGTCAGTGAACATATGTGAATTCCCATTGTGTAATGAACTGGACTTCAGCCTGGCAGCTCTGGAGATGCTTTAGCTGCTTCAGTATAAGTTTTTGGACTTGGACAACCACCATTTCCATGATTCTGTTACACATCTTTTCCTTTCTTTTTTTCTACAGGAGAAAAAGGGGCCACTTTGTCATATGTCAGTTCCATAAGGTGACTTAAATTACATTCAGAGTACATCCTTCTGGGGACGTATCTATGGAGACTGAAACCTTTGGCAGAGAGACAGAAAGAAGGGTTTGGGTCAGTGATTCCTTTAACTGCCACAGCAAGTTCATCAGTCAGTGCCCTCAGCAGGGCATTAGTGTTTTCAGCATCATAGCTGGTGCCACTACAGAGAACTGAGCTGTGCTTTGCTGGAAGCTGGGCAGGTTTGGAAAGGGGACAGTAGCTGTCTGGGAAGACATCTGGTGCAGTGAGATGCTTGTCTGAATCTTCCTGTGCTGAGAGCAACCACTGCCAGTGAGCCACTTTCCTGATGAGAGATCAGGATTTGTTGTCTGCTTTGCTGCCATTTCTTTCAGAATCAAGAATTATTTGAGTGGTGAAAATGGTGAAACTTACATTTTCACTTGAATGAGCCAGGAGAGGTCACTGGCTTGTGAAGCACTTGGGAGTTAGTTGAGATAAACTTGGGTTTTGTACATATGAGAGAGATAAATTCTTTTGTATGTATGAGAAAGAAGGAATAGAGATGAGCAACAAAATAATTTGCAGGTTTCTAATCTTGCTACGTGTACAGATGGCCTTGTCCCCTGAAGCAGAAATACTTTGGGATTATGCTTGCTTGTCTTGTCACAAGACAAAAGTAGTGCATGTCCTAATGAGTTTTAAGGTGTAAGCTATTGTTTATGAATAATAAATGCTCCTGCTGACTTCAGTGAAGTCTACACTCAGAGTGAAATCACCTGTGTGTAACAGTGAGGTCCCAAGTAGATGCAAGTGGCTGGCTAAAGGACTGGGCAGTGCTCAGAGCAAAGAGGCTGTTGAAGGGGAACCAGGGCTGATATCATGAGGTGAGGCAGCAAATATCACAGCTTGCTCTCACTGCCGGAAACTGTAGGTATGTGAGGCAACATGTCAGCACAAAGTGTCTGAATGCAAACAATACACATGGTACCCACTGCATTTGCAGGCATCATTTGCAGATCATCATTGCTAGCATTATATTAAAGGCATTTTCTACTATTCTGTTTCCCTTGCATCCACCTCCTCTGTCAGAGAAGGGATTCCATATGGTTTTAGTTGGATTTTGACTTAGTTGGATTTGATGCAGGTTTCTGACTAGAACTTAGATAAAACACATCTTCAGTTCAGTGGCACAGAGAAGCCAGCCATGCTGTAAATGACTGTTATGTTCTTCCCAAGTTTAAGCTTTCCTATGAATGGCTTTCTGGGATTTTGAGATCCCCTCTAATTGACATAACCTGTGTGTAACCCAAGGGATGGGTGTAGCAACATATGATGCAATGGTTTCAACCCTCCAGCCCCTACTTAGATGAAACCCCTGCTGATGCCAATGAATATTGTCATCAATAAGATGTTTGTTGTGCTTCCCTTCTAAAAGCAAAGCAAAGATGACATTTACAGTGAAGAAGTCCCCATGGAGTTGGTAGCTGCAGGAGCAGCCCCTTTAGAGTGGGTGATTAAGCAATGAAACTGCCAGCTGAATAGGAAGCCAGGTCTCAAAAGGGGAAACAAAAGAACATCAGATCTTTTAAATGAATAAAGATGAATGAATACATTGGCTATGGACCAAGATACAGAATTACTACAATCAGCATAATCCTTCCTAAATTAATTGCCATATACTAGAGTGCATCTGTTAAGAAAATAACCTTAAAAGCAGGATTCTCCATTAGTGGCTTATAGGAAACGATGCTTCAAGGATGGAGTGTTTTACAAGGAATTCCCAGAGTTGATTCAGGGTTCACCCTAGCTAAAAGCCACTTCCTATGGAGGGTAATCTAGATGTGAAACTCAAAAGGAGGGATACTTCTGATTAAAAGCAGATCTTCTATAAGCAGACAGTACTTCATGAAATCCCATTTACAGCTCTTTGATCCTTATGAAAGGATTTTAAGCACAAACATTCCTCTTGGGAAGGATATCTTTCTTCTTTTGGCATTAAGTTTAAAAATCTTCCTTATTTGTAAGTACTTTGCTAAAAGTGAGGTAATTTAACTGTATTGTATCACAGCTGGGTCTGAATCTGACCAGCTCTGACAAAAGACAGACAAGTATATCCACACACACACACAAAAAGTAAATCTTCTATATTGTGGGAAATAAGTCTGCTTGAAGGAGCGCATAGAAGCACAGAGGAGCTCCAAGTGTCTCCTTCCACTGTTTGCCAGTGGGTCTTCAGCCTTTGAGACACGGCTTCCTTGCAAATAGTCTTCTTGTGGAGATTTAGATAATCAAGGAGAACACAAATACCAGCCTGTGTTTCTTGTACTTTCCTTCTAAACTGAATTCTGTGTCTTTTAAACTCTCAGTGGACTTTTTAAGGATTAGAAACAAAGAATGCTGCCTCTAAAATGCTAAAAAAGTAATGTCTTGGCTGCAAGTGTGATAACATAACTTAATGCCTTTTTATGTCTATTGCATTTGATCTGATGTCTTTTAAACCACATGCCTTTATAGACAGAGAACTGAAATACAGGTGGATTTGGAATTTAAATTGTTTTCAAATGGCTGTTTAGCATAAAATCCTTAGTCATCTTCAGGCTCTTGACTAATCTGGGTTTTAGAGAAAACAGCCATTGTTGCTCTGGAGATCTAAGGACAATATTATATTCTAGTAAGTCCTTACAGTTACACAGAGGGTGAAATCTGGTGCTGAGTGTTTCCTCATCCTCTAGGCCTGGAAAATCTGGGTTTGAGTGCTGCGAAGACTTTTTTTGGTTGGCAAAAGCTGCAATGCAGCAACTGTAAAGGTCCAAACCAAGAATTAAGCAGCACAGCACTTAGACCTGTATGCTGGATATGTTATCTGAAGTTAATTGTATATAAATGGTAAAGCAAACTGTAAATAGTTAAAAATATATAGATTACTTGATTTAGAGATGAAGATGTAATAGGTAGACATTCCATTTGTGGAAGAAAAGCAAGAATGTAAGAGCATATTAATACATGTGAGCATGTCTTGATATGTAAGAGCATATAATTACAGTCTGGACAGGTGCTGCTATTTGATGAAAACACTACTCTTGGAATCTCTTGGAATCTTTTTATATGGCTAGAATACATAATGGCTTTCTTTTTTCTTAAACTCCATCTTGTATCACAGAGGTGTGGTTTTCTCTGAAAGGCTTCTGCAGGTGCAGTGCATAGGTGTTGATGCTGTAGAGAAGTGTGGGGTTTTCTATAACTTGTTCTGCATTGTATTTTGACATGCTGCACCAATTTGAGATAATGTTTAGTAAATCTTATGACAGTTTTATTTTTTCTCTTACTGTGTTTTTTAGTAGTCCCAAGAAGCAGATTTGAGAACTGCATGTCTAAAAGCTATTTGAATTTAGTTGTGTATTTTTAGATGCCTCTAGCACTGAGGGGAGTGGGTGAATGGAAAAAGGCTAATTTTAAATTTCTTTGCAACTGTTCTTGCTCTAACATTTGGGTTGTAATTTCGAATAATCCAGAGCAAAGCAATTTTCTGCCCAAGGGAATTTGGTTTCATTTGTATTTGCATGGAGCCCGGTGCAGGATTGGGGACCGTGGTGGGGCTCAGGCTTGTGGCCCTGAAGGTTGGTCAGATGCTGCTTCTGTGTGCTGGCCTTTTGCCATTGGCGTGCATGAAAATGTGGACATGCTTCACAAGAGCTGAACCAAGCTGATTCAAACCCCAGCAAAACAGGCAGTTTGTACAAAGTGTGCCAGTCACCAGCTACAGATGTTTCGTGTTGCTCTTGCTGTAGTGGAAACAATAGTTGTGAGGGAGAGACAGCCACCGCCTCCAGTCTGAGCAGGCAGCCCCTCCTCCTGCAGCAAACGAGCTGAGTTTGTGGCATCTCCTTCTGCTGCCATGAAAATTGCTGTCATGTCAGACTAAGCTCTGCAGCTTTGCTGCCAGGTTAAGCAGGAGAAGCTAGACTGGGATTAGGAAAAGATCTGCAGGGAAGCGCGTGCAGGGTTGGAAGGTGAAGGGCTGGGAGTAGTAGCAATGGCTGTATCATACTCGGCAGTGGGCTGAGCCGGGAGGTGCCAGAGCGCCTGTAAAATGGAGCTGCAGGGGAGACAGCAGATACACATCGTGCCTGAGCTGATGCTGTGTCATGGCCAGGCACAGAGCTCAGAGGCAACAAACAGCGTTGCAGCAATGCACTTGCATCGTTGCAATAGTGATGGGTGGAGAAGAAACACCTTGGCTCCCACATCCTGCAGTGACTGCAGACCATGGATTTACAGTGTGCTTTCTGCATCTCCCATGTCAATGAGAGCAGGGTTTTTACCCCTTGCATCTTGGCATCTCATGAACTCTTCAGTGTAATACTCCCTCTCTGTTTTGCCATGTTCCTGCTGTCTGTCCTTGGCAGCCTGGAGGGAGGAGAGGGTCCCGGCAGCATCCTTTGACTTGCACTGGCAAGAGGTGTGCTGGCAGCTTTTTGTGCCAGGCAGTGCACTGAAGGCTTGGTATGGAGCCCTTGGAGATCAGCAGGCAGGGCAGCAGTGCCTGAGACACCTGTCAGCTGAACAGAAAAGTGCCAGCCACCCTAGAAAGGCTGACAATGTTGTTGCTTCCTGAGCTGAGTGATGAGCCCGTTGCTGTTTGCATTGTGAGAACACCCGAGGGTCAGTGACTGGCTGAGGGTGCCTCTGGGAGCTGGACGAGGACGCTGTTCTTACTAGTGGGGATTACAGCTGGGAAGGAGAAATAGAAGCCAGTGCTGCTGGGATTAGTTCAGGAACTTCAGGTCACTCCTCCCTTCCCTCACTGCTTTCTCCAGGGTACTGCAGAGTGTGTCTCCAGCCTGGAACAGGGAGAAGAGGACTCTGGTTCCTAGTTTACCTGGCCATTTGTCCCTTGGTAAGAAAACTATAAGCAGTCTGCCTGACATCATGCCCCTGGTAAATAATAAATGGCCCCTGGTCACACACAGCCTTCTGCATGCCTGAGGAGGCTAACCTACTTCCCAGAGCCCGTGTGTGCCCAGATTTCTGTCCAGGATTTCATTGCAGCAACTACCAGTGACCTGGATCACCCAGGCTCCAGTGGCTGTCCCTGAAGCCTGTGCTTAGGCTGTAGCAGGGAATGAATACTCCATGTGGACCAACCATTTATCTGAAATTTTGCTTCATGAAGAGTACAGCAGATTGCTTGTCAATATTAACTCATGCTTCCTTTCTAGTAATTTATTTTTGTGTAATTTTTCCAGCCTGTTCATGGAAGTGCACCTCTGTGGTCTGTGCACACAGGAATTGGGTACTGCTGCTTTGGCTAAGGACAAGCCAGCCCTTGTCTGGAGCAGGGTGTTTGAGGCAGTGCTGGTTTGCTTGGGCACAGTGTGCTGCTGAGGGGTACACGGGGCACCCAAACCTCACTGGGGCTGCTGCTGCCCATCAACACCACCTGTCTCAAGGTGCTCTGCTTTGCAGCAATCTGTAATGTGTCCTGCATTTGACAGATCAAGCTGGTTGGGAGATGTTCCAACAAAACTCTTTTTCTTCTGAATTTGCTGATTTGCTGGAATGGAAACGTGTTAGAGATGTTTCCACTGATGAAAGCTGGGCAAGGATCCCCAGTGGCTTGGCAGTCTACCTGGGCATGTGTGGTTTTTTGCCAGCCTAGTCTTCCATGATTTCCTATACCCAGCTAGGGGAACCTTAGCCTCAGATGCAGGACTGCTCTTGCAACAATTCTGAATTGTTTGTATTTTCTTCTGGGGTGTAAAGAATTAAAATTTTGAAAGTCTCCATGAAGTGCAGGTTTTATTCTCCATCAGAATTTCTTATACCCTCCAAAATTCTGAACAAGGTGAGACTTTGTAGCTGAGTGTTCAGTAATCCTTTACAGACTGAGGCTTAATTTAATGGCTGGCTCCATAATTGAGTGCTTTCTTAAGACTGCATTTGTACCTTTTTTAGATTAGCTTATTCTAATAGCTAATTTTGTTACTTACATATTCGTATCTATGTGCAAAAACATATAAAATCCTTATGTCTACAGTTATTTTTCTGGAGCTGTGCTTCAGCTTTTAGTCTGTTTTATTTTCCTTGCCTGTTACATTTGTTTCTACTTATTATGCATCTTCTCCTGTTTTAAAAGAAATGAAATGTAGAACTTCTTGATGAGGGTGCAGATTTTTTGACTCGTTAGCAGTGACAGATGCAGTGCTCTGGGAACACTGCCTGCCTGTATCAGTAAGCTCGTGCCTCTTGTAATTGGACAGTATTAATGTTTAGGAAGGCAATTGAATGAGCTTAAAAAGAGCTCACAAGATGGTGGTCCCTGCAGGTCAGCAGGCAGCGTAGTAAATCATCATAGTGAGGAGGTGCAACTGCCAGCACGTGGCAGAATAATTTATTGCTATTCTGGCTGCTGATTCACAAGTCCTGCTGCAATTACAAGTGACATTAGAGAGGCTGGGGACAAAACAGGGAGCCTGCTCTGGCAAATTCCAGATGGAGAACTTGCATTCATCTCCATTCTCTAATGAGAGGGTAACAATATCTGAGGCAGGTCCTGGGGACATGTCATCATAGTTCTGTGCCTTGGTTCCCCCCACAAGGTTGTGTTGCTGCTGCAGCACATGGAGAAGAGCCTCAGACCTGCTGTGTACATACTCTTTTGTTGTATTTTAAATGTCTTTTCCTCCTCCTCCCTTAAAAATGTCTGTTTCTCCCTTTTTCTTTTTTCTAGAATGATACAGAGGGCCATAAAGACTTTGAACCTGCAAAATTGTTCAAGTACAAGCTAAAAAGTAAATGCACAGTGTATAACGGAGGTTACATTGTAACACCCATAGCTCTGCCCTAGTGCTTTTAATGAACAATTTTTTAGAAATTTATTTGTTTTTGTTGTCCTGGTTTTATAGATTAAGAATATATCAACTTCTTTGTTTTCTAAACTGGGAGCTCAGGACACCGATAGTTTATATGCCTGAGTCATCCTGTAATTAAACCAGGAACTGAATCTGGACTGAGGAGTATAAAACATGGACAAACTGGAGATTCTGAGTTATTGTCTGGTGAGCCAAGGAAATAATTTATAATAAATGGCTATTTTTATGTATGAATGGGAGAAAGTGGTTCTGACTGCTTTAAGAGTTTTCCAGCATTCACAATCACTTGGCAAAATTCTTTCCAAAAGTGTTATGTACTTGTCATGGTTTAACCCCAGCTGGCAACTCGGCCCCACGCAACCACTTGCTCAATTTTCCCCCACCCCACCCCACTGTGGGATGGGGGAGAGAATTGGAAGGGTAAAAGTGAAAAAAACCTCATGGGCTGAGATGAAAACAATTTGATAATGGAAATAGAATAATCGTCATCATAACTATGATAATAATGCAATTGATAGGGAAATAAAAAAGAGAGATTAATAAAACCAAAGGACAAGTGATGCACAATACAATTGCTCATCACTATTGATGCCCATGCAGTCCCCAAGCAGTGCCCCCTGGTCAACCACCCCCTGAGTTTATTGCTGAGCATGATGCCATGTGGTGTGTAATATCCCTTCACCCACTTGGAGTCAGCTGTCCCAGCTGTCCCCCCTCCCAATTCCTTGTGCTCACCCAGTCTCTTTCCTGGTGATGAGCAGGAAAGGCATTCACTCTCTAAGCCCTGCTCAGCAATAGCTAAAACATCCTTGTGTTATCAGCACTGTTTCCAGCACAAATCCAAAACAGCCCCATACAAGTTGCTGTGAGGAAGATGAACTACCCCAGCTAAAGCCAGAAGAGCACTGAATTTACAGGCTTGCCCTGTCTTTGGGTAGGTGGCGGGGGCTGGCATTTCCAGTATGACTCAGGAATATGCACTGGTAAAATTTGCTTTCTATAAAATGTAGTTTTTGAGAACAGAATGTCATCATTTGAATAGAGAAGAATATAAGAAGACAATTGTTGTGAACAGTAACTCTTGCAGACTTGGTATTTTGAACAGTCCTCCTTGGAAAAAGAAAAGTTTGCTTCCTGGCACTTCAGAAAATACCAGGAGGTGGTGGCTCTTTGTGCTGTTTGTATGATATTTCAGGTGAACCAAACTTTGGAGGCTGCCTCCTGTTCTCATTCATGGAATGAGTGAGGTATGGCATGAGCAGTCTCAGGACAGAGAGCCCCCAGTTCATCAACAGCCTTTGACCTGCAGAAGTCACAAATAGATTACAAATAGTTCTTCATGCCCACTAGAAACTGCACGTTCAGCTGTGGGTCTGTACCATGGTGAGGGAGACAGGAGCTGTGGGCTGCACCCCTTGGCTGCTCTGCGGGAGTTGTCCCTGCTCAGCTGATGTTGTTAAAGGAGCTTCCCTGGTCAGGAATTTCTACATGGCAGGGCTAAGCAGCCTCTTACGACCTTGTCCCTTCCCATTCCAAGCTTTGTTACTTTTCCAGACGTGCCAAGAGTGCCAAGTGAGCTCAGCTTGGCCATTTCAGTGTTGGGCAGTTTCTTTTTGGGGGCTTCTCATTCCCTTTTGGCCCTTGTGCAATGAGGTGGTAAAAGGGGAATATAGTGACGTTTCAAGTGTTCCTGTGTGCAGTGATTTCTGCTTTGAGCAAAACAGTGATGACCATGAGGTCTCATGTTCCAAAAGTCAGAAATCAACAGTCAGTGAAACTGTGGTTTTCCTCTCCACTGTCTGTGTACTGACATGAATCTATGGCATAGACCTTTATATAGCATTGATTGTTTGATATTAATGGCTTTCTTTTTAATAGGAGCATATTATGTAGGTATCATAGGTATCATAAATATGTTACTATGTTTCTTTATTTTGACAAACCCACATTTGTTTCTTTTTTTTTCCTCCAGAGTGACCGACTGCTCATTAAAGGTGGAAGAATTATCAATGATGACCACTCCTTCTATGCAGACTTGTACCTTGAAGATGGACTTATAAAGTTGGTTTTATAAAATATTGCTTTTTTTGCATGTGTGTTAGCATGGACTGCTGTGATTTCTTGATAGTGCTGACCTGAAATCTCTTCTGGACAGAATCTCAGTTACCTCTAAATGTGAGGCTGTAGTTGAGGAGTGTTTAATTAGTAAATTCTGCCATTTTGTCTTCACTAAGATTAGATAAGTAGAAAATTTCTTTGCTGTAAATTGAAGACACTTGCTTTTCAAACAGTTCAATCATGGCTTCTTCTGAAAAAGTTAAGGCAAGGAAGCTCTCTCAGGAAAAGAAGTAGTAGTAAGGACAATGGAAAGTTTGAGTTCATGAATGGCAGAGAGCTCTCTACAGCTTTTTTTCCATACCTAGTCAGTGCAATTGCAGCCATGCTCTTAAGGATTGTAGGGCACAGAAATCTGAAATATGCCCCATGTTGCATGGTGCAAATGAGGACTTGCTACTTCTCAGTTACCTGTTGGTTACTGCTGAAGCACAGCAAGTTTTGTTCCTACAGTGTTGTTATGCATTGTCCATGTGTGCCTTTTCTTGATTACAAAAGGTAAATGATCTTAAATTGTCACACAATTAGAAAGTCCTGATTTATCAGGCTATAAAATACAGGAACTGGGAAAGTATTTTTTAGGTGAAAAACTTGAAATTTGTATTACTGATAGCTTGGGAAACTGTAACAGAGATATTCATGTTCTCTGCTGGTCCTACCTTGGCTTAGTGGAGATAAGGATCTGTAAGGTTTGCCAGTTGTGTAGTGTGGATGAGCACTCTGATGTACACAAGGATCAAAGCCTTTTTCATGATTGCTAAACATTTTCACTAGTGACCTAAGAAGCTTGGTCTCCAGAGGCTACAATTTGATGCACAGAAGTATAATTATGGTTATCTGGTAAATAATTAATTGCCTGCTTGTTTTCAGAGCTCCTTAAGAATACAACATCAGAGTAAAAGTCCAATTCTTTATATATCTGTGACTGCTTATGTTATGATGATTTAGGTTATTACAATAGAAAAAAATCTGAACACTTTTATCTATGGACTAAGCAGTTTTCTTTTTAATACTTCACTCTGCCTTTCCATTTGTAGTGTTACTTGCATGGCAGAAGTGGCAAAAGTGGTGAGGACACAAGTTTTTGAACATTTATCTATTTTTAAAGCAAATTAACCAAGTTGTGCTCTCTTTGATGGATATTTTTGTTGAGTTTTTTTGTGGTTTTGTTAGTTCAGATGCCAATCTCCTAGTAACACTTGTAAGCATCAGACCTATTTAAACAACTAAATGCATGAGATGCTGAGAGCTTGAAACAGCAGTGAATTTTTGGCTTTGATTCCAGAAATGCAGTGGTAGTTAGTAGGCAGGCTAGCAATGTCAAGCTTTCACCTGCCCTTGTTAAGTACATAGACTTGCTCTGAAATCCATGTGTGGATCTGTACCTCCAGAAGTATCTCAGCTGCCCAAGCTAATTAGGATTAATAATGAATAGACAAGCAAGATCTTAATTTTTAAGAGGCATTTATCTTTGCCCAAGGAGACAAGTGCACTATTTAGCTCCCTGAGTTATGCCCAGCTCCCTAGATTTAGATGACTCCTGATTTTTCTTTGTAAACTGTGCAAGAAGTCCTGTTCTGAAGTAATTTTTGAGGGCAGCCTGCTGTGAGATGGGGTTGGGTTCTTACTGTGTTCAGATGATAAATTTTGCAACCTAAGAAAGCTCTGGGTTTGTTTGGTCTTTCTTAGTTTCTTCATCTGGAACTCCCCATTGTGACTGAATATTTAACATAATTGTTAAATGTGGCTCTAGATCGTTTGGAGCTGGACCTTGAAACTCCGTCATCCACATTTCAGTTATGCTCTAACTTTCCAGCTGCAGATCCTGCTGATAATACAGAATTCTTGCCACAGAATGGAGCAGACACCAAACCACTCAGCCCAGAATAAGCAATAGTGTCCTGGTTTTACCGGGATATAAAAGATCTGGGTTATTTTTCTCACTCTGAAATGAAAACTGATTGGAAAAGAGAGGGTTGGGTTTCTCTCACAGCCTAATGAAAAGCTTTGTGTCTTTTAATGTAGATCATTCTGCAGAGAGGAAAGCAGATGTAACCTTGAGTGCATTTGAAGATCAGCTGTAGTTTGGAGGATGGTAGATGCTTCTTCCTGCCAATCAATGCTCAAACTGGCTCCCTAGGTACAAGGAGCAGCAGTTCATGTGGATTTTTCCTACCTGAAATTTAAGCCCTGCACACTCAGATGGCAGCTGAGAGGCAGTTCTCCAGTATCTAAATAGTATTTTAAATATTTGGTAATTTAAATTGCCATTGGCATATAAATAATATATTTTGCCTACATCTCTCCTGCCTCTGTTATCACATGAGGAAGTAAGCCCTGTGCCAAATGACAGGTCATGGTCTGGTGCTTGCTGTACTCTGCTCCATCCCTGCCAATGGGAAGGATTGGGTCCCTTTGGGGTGGAGGAACAAACAAGTGGCAGGGTGAGGGAGTGGGGGCATGGTCTCCAGGCTGGGCAAGTGATGACTCAAGTTAGGGGGAACCTCAGATGTCTAAAAGAGGTCTGGGCTTGATAACTGGAGAAGCACCACCACGGAGTTCTGGGGGAGGTTTTCAGCTTCCTTGGGTGAAGCTTAGGGAGAGCTGAAGCCTGCTGTTCCTGTTGTGCTTTAATCAGTTCATGTACAACAGAATTTACAAACTTGCTCGACTGAAAATGGTAGGCAGCATCAGCTTTCTATGGGTCTGAGTTTTCTGATTGCTGACATATGAGGAAACCAGCTCAGTCATTTTTACAGTGTCTAGAATTCAGTTATCTGCACTGTTGTATTTTTTCACCCACAAGTAACTGAACCCCATTCTTACTCAGATACACTTTACATTAATGAGTGAGCAGTTCAGGAATCCTGTCACATTATCTCCTACTCTCTGTTCTACTTAGTCAGAATAAAAATAACCTTGAGCACGAGTGAAGATCAGACTTCTCCCAGCCTTAATCTTGATGCCAGGGCAAGAGATGAGACAGATTTCTGACAGGTAGTAGTGCAGCATCATCCACAAAGACCGTTTGGTTGCATGTTACTTCAACGTGGATAATTTCAGCTGAATAAGAGATTGCTCAACCAGACACTGAAAAGAATGAGCATTGAGTCATCAAAAAACTTCAATATATAGTTAGGACACTTTAACTTTGTAAGGACACGTGTCTTCTTCAAGAGGAAACTGGTAGATACTGATTGTGGAAGAAAATAAAAATTAATTGCTTTAATATTTTTATGTAGGTTTTCATTAATATTTTCAGAAGGTGTATTAGTCTTTGAAGTGCAGTTACTCCTTGGACATACTCAAAGGAGATAGATCATAGTGAATTTTTTTTCTCAGTTCAATTTCTTAGCCACGTGAACTATCTACAAAGGTGGAGCATTGTTCTGATTAAAATCGTGGGGGTAGATTTGACTAATGAAAATTAGTGCAACACCATTACTACACATGGGGTTACCTAACTTTATGCAGGCATTGAATCTGCTCATGGGTGCAATGCCTTATGATGTGCTTTTGTGAGGCACATTTTAACACAGAGGAGATGCTTGCAACTTCAGTTTGTGCAACTGGATGTGCTGGGCAGCTGCTGGCTTTTGCATCCAGGTCGGTTCTCTGTTTGTCAGGGTGTTGATCACACTGAGCAGCTGCACACAGGTTGTGACAGGCTGCCAGTGCTGCACATGTTGATGACAATTAGGTGCCAGCTCTCATGAGTAAGCCCTCCTGGATCTGGTCAGTGCTGGGCAGCTGTGACCCCATCTCAGGATGCTGGCAGGGAGTTTGCCCATGGAATGGCTGTGCTTCCCTCCAGCCAGAGCCCAGGGCACTGGGGGAGATGAGCTGCTGGAGGTGACATTTCTGCATGGCATATGGAAAAAATTCTTGACCTCTTGGGGCTATTTATTAACTCTGTGAGTTTGGCCAAATTCCAATGTGAATAATTATCCCTGTTGTTTTTTTATTTTTCCCGCTGGTTTTAATGAACAGTTATATTCGCTTCTGGATCTAACTTATCACAGTCAGCTGTTAATCAGTTGCCGTGTTTTAAACTGTAGGTGGGAGTTGCATTTTAATATAGGGAAACAGATTCAGCAACTCACATGTCTGAGGTATTTATTAAGATAAATATTATTTTATCCAGACAAAAGAAAATGAAGACAAGGACTCTGTGTCTGTAACATGAGATAAACTAAGTGAACTTTAACTACCTTACAGTTACCTCTAAGCCCAAATAGCTTGTGTTGTAACAGTGCAGAGACATGGTTTCCACAGAGACTCATACTTCTCCCTGTTCGGCACCATGCAAAGTAGACAATAAAAATGTAGTGTGGCTTTTAAAGTTAAAGTTTAATTTATTTGTAGTTGAGTCCATGAATAACAAAGGTATTTTGATCATAAGTATCTGGTGTTTTGATATTGGCATGGGGAACAGATTAATATTTCTAATAGTGAAAAAAAAAAATCCTGCTTTGAAGACCTGAAGGGAAAAAGATGGCAACAGCTAATTATAATTTTCCCACATAGCTATGCAGAATGTTTCACTAACTTTTAACTTCAAGCGGAGGATGAAGAATATGGGACATGGTAGATTAAATGTGTTTAGGTCTCTTAGATATGTATTTCTGTATCTTAAGTTATTTGCATTTCTTTTTAAAGATAAATTTGCATTGCTTGATGACAAAGTAATTATAAAATTTTCTGATAATGCCTTTTGCTTCTGCCATATATTTAGAATTCCAGCTTGCTCCCATATTTGATCTATGTTTTCCTATTTTCATTTAAGAACTTAATATACAAAACAGGAGGCCCCAAGTGAGCATTAAGTGTACATAATTTGAATTGTTTGAAGATAGGAATCATATTTAAAAAATCAATTTTTAATGCTGGTGCATTACAGTGCCTTTATTGGCCACCAGAGCCAAGCAAAGCAAGCAGAGCTCACGGCTCAGTGAGGCAGCTCTCCTCTGCTTTGTCCTGCTGTGCTGTGCTTGAGCTTCACCTTGCCCTTGGGGACCCACCTCCTTCTGTATGGGCTCTGGCTCCCTCTCCCCTACATGCCTCAGACAGCTTTGTCCTCTGTTCTTGTTAAAATAAAGTAATACTGTCTTTCCTTGCTGTCCAGGCAAATAGGAGAGAATCTGATTGTCCCTGGAGGAGTCAAGACCATAGAGGCTAATGGGCGCATGGTTATTCCTGGGGGAATAGATGTCAACACTTATCTACAGAAGCCCTACCAAGGGATGACTGCTGTTGATGACTTCTATCAAGGCACAAAAGCAGCGCTGGCAGGGGGCACCACCATGATCAGTGAGTACCAGCATAGATAGAGTGCTATCTCTTCCCGCACCAGGCTGAAGCCTGTGTGGCATGTGTGGGCATAGCTGCTGGAGGCTTCATCCCGATTTTCTGACATCTTCTGCCATGAATCTTCAAATTTCTGGGCACTGAGTTTGAGATGCATTCATCATTGTTACTCGTGGTTGGCCTGAAAATGAACCTACCCTCAGAAAGAAATACCAGTGTGGGGAATTGTCTCTTGTATTTTCCTCTGAACTGCAGAACAAGCACTGAGGGATAATGTACATATTCTTGGGATTTTTGGAAAGCAGTGTAGGTAGTGCTGTAAGTATATGGCACAGAAAATCTGACAAAGATCTGCTGTTCCCACCTACTGCCGTTTCAAGGGCTTTGGAAATAACAAGATGCTTATTTATGAGCTTGGATTTAGCAGCAGGAATTGAGGAAGGAAGACCTTAAAAGAGACATCTCAGAGGAACATCTTTGTTGGTGAAAGGAAGAAGTGTTTCTAATTGTTAAAGACCTTTCTTCTGTCTACAGATGGTGGGACGAGATTTGTCTCTTTCCTTCTGGCCATAACTTGACTTTGGTTAGATGTTGTGAGGCAATTGTTCAGGTGCCATAAGTTGTCTTAGCTTCCTTGTGGAGAGGAGCATCCCAGTGGAGTTCTACTCCCACTGAATTGGGATGGGGCTTTTTTTTTTTACTATCTGTTAGCCATGTTCAGCAGCAGGTATGAGCTGAAAGACTCTTTGACCATAGGCACAAAATGCACTGCTGTTCGTTCCTTTTGTTAATAAGTTTTTCAGTCTCTATTCTTCAGTTGAGTATTCCTGTGCAGAGTAAGGCTTACAAATGCCACTGTAATGGTAAGCCCATCTTGATTTGTTTTCACACTAACTTTTGACCTAACTCTGCAGAGAGGAGTACCTATGCATAAGTAGTCATGTCTTTATGTCAGTAGATGGTGACATCATTAGAGGCAGAAAGTCTTAAGAAAGGGGAGAAGCAGGGCATTCAATGTACTGTATAGTGTGACTGAGTGTTTGTGCTCAACGCCACCCCTGTTCTAACCTTTGGCTGTATTCCCAGTTTTGACTGCTGAGAAAACATTGAACATCTGCACTGATGTATTGGCAGGCAGAGTGGGCCAGTTCAGTGACTATGAGGCACTGGTTAATTATTCTGCTTACTGTGAAATACACAGAAATGGACACATCAGACAAGAAATACAGCTTAGTCCAGAACCTATGGTCTCTTACAATACAGTAAGGGGAAAGACAAATGTTTCCTAAACTGTTAGGTGTTAGGCTCCCCCTTTGTGTGTCTATTGATGCTGCACCAAGCAGGTTGCCAGACTCATCTTTAGTATGGACTGTTCACAAAGTCTGCAGCACCTGAGGCAGCAGGACCTGGCTGACACCAAAGTTACACTCAGCACACAGACTGCCTCCAGGGCTGCTGTTTTGGCTGAGATGCTGGAAGACTGCTCACTTTGGGGAAATTTGAGCAGTGTGCATACTGTGCAGCTAACAGACACTCAATCTCTTCTTCAGTTGACCATGTGCTTCCAGAACCTGGATCAAGTTTACTGACCTCCTTTGAGAAGTGGCATGAGGCAGCTGATACCAAATCCTGTTGTGATTATGCTCTCCATGTGGACATCACCAGCTGGTATGATGGGATTCGAGAAGAGCTGGAAGTACTGGTGCAAGACAAAGGTTAGTGAGTGAGAGTAGTAACATTTTTTTGGTTTTATTAAAATATCATATGGAGGTGGAATTTTGAAGTATTTTAATGAATGCATAGGCACTGGCTATGCTGGCCAAGGTTCTTCACTACCTTGAACTTGTATTTTCACTTGCTGCTGTGTAA
The DNA here is from genome assembly GCA_013400775.1 of Chaetops frenatus. Lineage (NCBI taxonomy): Eukaryota > Metazoa > Chordata > Aves > Passeriformes > Picathartidae > Chaetops > Chaetops frenatus. The sequence goes on along the minus strand of VZTR01028908.1, from coordinate 939,181 downwards.
AATGGACCTAAAACTGTGCATATATGTGACTTTGTCCAGTATAGGCATGGAAGATTAAGATGCGTAGGTTGTCATATACAAATGTATCACTTTATCCTTGCTTGTATGTGTGGAAATGGGCTCAGACATTGCATAGGTAGGTTTTTTTTAAAGGTAAAACTCGGAGATCAGCATTTAGGATAATCAGCCCAGTCACCTTAGATCGTCTATTTAATGAATGAAGAAAATGAAACATGTCAAGGTAGCAGTTCAGGTTTTAACTAGAATGCAATATTTGATTCATCTGCCTCAAATTAAATCCAGATATGGAGAGCACATGGGTCTGTGAAAATGTCACTGCATACTAGATCTCATTTCTCAGAAGTGACTTGGAATAATTTACTTGCTGAGACTTGATTTTGTAAATTCAACATGCCTGTATTCTAAAACAGGTTTCAGTTATTAGAAAAAAGAGATGCTAAAGTTAGGTACCTAATACTGAAAAAATGCCCTGGTTTTCTCAAGTGCTCCTCTCCAGTGGCTTTCCCTGAAGTTACTAGAAGATGCTTTTTTTCAACACTTACAAAAAGAAAAGAGTCACTTATTTAGGAATCTAAGACACTTATATGGCTTTGACTGTGTTCAATTAACAGGGCTAATATCACATAAGATGGTACAGGTTACCCTACCTGGACTACAGCTACCACTTCAGAACAGCACAGATGAAACCTCTCCTGAATGCATTTCCACACATGCAGGCTCAACGTGGCATTCTCATATATGGAGGGAATCTTGGTGGCACCAGTTACCTCTGTATGGGCAGTGGGAGATAGCCTTCAGAAGATCCTAGCTTAGATCTTGTTCCTTAAAATTGTGCCTAACAATGTGTATTTTCTTTCCAGAACGATATATTTTCACATATTTTTCATTTTATGCTTTCCTTGAAAATATATGAATATTAATTAGGGAATATTTTCTGAAATGGTTTGCAGTTTCCACTGGCAAATCAGAATGACTCTTCTGTTGGGAAACCTAAGTGATATGTATGCATGTGCAGCATCCTTTGTAATGTGTAGTGCTAGTGATGACTTGGATGTGAAAGGTTCTCTTTATGGAGAAAGGTACTATCAAAGTAGAAAAAAGCGCAAAATGCTATTTTTGAGTGAGCAGTTTTTTGTTGAGATGCCATGGAGGTGCAGTCACCTGGGGGAATTTATTCCATGTCACAGGATGCTAACAGTACACGTGCTGTACAATCAGATTTTAGGCAAAAGACCACTTCCATCAGCAAGACTGCACATAATTAGAGAAACCGCAGCTGGTCTTCCATAGGTCTATAGTATAGGTGATTTTACAAAATGGTGTGACATCTGTCCACACAGGTTGTGCCAAATCTGTGCTGTTTCCCTGCTATCAGCATTAACATGGATCTGCTGCTGTGCATTAGCTGACTGTACTCTCAGACAAGTATATTGTGCCTTGTTTCAAAGGTTGGATATTATTTTCCAGAGCTCCTGGATCACAGATGGCTCAGCACTCCCAAATTTGCCTGAGGGTTTACATTAAAAGCCTAATGCAAACATTAGGTTAATAGTTTTCTCCAGCTATGGAAAGGTGAGGTTTCTATATAAGTCTGACCTGCCTCTGAGTCATCAGGGGAAGCAGAAATCTGTTCATTGGTTCCTGAACTGAGATTTATGATGGAGCCTTGGTGGCCTCTTCAGTGGTGGGAGCATGAGGAGGTCACCTTTGTTCCCAAGTATGTCTCAGGCAGGCAGTGTGAGTTACTCTCACATGTTAGGAGACACAAGGTAAGGGCGAGTACGAACGCACAGCACAATAGGAAATAATTCAGCGTGGCAAGGGCTTTCAAATTAACGGGTAATATTTCCTGATAATTGGAAACATTTGAGCCAGCTGGTGCAAATAGAGTTGATGTCAGTGGAGTGACCCTGGTTTTCATCAGCTGGGAATCTGGATTGCATTGGTTCTCGGCTGATTGTGGGTGAGTTAGCTGAGTGACAGGGCTCAGCTCATTGTGTTTCAGTGCTACATGTGCCTAATGCAATCAGCATGACTAACGGGAGCTCACAGAGTGGCTGTTGAGGTGCCTTGTCATGAGGTATAATTGAGTAATTAATCAGTTTTAAATCAATACAAAGGTAATTTAAGGAGACACAGGCTTTGGAAGGGTATGGAGATTTTGTAGCGCCAAATATTGATTATAAACAGTCAGGCTTGTAGCATTTCAGCAGCTATTTTGGGATTGGGCGTCTTCAGTATATGCAAAGGAGCAAGAGCCTGAAATTGCTGACAGGGGCCTCTCACTGGTTCCTTTGACTTTGTCACAGTTCAAAAAACCTGTAGTCAGTCCTGCCTAAAATTTGGAGAGGATTCTGCTGAGTACTCCTGGTGTGAAAGCAAGTAGGACATTAACAAGAATGTAGTGTGTAACAGATGTTAAGCATTAAGATCAATAGGCCATGGACCGGGGCTTTTGAAAAGCTGCATAATTCCAATGAGTAGGTCAAGGAACCAGGCCAGGACAAGGAGTCTAATCTTGGATACTTGTGTATGTGCATTTGTGTTATTTATCTTGTTATACAGAATCACTGGGTTGGAAGAGACATCCAAGATCATAGAGTCCAACCCAACCCTAATACCTCAACTAAACCACAGCACTGAGTGCTACATCAGTCTCTTCTTAAGCACATCCAGAGATGGTGAATCCACCACCTCCCCAGGCAGACCATTCCAATACTTTATCACCTTTTTTGTAAAAAACTTCTTCCTCATATCCAGTCTATATTTCCCTTGGCGCAGCTTAAGACTGTCCTCTCGTTCTGTCAGTTGCTGCCTGGTGAAAGAGATCAATCCCCACCTGACCACAGCCACCTTTCAGGGAGTTGTAGAGAGTGATAAGGTCACCTCTGAGTCTNCATTCCTGATCCAGGCCAGGATGCCCTTGGCCTTCTTGGCCACCAGAGCACACTGCTGGCTCATGTTCAGCCAGCTGTCGACCAGTACCCCCAGGTCCCTTTCTGCCTGGGCACTGTCCAGCCACACCTTCCCCAGCCTGTAACACTGCAGGGGGTTTTTGTGGCCAAAATGCAGAACTTGGCACTTGGACTTACTAAACTTCATCTTGTTGGACTCAGCCCATCTATCCAGCTGTTCAAGGTCTCTCTGCAGAGCCATCCTACCTTCCAACAGAACAACACATGCTCCCAACGTGGTGTCATCTGCAAATTTACTAATGAAGGACTCTTGTCCATGTCATCAATAAAACTATTGAACAGAACTGGCCCCAACACAGACCCTTGAGGGACTCCACTAGACACTGGCTGCCAGGTATGGGTGCTCTCTTTGCAAGGCAGCATTGATTACACCATGTCTCCTGTTAGCTATAAAGGCAGCCCCTGAAATACTCTTCTACTCTCTGTGAATCTGGTGGCAGCTGAGGGTGTGAATGTGTGTTTACATGGGAGAGCTCTGCTTCTGCACTGTGGTAAAGGAGCACACTCAAGATCCTATGGCAGGATCCCTGCTGGATCCCTTATACTCCTATTAATTTCAGGGAGAACATTAAACAGAGTGAGAGCAAAACTCAGTAATTTTATCAAGGTCAGACGAGGGCCTAAGAAGATACCAAGACAATAAAAGAGAAAGGATGGAAATACATCTTATTTGGGTCAGTGTATGTCTTCCAACCAAAGTACTCAGAGAAAGCTGCCTTACCACCTGAAGGACTGTGATTAAATGAATTACCTTTGGCTAGAGCCCAGTGGATAAGGGAGAGCCACAGGTAAGCCAACTCTTGGCTCACAGAGAAGTGTCTGAGGAGTCAGTCCTGTGCCATCACCAAGGCAGTTGGCCTGACTTGGACCGGGCCTAACGCGTTTTCATTGCTTGGTGTGTGCACAGGCACTCCTGCAGAGAAAGGTGGCTCCTGGGTGCAGCTGACATCTGACACACGGGTGGGTTTGTGGAGAGAGAATTGAGCTTTGCTCTCAGGCAGGTAGGATGGATGTGCTGGGTGCTGCTGTGAGCAGTTGGAGATGGGGCTAAGGGCATGAGGCTGGTGCCAGGGGAGGCCCAGTCAAGCTTAGGTTTTAAAATAAGAACGTAATGAGTACTTTGAAACTGTAATGAGAAATAGGTGGAGGGATTACAGTTAGTAAAGGCCATATGTGTTTTCTGAGAACTTGATAAATAGGAAAATAGGAAGAAAGGATGGGCTTACAGGCTGACAGGGTTCCACCTTTCAGGCTGGATTTGCTCGGAGTGGAAGTCAGCAAGGAGCGGCCAGCTCCTGCTTTGTGTTTCTCTCTGAGCTGCCTGAACTTAGCAGGAAGACATAATAGCAGGGATCATTTCAACGTTTTATCCTGCATGTATCCTGAGGTATTTTAGTCCTGTAATTGTAAATAAACAAATTCTGTGTGCGTGTGAGCAGTCATACCCTCTGCCTGAGGATGTATTTGCTCATTCTAGACTCATGGAGGAATTATATCTTCCATCAGAGAGCCTTATTCATTTTGTGTAGACAACATGAATAGCATGAACAGATATCTTTCTTTTTTTCTTCTTGCCCCAGGAAGTACGTTTTTCATCACAGCCATTTTGAAGTGCAGCATACACAGCTTAGATAGCTTAGAGTTTATTTTTTTTTAAGCTAGAAAACTATGATATTGGTCCCTGGACCAAACTGGGGATCTTGTCAGTAGACTAAGGCAAATATATAAACTAAAATGAATTCATATGTACAGAAATTATGAACGGAAGACATTTGTATTCTCGTTCTGTAAGAATACAAAACTGTGTAAGTAACCAAATCTTTGAAATAAATAGCAACGCTTTCAGGGATTTGAATACAGGGGGTTCTTGACAACTGACATTGAACACTAGCTTCCTTATGGATTTCTGAAATTTGAAACTGTCATCTTTCTCGTTTTTTTTATGACTGCCAGCATAAGTTCTTCCATCTTTGGAAGGCAGAAGGAGAGGTCTGGTGAGCTGCCTGAAAAACTGATTTCAGGTGTTGTTTCCACTCCTTCCCAGTGTCTACCTTCAGCTAGGCTGGGTACTTTGGAGTGTAATGTCAAGAAAAAGCAAGTTCATATGCACATTCAAATATACAGTTCCTACCCCTTCTCAGCACTTTGGGGGAACCTAACTATAAGTTTTATCTGGCAAAAAGCACAGTTTAGATCAAGGTGAAATATTTTCCTGACTAGCAGAGGAAACCTAGAAAGAAAAATGGTGATTCATGGAATCTTACACAAGGCCTTTTAAACTTCACATACTTGCTTTAGCCACGATCGCTTGTATGTGATTTGGCTACGAGCAATGCTGTTTGCAGTGGTGGCTGGGTTACTCCAGAGGTGAACACAGGCTACCCACAGCATCCAACAAATTGCCCCAGAGAAGAGAGCATCAGGCTTCTAGTCCTAGCAGCTGTAACGCAGCTGTGAGGCCATGCTTGATTTTTGGCAATCACTGGTGAAAAGCCTAGTCCAGACATACTGCATTACTTACTTTTCCAGAAGTTTTTGTTCAAATACAATTTAAGAATACACTTACATGGCAACACCTTTGAATTTTGTCTTGGAACAGGTGTGAACTCTTTTCAAGTCTACATGGCGTACAAAGATCTCTACCAAATGTCCGACAGCCAGGTAGGTATTGCTCTGAATGTTTTTCATTGCTGTGATCTGTCCTCTCTTTTCTCATCTCCCAGCACTTGAGCAGTTGCTGAGGTTGAATGTCAAATAAACATTCTCACTGGCCTGATTAACACTGGGAGAAATGTGTAGTGGGGGTTTACTCTCTGGAGGGTCAGTGGTGATCTGTGTAGAACACCTGCAGGGGTTTCTTCAAGTGTGTGACGTTCACCCTCTGTAAAGATCTTCTGGTCTCTCCCAACATTGCAGCCTCTCAGCTCTGCTCAGGATTTTGCTCATTTTATTTTGCAGTAACCTTTTGAGAACTCTAGGTCAGAGAGGGAGAAAAACATGAAGCAGTTGAGGCAGTGGCAGTTCTGAGGTTTCAAGAGTTTCTTGGTTGCTGTAAGCCGCTAAATGGAGTTGCTCTTTGGGGGAGGTGGCCTTTTCTCATTAGGGCTGGAGATAACAATGAGCTTGTTTGTCCAGAGCTCATTACAGATTCCAGACTCTTCAGCTTTCCCATTCATACATATCAGGCCACTGTAAATGGACAATGGCATCTGTTAGTAATAATAATGTTTGCTTATTCAGTTGAGAAAATGTTCCTTTCTTACTTATTCCCAGAGCTACAGCTCTTGGTCCCTTAAATAACTGCTGCTACACCTCCAGTACATGTGGTTTTAATTGGAATTTTGAGCATAATAATTTATAAATATTCTCTGAGAGGCAAAGCCTGTTAAATTCGACTCCTTGTTGGAATTGCCAAGAGGAAGACATCAAAATGTTTAATGTGTGGCTGGACTAAGGGCTGGTACCTTGTTTGAATGTCCATGTTGCAAGCTATGTATTGCAGCCCATTCAAAGCTGCCTGAAGTGCCCTAGTGCAAAAGCAGACACTGAAGAACCTCTGTCTTTAATACTTAAACTGTGTTTAAAAACTGGGCTCCTATGTTACTGAAGTCTGGTTTAAAAAAAGGACACATAAGCTGAATACCTTTTGGAGAGGAAACTGTATTTCAGTAGATGTGGGCTCAGAAATTACCAGTAAAAGCAACAGGATCAACTATATATATATATACACACACATACTATATATATTGCCCTTCTTTATGGATGGGATGGATGAGTGTTGAATCTTAGAAAGCAATTAAAAACCAAGGATGCTCTAGGGAAAATTTTGCAACTTTCAATTGCAGAATTAAAGCTGATGCTGGAAGCTCAGCCATGACTGCTCTAAGAAGATGGTGCAAAATGCCTGCACTTCAGAAAGGAGATGTTCTAGCCATACTAAAAGTGTCTGTAGTATATGGCAATAATTCTATTTTCCATTTGCTAAACCTACAGAAAGGAGGATCACTAAACTTAGCTCTGTGTGGGAGGGCTTGGGGAGGTGGCCCTGCAGTGCAGGGCTGGGGCAGACTCTGTTCCAGGGAAACCCAGCCCTGCTTGGAGCTGTCCACCCTGTCATGGTGCAGCTGGTGAGTACAGGGGTGGGTAAGCCAACACCAATCAGTGAAGCTCAGGATCTGTGTAGAAAAGAGTTCATTTGCTATTCACCAATATAATTACCAGCATAGAAGGTACAAAACTGAGGTGAAGAGAGGTCTGAGTGTTAAGTAATGTGTTTTCCTTATTCAGCAGTGTTTCCTTCTTTGTACTACCTGCAGCTTTATGAAGCCTTTACCTTTCTAAAGAGTCTTGGGGCTGTTATCCTGGTCCATGCTGAAAATGGAGACTTGATAGCTCAGGTGAGTGAACCATCATTTTTGCTTCACTTTGTGAGATGACAGATATAAGAGGGAAGTAAAGTAGGCCAGTCAGAGAATGGGTAGGAAGAAAGGAACTCCCTGTAAAGAGCCTTAATTGACTCTGATGCCCTGCACACTGCTGGTCTAAAGCCTGGGATGAGAAAATGGGGGTCCTTTTGCATTAATTGGCAGAGCATCCTTGAGACAGGTCAACAATGCAGGCAGCTCCTTGCCTTGGCAGCAGATGAGGATTAGATAAGGGGGGCAGAAGGAAGCAAAAAGATTTTGTATGAATCCAGCAGATACAAGTGAAGCAGAACAAAGTAAAGCCCTGTTCACAGATTTTGGGTACAAAAAGTGGATCTGAAGGCTTTATACTGATGTCTTTTGCTGCAGCTGTCAGCATAAGCAACACAGGTATTAAAGCTCACAGACCTATTTATTTTTGAGAATATTCTTGTAAATCTCTGAAGTTTGAGAATAAGAACTACTGTGATCTTGCAGACATTTCAAAAATGAGTGTTTAAGTGTAATCCATATTCTGAAGAGGCATCTCAGAACCAGAAAGCTGGGCTCAATGTTCCATTGTGAGTGTTCCATTAAAGCTCTCTGGATCTCCGGTGCAGTCCTTGCAGGTCAGGTGCCCTGGGAGCTGCTGTGCTGCCACTGGACTGTGCCATGGCTCTGGTCAGTGCCACAACACATGGAAACACGGAGAGAGGCAACCCAAGGACAGCACTTGATAGTAACCCTCCCACTGGTCTTTCAGAGGCCAGGATCCCCCTCTAAAACAGAATGAGTGGGTTTGGGTGGGTGTTGTTATGATGCTACATTTGTGACAGATGAATCTTTGAAGGCTGTTGCAGAGATGTCTCACTCCTCTGATCCCTCATATGTGCATCAAGCCCCTCTTAGGTCGGTGAGGCTCTGAGTGAGCCCTCTGATTTATCTGCTGAGCTGCTTATCTGCTGGCTTATCTGCTGGAGACTGGGCTGCAGAGCTGACAAGGAAATTACAGCAGATAAAGCTATCTTTGAGATCTGGACAAGGCAACCCACCTTGTCTCATGGCTAAGGGAGAGCCTCAAGGGAATGTTTGAGTGGTTAGGCAGTGTGTGTAAGAACTCTTGCCTTGGGAGTATTTTGTTTTTCTCTCTGCGGGAAAAACACATCTCCATCTGCCTGGTTAGAATTTACCCCCTTTGAGATCTGCCTTTCACTTTTAACTTTGAGTTTGACAAAAATACCACTGAGGTCAAAAGCTACTAGTAAGGAGTTAGCAGGCACATACAGTGCAGTTATGTCCTTCCCCCACTGCAACTAGGTGACAGCCCTCATTTGAATTCAAGAGAGGAAAGAAGCTGATTTCTCATGCAGTTTAGCGTGAATGAAAACTACTAAATACATTATTTATAGTTTTAATACAACATAAAATGTCCAGTAGAATTAAAATGACTAATAATAAGCATGATTAAGTCAATATTACTGCAGGAATGGCAAAATAAAACCAATCAAATGGCATCTGTGGTGTTTTGATACGTTGCCCATTAAAATCAAGGCACACTCATGGAATTGCATTTTTGGTAGGAATCTATTTCAGTTACATTTTTCTCTGATCTTCCTTAATATGCAGCCATGGAATATGAACAAACAGGACAGAAAAATTATTAGGGAAAGAGGAAGTAGTAAATAAATATAAGTTACGTTATAATCAACATATTTGTTCACCATTGCCATGTTTCATAAAATCAGTCTCTCTCTATGTTTTTATTTAGAAGAATTATTTGGACAGTGAAAAAAAAGCTGCCTGCACATAGGTTTTTTAGGACTGTCCCGTGTGTAAATACAAATTTGATCGTGTCAAGCAAATATTCTAGTTAATTAGCACTATCAAGTCCTCTTACAGTGGGTAATTTATCATTAGTTCCTTCAAGATGCAAATCTGTCCTACTTTGTGTATCTATTCTGTACCAACTAGCTATTTTTTCACATGGTTGTAACTTCATTTTATTGCTGTATTTCAATTATCTGAAGTCTTTAACTGGGACTGTTCAGAGCCCATGTATTAATGATCCAGAACAGCTGCTTTTTGAGAATACCTCTGAAACTCGATGTTTTTCTAATCAAAATGTTAGATTAATACATTCCTGTTAATGCCTCTTCAGCCTTGATTGATTGCAGTGAAGGCTTAAGTATATATGAATGTTAACTTGTTCAGTTTTACTGGAGTATGCTGGTAATGTGTGAGCTTTTCACCCTCAGGGACTTGGGATCAGATATTTATTAGCTGACACATTCAGATATGTTCAGCAACTTCATGCTGGTCTCTAGGGGACATTTGTCTGTGTCACAGAGCCATTAGATGTTGAGCTGGGCTCATTAGAGCCCTGCGGGCAGAGCAGGGCAGGCCAGAGGTACAGCAGCAGCTCTGCTCCCACTTCTGCACTGCTGTCAGGCTTGGACCAACCTAAGATGAAAAGGGGTTGACCACCAGTGTCTGCAGAAAGGGAAATTATTCCAATACCACTGCTTGGCCTTAAATTAAGTGAAAATTTTTGTCTATTAAAAAAAAAAAAATCTCACTGCTATGAATCTGGATAGCACAGATTCTTTTTCTGACAAACCCCCATTGATCCTGAGATGGGCTTTTTGATAGGGACACGGTGTCCTTGCAACTGGAGGACACTGTTTTGCTTTATAGAAGCATAATTTTAGTGATTCTCTGCATAGGAAGAAAGTGTTACAGAAAACTGAAGGTGTCAGCAACGCTGAAAGTTTAAGAAAGTGCTTTGTGAATTATATCCAGAGAGGAACTTAAACAAATCGTTAGGGAATGGCGGGCTGGAATACCCATAATTACCATTTAGTGTATTGGTTGAAGCCCATTCCCTGGGCTGGTGTTGTGGTGTCCAGTAGGACTTTCTGGAGGGCAGAGGAGGTTTCTGATGGTGCGGCCCAATGGCTTGGGGCACAAAAATGCTCAATCACACAGCAAAGACCAGTGCTGTCTGTGCTGGTGTGGTGTGGGACCAGTTTAGAGCCAGTGTTTTCAGTGTTCTGTGGGTTTTGCATCTGCCTTTACACTGACACTGAAAGGGGCAGTCAGACCATGTGACTGTTCATCTCCCTGGGTGCATGGGTCTCGTCCTGGGGCTGGGTCAGCATTTATCTCTTACATTGCAGGAACAAAAGCGTATTCTGGAGATGGGAATCACTGGACCTGAGGGACATGCCCTGAGCAGGCCAGAAGAGGTAAGAGACTTGCTTGGTCATTTGTGGAAGTATTTTATAATGTAGTGTCAGAGCTTGGCTTCTCTGTGTGCAGACAGTGGATGGGTGCATCAGGGAAGGCATCAGTCTGCTTCTCCCATTGCCTTTAGCAATATTACTCAAACTCTGAAAAGTCCAGGTCGTTTCAGCTTGTTTTCCTGAAAAGCCCCTTGGATGCTGCAGCAGGTGCATTCCCTTAGCCCAGGGATAAGCATGTCCTTGTACACTCAGGAGTCACAGCTCCAGCTGCCCCAGGCATGGGTGTCCATGTATTTTTTAAGTGTGACCTTTGTGTTTTGATTTGTGGTGACAAAAAAAATGTGCTTATCAGGCTAAAAATCAGCAGTGCAGTTTGAGAGTTAGGCCTCAGAATAACTGCATTTATTAAAAAGCTTTGACTGAAAACCTCCTATAAGATGCATGTGCACATCTATACTGTGCATATGCCTACACCCACATATAGATCTACTTTCATGCTGGCAGATATATTGGTGTCAGAAATGCAAGCTGTAGAGATGCAAATACATGAGAATGGAAAGATGCTGTGAGGCAGCTCGTTTTATGCAGCTCCCTTATAATAAAATCTGAGCTCTGGTGTGAATCTTCTCAGGCATCTGGAAAGGGTTTATTTAATTACAAGGAAAATGTGGAGACATGAGAATGTCCCTTTATGTACACAGCTCAGACCATTAATAGGATGTGGAAGGCAGTAGTGGGAAGTGACTGTTTTTCCTAGAAGATTAAAGAGACAAAGTCCTGGGGATTTGAGGCTGAACTTGAAGAGATTGTTGTGGTTTGCTGATCTTTATTTAACTTCTCCCCAAGGCAAAAGGAATCATCTTAATTGGTCACATTCTTCTATTGAACTGTTTATGTACTTTTTCATTTTGCTGTTCAACTTCTGCTAAAATTATTCTAAAAGGATTGAGTTGTTTCCTTTTAATGAGAACAAGGGCCTAAGGAAAACCTGAATTTGCAGTTTCCAGAAAGGAATTTTACTCAGCCCTAGTGCTGCAGTGCAGAGGCCCTGCCTCCTTCCCTCTTCTTCTAAAGGTGCATTTAGGGTTTCTAGAGCAAATGTTTTGAGACAAGTCCTAAGACAACATGAAGCAGTCTGATTTAAGGAAAAATATTTTACAAACCTGTAAAGGATTAAGCCATGTGGTTTTGGAAGGCCTAAGTTGCTCAACTTTTCTAGCAAAACTCTTTCACAGAAATTTCTGTAGCACTGAGTCACTATTTTCAGTTACAACAGGGTTTTTTGTATTAAAATGCCAATACTGTGAGTCCATCTGGGAAGGATATGGTATAAAACTGATGGCTGTGGAAAGGAGTCTCCAGAGCTGCTGGGAAACACTGCTCCTCCATCTGAAGATGCTTGCTTTGTGTGCCTACGTCCCAGATGGCTCCCTGGGAGGAGATTGCCTTTACGCTTGCTGACAGAGGGGACTAACTGGGCACTGCTTCAAAGGCTTCTGTGGATTATGGGCTAAATTCAGTCCATAGTGCTGAAATTGCTGTTTGAGAATTCTTTACATTCACTGTCACCATTATGTAAAGATTTGGGTAAGCTGCCAGGGAGAACTCAGAGGTTGTCTCCGAGCAGGGGCAAAGTTTTCGTGCTTTGTTCTCCTTCCAGCTGCAGGGTAGGAGTCTGAAACAGGAAGGTGGGAGGAAGGTAAGGAGGAGCTGCATCAGCTGCTTGGACATAACCTTTCCTGGGATGCAGGGAGCCAGGAAGCTGTGTTTGTGCTGGGGCAGCTCTGCCCTGCTATTGAGTACAGCCTGGCTGTGGTTACTGCTAGTGCCAAGTGTTTGAGGTCTGGTTAGCTCCCTGTTTCTCAGCACTGTGTCTCTCTGAAGAGTTGTTGCTGAACAGTTAGAAATGTGGTTCAGTTCTCCAGTTCATTTTTTCATCAGACTGCATTTGCAGTTAACTTTTCCCTCCTTGTTTTGCTCAGCTTGAAGCAGAAGCAGTTTTCCGTGCCATCACGATTGCCAGTCGAATAAACTGCCCAGTGTACATCACCAAGGTGATGAGCAAGAGTGCAGCTGATATCATTGCACAGGCCAGGAAGAGAGGTAAGTGACTTCCTTTGCTCCCCTAAACTTGTTATTTTGTTAAATAGAAGCTCAATGAAAAAGCCTGTACATTTTGACCAAATGACAGGCGAAAGGGAGAGGTTACCAAAGAATGGTAGCACCATCACAGACTCTAAATATTTATGCCTGGGAAGGGTGAGGGGAAATCCTTTTCTCTGTTTAAGTTGAGAAGCTCTCCCCACACTCTCCTCTTGAAGACTGAATTGTAACTCTTCTCTATCTTGTTTTCCCTTTTAGTTTTCCCTTAGACTGCTATATCTCTGTTCATAGGAAGGGAGATGACTTCATTCCTAATGGGGTCTAGCTCATCCTGCCAGTATTTCATGTTGCCACCCTTTGAGATGTGGCTTGGGCAGTGACCCTGCTGTTAGAGATGCTTGGAGCTCACTCCTGGCCTTGCTGCTGGAAGCTGTCCCCCTCTGATGTGTACTGCAGGTCAGCCCTGCTTGCTGGGGCCATGGTGGGATCCAGGTTGCAAAGTACACAAAAAGGCCTTGTGAGCCTGAAGGCAGCTGCTTCTGAAGCTGCATTTGCAAGTCAGGACTGTTCTGCTGGTTGGGACTACAAAGCTCTTGAGCAATATGGAAAAGCCAAAGAGCAAAGTATTGTTTTGATATTTGTATTCTTGGGCACTTGGAGTGTGGTGCTGGGGACCATGTGCTACTATCTGGTAATGCTGTGCCCAACCTGGGAGTAGTAAAAAGGCATCTGTCTGCTGAAGTGAAGCACCATCCAGTGCACTCCGAATTGGAGCAACAGAGAGAACGTGGCTCTGATTAAAGCAGTACAAATGAAAAGCATCTCTGAACTGTCTCCTTCTGGATTAGAAAGAAAGATTTGTAAATATGCTGATCAAAAGCATGTAGAGCTCAGAGAGACTCCTGATTAATTTTTTATCATACAGACAAAGCCAGGGCTGTTTAATTTCCTGGGAGCTGTGCTAGCCATGTAGCAATGCCTGAATTATACATGGTTGCATGCAGCAAGCAGTATCATGTGCTGAAGAGAGAGTGGGTTGTAATTAGTTCCTGGATATCCTTACTTTCTCCAAGGTCCCCTTGTTTTTGGAGAACCGATCACTGCCAGCTTGGGGACAGATGGGACACATTACTGGAGCAAAAACTGGGCCAAAGCTGCAGCTTTTGTGACCTCACCACCTCTGAGCCCTGATCCCACCACTCCAGACCACTTAAATTCACTCTTAGCATGGTAAGATTTCCCTTTTTTTTTGCAGGATGATGGTGAGGCAAGTGCAAAAGCCATATGGCATGAAGCATCTAGGGATCAGCCTGGTTTCCTTTAGACCAATCTCATACATGAAACAGCAGAGAAGGGACATAGAAAACCAGGGACAGTTATATCCTTATGCTTAGGGTGTCAGTCAAGGGAGCAGTCACGGATACTCCAGTTGCCAGTTGGCTTCACAGAGAGGCAATTGCTGGCTATTCAGGAATTAATTATTTTTCTTTCTGCTTTTCAAGTGATTCCTAGTTGTACAACTAGATTGTCAGGACTTCAAACTGGCTTTCTCCCTAGTTCCTAGTTTTCTTTATCTGAATTGTTGATAATACAATGGGATGGCATTCTCACTGTCCAGCAATAGCAACAGCAGGGTGGATAGATCCCCATCTTTGGGAATGTACTCAATTTTAAGCCCCAGTCTTATCTGACAAGCTTAGCTCCTGAAATCAGGGCTGTTCCTGAATGCAGAGATACCTAGAACCAAGAAAAAATTTTGGGGCAATTTTTGTCACAGCTGATGCAAGGCTCTTAGCTGTGAGTTCTTCTGAAAACTGGCTTTTCCTAAACTAACTTGTGTTTGTAGCAGAGTTCTGTGGTTTTATCTCCTGCATATTGAAAACTTCTGACTGGGTAATTTGGTCCCTCCTTCATCTGGGAGGAACCAAAATCATACAAGTTTACTTGTGTCCAGTTCTTGCAGCCTTGTTTTAGCTTTGCCTGGTGTCTTTATTGGCTCCAGTGTCCTCCAGCTGGAAGAAGGCAAAGGTCAGTGGTACATGGAGAGCAGGTATGTCAGGAGAAAGAGGCCAGAGCGGATTACAAAGGAGATTGTCAGGGACTTGGATAGAGACAGCTGCAGGCTGAAGGCCATCTCTTGACAGGATAGGGATGTGAGCTGACTGGCTTCCTGTTGGCAGGGAGAGTTTAATCACTAGATAGGTGAAAGGAATGTGGACAGCAGAGGAAGAAGTGTCTTTCTCATATAGAAAAGAAGATATCAGCAATGCCTTGCCAGAAACCTGGACTGTAAACCCATCTCTGAAAATATTTCCTGCCTCTAGCCAACCGTGGGTATTCTTTAGCTGAAGCAAAAGACCATCTGCTCTGAAATGATAGGGAAATTCACAGCTGAAACCCCACCAGGGCAGATTGCTAGGGCTGGAGTGAGGAACACAACTTACCATTCATATCCTGATTTCCCTTCATGTGGTGGCACCCACTTCACCTCCTGCCTCCCCTTGCTGGGGTTCCCAGTACTCTAGACAGGAATTTGAACCTTGAAAGTGGCCATCTTTAGAGCAGCTGCCTGGAAGGTGGGTGGGCACACACATGTGACAGGAAGATGCCATCAGTCAGTGCCACATCTCCCATTGCACACAGTGGGTCAGGCTGTGCAGCCCAGCAGAGCCCACCCAGGCTTTAACTCGACTGCTCTAAAGATGCTGCAGTTGAGCTCTGAGTTACATGTGGCTCTGGTAAGAATGCACAGCAGTTTGTTCCCTTCTGACAGTCTGATGGCAAAAATGTTTTTCCATAACTGAGCTTTTTGCTCCAAATAGGACATAGAACAAAAATTACTTTCTTGGTCTGATTCATCACTATCAGCACTGTAAAGGGTGAAGGTAAGGCTCCTAGCCAGCACATGTAAATGTGTATCAAAATGTTTGACTCTTTACTCTGTTAGAGTGGCTATATATGCTTTATAGGAAAGAGTCCCAAAATAATAGTATGTGGGTCAAAGCAGATTAGCTAAAATAGCAAGAACATTTTTAGAATTGGAATCCAAATAATGACTTTTTAAAACTAACGTCAGAAAGACCAACTGGGGAGTTACAGAAGTTTTCATTATTCTCCAAGCATTAAACAATGCCTTTTTTTTTTTCTTAGTGGCTTAAAGCCCTAGGTCTTAAATGACAGCAGCTTAGCCTGCTTTCAGTTTTAATACTTTAAATCTATACTGTGAAACTAAAAAGAACTGTATATTATATCAGTCTGCCCTGCATTTGTGGGGAATTTTATGCAAGGATGGTGGTAAAGACAGTATTTCATGTTTCTATTGCACTGTTGATTTGGATACCAATATTTTAGCTTCATTAAAAAATCCTTAGAACATCCTCCCTCTGCAAGCACGCAGCATACTGCTTGTGCTCTTTTCCACAGAAGCGTTCATTTTCCGCTGGAAAGGTGAATGTGTAAAACCCCATCCCGTGTCATGGGATTTGCAGATTGAACTTGCCTCGTGAGATTTGGTCCTTGTGTCATCTGTGGGCCATGCACCTGAGTTACCTTTCATCTTGCATGGTGTGCTGCTGCATTACTGCAGCTGTGATGTGCCACCCCTTGCCAACCAGAGATGTGAGACCTTGGGGCTTACACAGGAGATGCAACTTGCTATGAAAGCCTTGTTTAAGGGAAAGAATAAGATGAAAAGGCATTTATTTCATGATGATCCCTTCCTCTCTCTCGTTTTCTTAGTTGATGTGATGCTTATTCCCCATTTGACAGCAGAGCATGTCCAGACAGTAGGAGTGCCCATGGGGTAAGCCAGGATATGATGGGCAACTCTCAAGCGACATCCTTCAGTTTCAGAAGTCTTCTATTGATTTGACCGGGGAGTGCAGCTCATGTCAAGGATGTCATTAAATGTCAGAGGAGAGGGAATATGGAGTTAAGAAAGCAAGCCCTTCTTACCTTTCAGGCATAGGAATGAGTAGTGTGGTGTTAAAAGCACAGCATAACCTCTGGGAAGTGGGCAGTGATACAGGGCCTGGCTGTGACAGCCATTTTTTCATGGCTATATCAATCACAGTGTGGAAAGGAGAGATGCCACAGGAAGCTTTGCTAATCAAAAAGGAAGAAATGGCATTGCAACTTTCTGACTTTATTGTTGTGTTAAAATGAATGAATGTTTAACTGATGAAATTAGCTTAATCTTTTGGAGTAACACCAGGCAGTCATTAATAATCTGAAGTACTAAAGCATAGTGGCCTTTTCTGTCCTGAATTCATGGGTTTGGCTTCTGCTAAAAACTGGATGGATGGCTTGTGAACATGGCGAAGAACCAGAAAAGAGGCTAAGGATTCTTCTCTGTCAGCAATCATTAGGGCTGGCAGCCTAGAAAATGGTATTAGAATTACTCATGTGTGACACTTTTTTCTTCTGTACTTGGTTATTTGTTAGCTTGTTGGATCTAGGTTTGTGGACCAGAATCATTCACTTGTTTCAGAGCTGGAATTTACATTATCAGTTAAAGAAAAGGATGACAGGCTCTTGGGGACTTAAGGAATGATGGAAGAGAAACCATAGTGAGTTCTAGCGTGTTTGCCTCCTGCAAGCTTAATCAAGAGCTAAAATTATCATGTTTCCTGTGGATATTGGAGAACCTTCTTTTTTGTCTTTCTATTTTTGCAAGATTCTGCATGTTGATTATGTTCTTCCTCCTTATTTCTGGGAGCAGCTGTGATCCAGTTCTGCTCTCTGCCAAAAAAAAATTTTCTAGGCTGAAAAACCCAACCTCTTAAATAAAAGCATTATTAAATGGTAGCTCTTTTTGCATTTTTCTCCATGCTTTTTTCTGTGTAAGACCCTTAAGTCAAATAAATCCAGAGCATGTGTTTGACTTGCACTATGCCTTTTGCTGTTTAATTAGAAAACTACCTGATAAGAAACCTTATTTTTTTATTTTCTTGGTTCTGTTTTGGAAGGTCAGATGAGAAATATTTATGTGAGTTTTGCAAGAAAAATACACATGCAGGAGAGAAATGCAAGGGAACACATTTGAAGCTCGTGACTTTGCATTGTGAAATTTACCATTATTTTTTAATGTGGTTGTGCATTAATTTATCTTGAGAGTGGCAGACATTTCATACAAGCTTCTGATCATTTCCTTAATCCTGGAGTAATCCTTTGTCCTGGTTAGTGGGCTTTTGCCTGATCTCTGTCGATAAGCAGCCTGGAATCTGGGAGTTCAGGGTGCTCCTGGGGGAGAAGTGGAGGTATCCAGTGCCATTGTTGCTCTCAGTGATCTGTAGCCAACATGGAAAGGCTGCTGGCATGATTTACAGCCTGTGCCTCTGGTGTGTAGGCTTGAAAGGTCCATTCACAGCCTGTCTGAGACCAAGGTCACCTTGGTGATGCCTGGTCTAAACCTTCTGTGTGTTAACTCCACAGTGGGGACCTGCAGGTGACGGGAAGTGGACATTGCCCCTATAGCACTGCCCAGAAAGCCATTGGAAAGGACAACTTCACTATGATTCCTGAAGGGGTCAATGGAATTGAGGAAAGGATGACTGTTGTCTGGGACAAGGCTGTAGTAAGTAATTACTTACTTTTATAGACTAAAAGAAAATGGAGTGTTGGCTGAATAATGAAAGCCAAGAGACTCTTGGCCATTGCTTAAGTGACTTTCTGATATATTTTTGAGAATTCCCTGGGAGAATGCTGCTGTGAGGTGAATTGGTTATTTCAAAAACCTCTTCCAGTTTTTTAAACTCGGGTCTGTGTTTCACTCTGACACTGCAATAGTACTGTGTTTTATTTGAGCTGAGGCTTCCCAGACTCCACTGCTCTATTTTCCATTTGTGGCAGAGTGGATGCTTCTGAGAGATGTGGTATCTGGAGCAATTTAATGGTTTTGAAGTGGACCTCATATAAACGTGATGAATGGATTGTTTGAATTTGGGAAGTGTCTCATCGTTTTTGAAAAATTGCAAATGGATGGCAGCCAAGCCTGAGGCTAAATGATGAAATGCTTTGAAGGAGAGCATTGCATGTAATTCATACTGGCATGCTTTGCAGTGGAGTGCCGGTATAAGTCAGGAATTTTTCGATGGTTCCATGGATTCTAATGTATAGTGATATTCTCCCTCTATTGTCTGTCTCCACGTTCACACCTGCACACTCACACACATTCACTGCACTGTGCTTGATTGCACGTGGCAGACTGGGAAGTGGCAGTATTTACAGTGTTCTGATGAGCACTTCCCCCAGACTGTGTTTCATAACCACTTTTTTCAGGGACAGCTATTGAGATTCCAAGCACAGAAGCAGCTTTGGATGCCTGCTGTGTAGGAGCAGAGCAGGGAAGCAAGCAAAGCACAGCCAGCTAGTGAAATTTTTCTTTTGTTATTCCCTCAATGGGAAGGAACTGCAGGAAGGGCTGCAACATGGGATTTACAGGTAGTAACATTCAGTCCTGCACCACTGAGCAGCTTATACTTTACAAACCTTACACTTTACCAGGCAGGAAATAAGTGTTTATTTAATATTAAAAGGTTTTGCACTGTTGTTCTTCCTTAGAACATTGTTCTTGCTCATTGCCAGGGAAGACCCCAGAATACTGTACTGAGAAATCAAAATGCTGTTCTGTACAGTTGCAGTTACCATCACTGACTGTATACCAAGTTCTATTAGTGATGACATTTCTCCAGGCAAGGACTTTATAATTGGTTGTATTACTTAGATGTATAGGTCTGACAATAATAATAATAATAATAGTAGAATGAACTTAAATTGCAAGATGTGTTCCCAAAAGTGTTGGAATCTTGATCTTGTTTCATCTCGTAACACTCATATAAGTTTCTGCATTTTAAAATTGTTTAAATGGAAGTTACTAGAACTAGCAGCAAAACACCCTTAGGCCTCAGCATGTAGAGAAAGGGGCCCCAGATAACTGAGCACCTTGGTGGTGTCACGTGCACTAAGGTGTCATTGGCTGTCCTTTGCAATGCCTGGAGTAACACACTCATTTATTTGAAACTTCCAAGTGTGAGCCGTATATAAAGTCCTGTGTGATTCAATCTCTGTTTCATGCAACATCACCATATCTATAAAGTGATGCTTTCCAACATCTCCCTTACCTTTCAGTACTCTGAATAATAAATCCTCATTTCATAAGCATGTTTTGCTAAAATCACATTGTCTTTTAGGCCACAGGCAAGATGGATGAGAGCCAGTTTGTAGCTGTAACCAGCACCAATGCTGCCAAAATCTTTAATCTCTACCCAAGAAAAGGCCGGATTGCTGTAGGATCAGATGCTGATGTTGTTATTTGGGACCCTGATAAGGTGAAGACTATAACAGCCAAAAGCCATAAATCGGTAAGGAGGAAATGAAAACCGGCAATAAAAAAGAAATGTCACTGTTGCTTTTCAGGTGTTGACCTAAATCCTGTGAACACCAATAGCATGGGATACAGAGGAGTGGGGTAGCTGCCTTCTCCTGTTCTGATATGGGTAAATGTTTCAGGACATGAAAGTATTGAAGTCCTGTGTTGGAATTGTGATTAGGAAGGATTTCTTTTCTCTCTGCATGCATATATCCTTGCACTCTTTATTTTTTGCATGCTTGTGGCAGATCTATAAACAGGTGTGAATCAGCAGCTCTGCAGCTGAGGTTAATAGGGCTGTAAGGATAAATTTAAAACCAGCTCTTTTATTTTTTTTTTGCTTACCTAAAAAGCACCTGATATTATAAATGTCATGATTAAATTAACAGTATTCTTAATTATGATGGATGATTGAATGTTTTGATAATACAGCTCTAATCAGCTTCATGGATAGGATTTTCTGTTTAATTCCAAAGCTTTGCCACAGATTTCTCTGCCCTCAGTGCAGAGTACTAGTGACTGAAAGTTGCTTTTATTTTGACTCTGACAGGTTTTATCTTGTGTTGTCTGTCCCAAAGTTGTTACCTTACTGCTCAGTGCTTTGGTCCTTTGTATTGGGGAATTCTTCCAAAAGTTTTCCTGAAAATCCAGTATTGTGTTTTTATATTAAAAAGGCAAAAACACTTAAAAACCTTTAAAAAGTAAATTTAGGTGATTCAGTTTCTATTTCTCTGTCTTGGGATCTCTGTGTGTTTTCAAGAAAGTAATAATCATCTGCCCTGTCATTCCCATTTAGATTCAGGCCTTCCTGAGCTTTTCTGGGCGTTTTCAGACAGAAATATGTGTGCTGGCCTCTTTGAAATTTGCTTACACAGTCACAGCAGGTGCATGGTGGGACCATGTCCTCTGGGTATCCAGCATCTGAGTCAAAATTTTCCTTCATATTAAGGCTACCATTCTTGTAAATGTTCTGGGTAGATACAGCAAATTTTCAAAAACAAGTGAAATCTTGATGGAAAGCAAAAAACAGAAAGCAAATGTCTCATCCAGGAAAGACTGATCAGAAAGATCCTTTAAAATAATTTCATATCAAAATGCATTGCTTTTCCTTCATACAAAACAATTTATTTTATACACTTCTTAATGGCAGTTTTCTGAAACTATGACTACCAATGTACGTATTATAAGTTACCAATTGAAAGAGGTCTTGCAGTGAATATGTTGGTTGATCCTCAGGCCATTGAGTACAACATCTTTGAAGGAATGGAGTGCCATGGTGCCCCACTCGTGGTCATAAGCCAAGGGAAGATTGTGTTTGAAGATGGAAATCTGCACGTAAATAAGGGAATGGGCCGCTTCATCCCTCGCAAACCTTTCCCTGAATATCTTTACCAGCGCATCAAAATCAGGAATAAGGTAATGTCCAGTCTGGTTTAATCTTCTTTGTAGCCAGTCTTGGAAGCACAGTAGCACATATTTTTAATGTTGTTGTGCTGTAGAGTCCATATCAGATGGACTGTATTTGACTTGTTCAAAAAATGACCACAAATCTGGTTGCAACTGTGAACTCAGCTAACGTAGTATTGACACCGTGAGCTTCAGAAAGTAGAACATACAACTGCCAGCTGACATAATTGCCTTCTGTCCAGCAATGCTTTATGTCAAGGCTTTTGAAGAGAGGTGGAACAGTGATAGAATTTACTTTCAGTTAAAATTCAGGAAAAGAGAAAGCTTCTTGTGAGGGAGGGTTAGGCAGAATAAAAACAGTGTTTTAAATTGCATACTGAACAGCTACACTGCAGAGAAGAAGAGCATGTCAGCCAGAGGTTCTCATTATATTGGGCATTTCTGAACTGTTGTTAGTGCATTGCTGGGCTGTATATCAGCAACATTAATGGCTCAGGAAACTTTTCTCTTTTGTTTAATAAAAAGCTTGGGAAATGACCTAGATTAAGACTAATTCACCTCTGGTTTTGAATTATATGAGGGCTTATCTGTTGAAAACCAACTGGCTGGACACTAGTTCAGAGTTATTTGGAAATTGCTTCTTGTCACTGAGCAAGGAAGTCACTGTGTGAGTACAGGTAATGAGAAAAATTGACTAAACCTCATATTTTCTTCAGCCAAGCATATGCCATAGGCTGTGAGACTTGCAGCTGAAATTAAGCCTACAAGCAGGTTGATAGTTTTTATCTTTCATCATTTATTATACAAATTCTGTCAAGCTGCAGAAGAAAGGCCTGCACTTCTTAGAAGAAAATGCATAGTAAAAAGCAAATGCACTTGAAAAAGTTTTGCAAAATACCAATCAGTGTTGCATGTTTTTTTACATTATCCCTGCAGATGATACAGGCCTTCTCTTCACACGTGCTGTTTAGGGCTTCAGTGCCTGGGAGTGCCATATAAATTAGTGACAAAGTCATGAAAACAGTGAAGCTAGCACTTTAGAAAGTATCACGGAATAGTGTCTTGTAGCAGCAGTTTGAACAAAATTACCTGGGCTAAGTAACCCGTGTCTTGCAAGTGGGCCTGGATTTTGGGAGACCTTTGGTACCTGAGCAAGGTCTGCAGACAGACAAAGGGACTGATATTTTCACTCCTGCAGCTCCCTCTGCTGCCTGCCGAGAGGGAGAGCAGATCCATCCCCACATTTCTTTTCCCACTATCAAATTCTTTCCACTGGAAATATTTAGAAAAACCCATGGATGGTTTTATCAGCTGCTGTATGAATATGTCAGTGCAGAACAGAGGCATATAGAAAAACTTGTCAAGCAAGGGACTGCAAAACTGAACTGGCATAGGTTGGCAGTATAAACTTTTCCCTGGCACAGGGATAGCAGTATAAATTCATGCTTCTGTGGGTCACTAGGAGATGGATTCATGGCTGTGACTGGCAGTTGCTCTCTTCTGGGCATTAGTTTTGGCTCAGCCTGCAAGACAAAGGCTCTTCTGAGCCTGATGTTCCTGTCACCAAAAGCAAGGAAAATGCATTGATTGCTTTGAGAGCTGGATCAAACCCCTGGGAATAGTGTCTTTCTATACAGTATTTTAATTTCACTTTTAACCTGTTGGGGAGATTTCTCTGAAACCATAATCTTGTAAGACACAGGTTTATGATCTTTTTTGATGAGCTTTTCATTCTGCAATTCAATGGCTTCAGGCTCTTTCTGAAAGCTGGTAGTATTCTCAATAAAGTATTATTTCCTCAATTGGGATGATTTTAAGGCTAGTGACATTGTTTTGATTTTCCTTTCTAATATTCCTTGTCAGAACTGTACATGGAAAAAATCCAGAGACCTCATACTGAAATCAGGGCTCAAATGACAGATACTTTATTGACAAATGTTGTAAGATGGGTCCCCTGCCACAGTCCAGTGTATAATTGTTTTTCTTGTTGATGACAAGAAGTAGAAACTTTCAAAATTTAATTTAAAAATTGCCAGTCTTTTGCAATGAGTTCTAATAAAGAGAATGAGATCTATAAAGGGGAGGAGCATGGGGAATACTGGTAGGAGACAAATTGCTGCAGTATCAGTTGTGCTACAACCCAAGTGTGACTCTGCAGTTGAATGGAGAGAGAGGAGATGATTGTGAATGATCTTATGTAAAATAAACAGGTTACATCTGTTCTTTTGAATCCCACTTCTCCCCTTTGATTGTGAAGGAAGCCTGATAAGGAACTTTCTTGTAATTTTTACATATATAAAAATGGAGGGAGCAAGCTTTATAATTTCCTTTACATATAAAGCAAACAGCACTTTGCTTTATATATAAAGTATAGATGTGTTGTTTATTCAGCCAGTGCAGAACACAGCTCTGTGCTCACTGCTCTCTGCCTACAGTATCATTAGGCAGCATTACCTGAGCATTCAGTGTCTGGATTTTTACTCTCCTCTTGTTTTAGGTGGGAGGACTGCAAGGAGTCTCCAGAGGAATGTATGATGGGCCTGTGTATGAAATCCCAGCTACGCCAAAATATGCAACTCCTGCACCCTCAACTAAATCCTCCCCTGCCAAAAACCAGTCCCCACCAATCAGGAACCTCCATCAGTCTAATTTCAGCTTATCAGGTAAGTCAGCCTGACCAATGAGAAGCTTTTTAAAGCCAGGAGTATGGATTACTAGTGATGAATTTCAATTATAATTACTTCTTCAGTCAAACATAAAAGGATTGTATATAGTCACATACGTGCATATACTTGCATGTATGTATACATGTATACATGTTTTTATGCATTCTTTGCCTAGGGATATTTTACATGTTGCCAAATATTCAAAATGTTTGCAATCTGAAAATTTTCTCTGTGTCAGTCTTTCAGTGTTATTTACCTGGCCCAGTGCAATTAGCTGAGGTCTCTGGTTGATGTGACTGAAGCCCCTTGGTGGCGTACACAGCTGATGGGACTTAGGTCTAGTGCAACCTGTGAGTCTCAGGCATCTCACAGGCTGCATCACCAGCAACTGCTAAACATGGAAACCTCAACTGTCCTTGGCCATGCTCATAAACCATGTGCAGAAGTTGTTCATAAGCAGATTGGAGTATTTCTTATCCTCTGCTCTTGGTGCCCAAAACATTTTCCATGGTACATAGGAAATAGTTTGGAAAATCATCCTTTGGGGTTGCTGGAAATAATTCTCGTCATCTGAAGACAATTACAAGTGTGTCAAATCCTTATTCTTCAAAAGACTACAGCTCCAGTGGTGAATAATGCATTCATATGATGTTATGAAAGTCACTGGATTTTCTCCCTTGTGGGAGCTGATAGTGGAGTTTTTCTCCCTTACAGATCCTCTTTTTAGAAACTAAATGAAACTTGTGTAATGAAGTCCAAGGAGAGCAAATATTTTAGAAACTCTTCTAATGAGATGAAGTTTATTTTTGCCCATACACTTAGGGCCATGGTGAGCATGTACAGATAAATATGAAGCTATACAAAGCAAAAATAGTGCTTAGAAGTTTCACATCTTAGTAATAACCAGTAATAGGGATTTTCATAAGCATCTGAAGCTGTAATTTCACAGTGCTGGATCTGGGTGCTACCAAGGCATCTAGCGGTACAAATTTGATCTGAATGATACAAACACAAAATTAACCAGAACCAGCGACTATGGTAACATTTTAAATGACCCCACACATTTATTACATTTCATTTAAGAAATGTAATGTGATCAGGCAATATTTAGCCTGTCAGAAAGCTTGCTGTCCCCTAAAGCTTAACCTTTCAGCATTTAAAATGCAGTTGGAAGCGGGTGTGAGTTTACATCAGCTCAGTGCTCATTTCCTCATGGATTTATGATTACTAACATCAGATCTACTGAACTGTTGACCCATGGACTTAGCAGGGACATATATTCTAAGTAAGTGAGGCAGGTTTGAAAAGTCCACTCTGCATGTATGTGTTTTGGGGTATTTTTTGTAGTTAGTAATACTTTCTGTCAGATCTGATCTCACAAAGGGAATACAGTCTGTAGCTTGTCATCCGCTCTTCTTCAAGTTAGTGGAAGACAATTCTTCATGTAGGGTAAGCATCAGTCTGATCCTAAACATTTAATCTCACACTTCTCGTTGAAGACAGAAATGTTCAGCCCTTCAGCCACGCTCAAGAGAAACCAGCTGATGGTGGTATGAGGGAAGCATGGCCATGTAAAACCTCAGTACTGATGGTTTATTCCTTTTCATAGCTTTGTTTCCTGATTTTCTGTTGTTGCAGGAGCTCAGATTGATGACAACAACCCCCGTCGTACTGGCCACCGCATCGTGGCACCTCCCGGTGGGCGCTCTAATATTACCAGCCTTGGCTGAACAATGATGATGGACAGAAACACAAGGATGAAGGATCATGGGAATAATGTTCATTCCCTTCAATATCTGTGTTATTGAGCCCACAGTTTTATTTGGTACTAATGGAAATAAAAACAGAAATGTCTTTCTTTTTNTTTTTTTTTTTTTTTGTATAGAAAGAGGTGATAATAGTGTGGTGTGTTTGCTTGGAACTACTTGCCTCACAATTGTGCTTTCATGCCATAGTCACCTTAAAGCATGGTGCTTCCATTGCCCCTTTAGTGACTACAGGTTTTAGCTTTGTCTCGTAACTGAATGATGGTTCCTTTGCACCCTTTCGCTGTATTAGAGTAGTTAATGCATGTTACTGAGTTATTTATGCAAGTTGCATTCTGTGAGTGAGTCCCCTTAGAACACATTGCCAACAATTGACTAGACACAATGCCAAGATTAATGTCTGTATTTGAGAAACACCACCAAAAACACGAATGAAGGAAGAAAATGGCCATCTGGAAATTAAGCAGTAGAGTAGTGTAGGCAGCTTCTGTTTAATCTTTAATTTATTATAAACCCAAGAAGCACTTCTCTCAAGACACAGAAACTCACCGGGACATGTAATGACAAATGGTCTCCGTAGCACCTGTCTGTTCCCACTCGGTACATTCCAAGTCTGTGTCCTTCTTGTTTCCATTTTAGACAGAGCCATAATTTTTACATACCAATGCCATTGCCACCCTTGCAGGGATTTCTCCACCTGGGCAGTAGTGCTCTCCTTCTGCATGAGATTTTTGGTACTTACAGATAATCCAAGTTGCTGTCGGATTTTTAAAGTTTTTTGTACAAATTTTTTCCTTTGTAATCACATGCATTTTTACTTACTCTACCGTATCAAGATCTACTAGTCGTGGTTCAATTTCTGAATTCAAAGCTTGTGAAATAAAGGAAATTAATTGATGGGTAAGCGTCTTCCTCTGCTTTCCAGTGCTGTGACTCAGTGATTGAAAGTTTGGAATGGAGGAACTCAAGAGAAATTGTCTCTCAGTTTGACGTTATGCAATAGAAGGAACTGCCTTAGATCACAAGTGTTGTTAAGTGTATAGACACCTGCATATGCATACTATAGATGATAGAGTATGTCTTATTAAACAGTGCTCACAGTAAAAATGTAATTACTAAAAATTGTACTTACTGTTGACTAAAATGTACTTACTAATGGTTGGATTTGATCTTAGAAGTCTCTTCCAACCTTAATGAGTCTCTGATTCTGTGNTGAAATAAAGGAAATTAATTGATGGGTAAGCGTCTTCCTCTGCTTTCCAGTGCTGTGACTCAGTGATTGAAAGTTTGGAATGGAGGAACTCAAGAGAAATTGTCTCTCAGTTTGACGTTATGCAATAGAAGGAACTGCCTTAGATCACAAGTGTTGTTAAGTGTATAGACACCTGCATATGCATACTATAGATGATAGAGTATGTCTTATTAAACAGTGCTCACAGTAAAAATGTACTTACTAAAAATTGTACTTACTGTTGACTAAAATGTACTTACTAATGGTTGGATTTGATCTCTTAGAAGTCTCTTCCAACCTTAATGAGTCTCTGATTCTGTGACATTGCAGCTGCCTCAGTTTTGCCCAAACAAGACACAAATTAACTTTCTCCCAGTGACCTTCAGGTCTACATCTTATTTGCCTAAAGTGGTAATTCATTGCCATCATCTTCATCTGTAGTACAGAACCAGTAAGGAGTGCTGCAGTTTGACCTAAGCTGTATTTGACTTCATTCTGGTTTTCTCTGCTGACTGATACTAGACAGTATCCAGGCATGGCAGGAACAGAATATGCTGCAGGTAAGGTGAGGGAAGTGGACTTAAATTCTCTGAAAACGAAGGAAGATATATTTCTCCTTGTCTTTCTGACTCTCTCACAAACGATGTAAAGAAACCTTATTTCCTGTCACTTGTCTGATAGTGTTGCAGATGATGTGGGAAGTGTGGGTTGCAGTGGAAGTGGGGTGCTATGAGATTAAGAAGGTCAGCAAAGACCTCCCCTTGTGCTACTTTGCCTTTATCCACACTATAAAGCTGCAGCAGGAAACATCTTGCAGCAGTGGGATGCCACTGGAGTGGTTTTACCAGCTGCACTGCTTGACCCCTGAGTACCCATCCATCCCACCCATGCAGCAGTAACTTGTGTTGGCACAGCTTGTGTGCTGCATGCCAGGTGCATGTGGGACAACAGTTTTGGGAAGTAGCCTACCTGGAGTCTGTCACTCTGAAGCCAGTGTACTGTCACCTCCAGCGTGCCTGGAAAGGAACCACTACCCTGGAAAAATCCATTTCGGTCAGCTTGGTCTGAAACCTGGCAGCAGAGCTGGTCTGAAGAGCCAGCTTTTCGTTGGGCTTTGAGCTCAACCAGTGCAGAAACATTGCAATTCAGGCTGCAGCAAATTGANAAAAAAAAAAAAGAGGAAAATAAAGCTTTTCATGAACAATCTCTTCTGCTAAAAATTCAGATTCATGTTTCCTATTGCCTGGAGAGTGCCCTCATCTCCAAGCTTCCTTACTCGTTTGGTGGTTCAGATATTTTACATGATGTGAATTAAAATAAATTGCTCACTTGGTGGTTCAGGTTTTTAATAGGAATTAAAATAACACTAGCAGAGAAGCTTGAGGACAGCGTGCCCTGGAATAACCTACAGCCTAGCAGGTAAGGCAATCCTGAAATGCCAAGTCTCCATCTGCCTTGTCCTGTTCCAACCCATTTGCTGTGAGTGTTGACAGCCAGCAACAGTTGCGGTGATGTAGCCCTGACAGTAGAAATACAGCTGGTTCGTGAAGCTATGTGGCAAATTTGACAGCGTGAAACGTTCAGAACTGCTGGTTACAATTTCCTTAGTGCTTTTCTTGCATGTTTTTGTGCAAGTAGCAGTGGTTGCTCACCTCCAAATAAAACTTCCACTCAATGTGTGAGGCTTGTCACACTTGAGATAGCAGAAATGATCGTTGGATAACTCGTGTTGAGATTCCACTTTTCCTACACACGTAATAGCATCTTAAACTAAAAACCCTTTGCCTACAAGCTGGTCAAAGATCCACTGTTAACATGCATTTATTTTTTCACAGTGAAGTGTCTGTGAATAAATAGGTGTGGGTGTTTTGAGAGGCATTTCATGGTTCGGTGCTCCTGTGTGAACAAGACTCTGCCTGTCAGGTCAATGTGACTCTCCTACGATGTTTCCAGAAGAAATAGCCTAAGCCCCTGCAGCTTGGCTGCTGCTGCCATGGCACTGCTGAGGGAGGGGCAGCCGTGGATCCTGAGCTGTGCCTCCCCAGGTAAGGGGAAGGAAGGTTACTGGATGGTTACTGTGATTCCATCAGAGAGATGGCATGTGCCATTGCTCATGGAGGGCTAAACAAAGCAAGGCAAGGGGTGCTTCTCTTACCACCTGGAGGCTATTTCATGGCAGTGTCCCTGCCCCTACACCACTAACCTGTCCTTAAAAAAAACACCACACTACCAGTAAAGAAGATGTGGATTAGCTGGTGATCCTGAGTACATGCTGCAGAACAGGAAACTGCAGTTTGCTCCCTTGCAGTAATGCCAAGCTGGGAGATGATGTGAACTTGGTGAGCAGCTGCTGTTACCTCAACTACAGCTGGAAGCAGTGCAGAGTTTTCATGCTTTCTGAATAGTCAAACTTCTGAAAATCTTCAGCAGGTTATGACCTTTCAATACCTGATGTAGCTCTAATGATGTAAAACTGGCTCATCCCTATTGCTATTTGAAGTCTGCTTAAAGTTAGTCCCTATGGCCAGCCTGGGAACTATCTTTGTTAGTCAGGTGATGTGGAAGGGAAGGCTGGATCCACAGATTGTTTTCTGAGTGTGTTTTGGACCAGTTTGTCTGATGTTACAGTTTGTCTGCTACCAGAGCAATGCAGTTACATGTCTAAATTCTAGTGTTTGTAGCAAAGCCTGATAATTATGATGCTAACTTTGTACCAAAACCAACAGCTGTCCCAGCCTTTAAGTGTTTATCTTGGCAATATATTGGTCTTTGTCCTCAAGAACTAAAATCTCAGACTAGACCAAGTCAGATGTCCATCTGCTCTGGGTTCCAGTAGCCAACAACCCAAGCCTGAAGGTCAGAAGAGCAAACATAATGCTAATCCTCTTTGGAATGTTTGCTTCATTTCCAGTGCTTTGTAATTTCTTGAGAAGTCAGCAGCATCTTTGTACTCTGTAGCTCTCAGTGAATTTTTTCTGCCTTGCATTTGCCAAGGTGCTTTTAAACCCACATAAAATCCTGCCACTGATGGCTTCTGGAGCAAGGCAATGCACAGCTTCATGCACAATGGCAAAGTGTTGATCTAGTCCTCTTGACACCAGCTTTTTCTTGCCATTTAGACCTGGCATGGTTCTCAAAGACCTCACATGGCAACAGCCTTACAGACCCAAGTGAGTGGCAAGAAGAATTCACTAGTTTGCCATGATTTCATCTTCTTGACATAAACATTTGTCCAAGGAAAACTCTTCAGGGTATGAAATATCTACAAAGATATTCATCTATCAGTGCATCTAAATACACAATGGCATTAGTAACACTGTAGGTGTTACATTTAAAAGAAATTAAACATTAGAAATATCAGAAATCTGCATGATAGAGACAACTGCATAATTAGAACATCAGTCTAGAATAACAGTGATTTAATTCAAGTTGTATCTTAGTCCTGTGTAATTCTCAAGGAGCTCTCAGTACAAAAAAAAAGTATATTTTTATTCCAGGCTCAAAAGAACACTGGGTGCTGCATTTTTTATATTTTGGGTCAGGAAGTGTCCAGGAATTCAGTTCTTGCATCTAAATTTTCACCTTCCTTAAAAAATCAGGGATGTTGGAATGCACCATGCTCTGTTCCTTATTTCCTTCCCTCTGCACTTAATACTAAGCTATCAGACCTTGTTCATCTCCTCCTAGTAAAAAATTAAATCTCATTCATCCAAACAAACTGACTTTAGGATAGTTTTTCATCATGGTTGTGATGAACTTTCCACAGACTTTCCAGATAAATTTCAGTGATGGCTGCTGGGAGAGGGGTGTATGGGAGATAGAATAATGTTACCCTCCGTGTTTAAGAATAGGAGGAAAAGGCACTACATTTCCCCCTAAATTTCTGCAGCAAGTGTTTTTAATACATACTGGTAAAGCATGATCAAACATCCATATTACTCTTTCCAGAATAAAGAGAGGGTGCTCTATAGATTGACACAATAAACTGAGTGTTTTGAGCTGTGACTGGTGCCTAGGTGTCCCATTTTCCCCTATTACGAGTTTATGATTCTGTAACATAACACAAAAGTTCAACAGTATTAACTGCAAAGCAACTGCTCTGAGCTTTGTTTGGCATTTTCTGCACTTGTTTCTTGGCCCAGGTAAACTCTGTCTAGTTCAATATCTGCCTCACTGACCGACAGTGATGGCAAGTCTCACACTAAGCGCGACATCTGCACATGACATTGAACAGGAACTCCGTGTGTCCACGGGGAAACTCAAGGAGACCGAAGTCACTAACGGGGACAAGAGCAGCGGGTGTTCTGACAGGACACTGCTACTGTGGCTGTTGGAGAAAAGAAAGGCCGCAGAAACTCCATCCCAGGAAAGTCAGGCTGGTGGAAGGCTGCGAGGTGCCTGCAGCCGGCCCGCGGGGGTCGCACCGAGCACAGGGACCCTTCCCGGCTCCTTCCCGGAGATGTGAGCGCCGCGGGCTGCCCGGGAGAGGGCACTGCCGCCCTGCTTTTGGGACAATCCGAACTTCCTTCTTTCCTAATGCGGAGAAAAAGCCGTTTCAGGCCAGTCTGGCCACAGCAGAGCACGGGGAACACCCCGTTTGGGTAAGCAGAGCCCCCTCGGGTGATTCTGCTGCCCTCTGAGTGAGGCAGGAGCTACTGCTGCGCTCAGGGGTTTAGAGCATCATCGGCTCTAATGCAAACAGCTCCCTGTGCCATGAGCACAGAGAGCACTGCAGAGTGAAACGAGTCCAATCCAACGTGAATGCACTGCTTCTGCTACAAAAAAGAGAAAAGAAAAGAAAAGAAAAGAAAAGAAAAGAAAAGAAAAGAAAAGAAAAGAAAAGAAAAGAAAAGAAAAGAAAAGAAAAGAAAAGAAAAGAAAAGAGAAAAGAAAAGAAAAGAAAAGAAAAGAAAAGAAAAGAAAAGAAAAGAAAAGAAAAGAAAGAAAAGAAAAGAAAAGGAAGCAGCAACTAAAATGTCCAGCCTGGGAAGGAAGAGATTCCGTAGAGCCAAAGTGCTGAAATACCAGAATCAAATGCTTGAAAGGGTACAATTTAGGTTTGTTTTTTTTTTCCACAACTGAGATGAAAATTAACCATTTAACACACGTGTGTAACAGCCTGGTGAACTCGTTTGTATGGCAGCACTTTTGTCTGAGGCAAACTGTGTAACTCATGTAGTACTTTCCATCCTGCACCAAAGGACAACCTTTTCATTAGCAAAATATATGTTTATTTTTAAAAAGGCAGAATACACCCACTTCATGAAAGCTATAGGATTGCTTAAGTGGGGCAATTTGTTACACAATACAGGTGCTCTGTACAGCCAGTAAGAATTAAACTGCTTTGCATAACAAGAATTCCCATAGGAAATGTAATGAGCATAACAAAGTATATTGGAAACAAAAGAGTGCACTTAAGGAAGAAGACTAGAAAGTGAAGCATAAAAAGTGAAAGAGTAAACCAGTTTTGTCTTATTTTCTCTAAAAGTAACAATTTTAATTCTAAGACAGAGGCAGATAAATACATATATAAAAATCTTTGTACAAATTTTAAAAAGCATACATAGGACTGGAAGCACAAAAATANGTGAGGGGCTGGGGGGAGGAAGAAGAAACCACCTGGGGGTTGATTTTGATTCTGTTGTCTTTTGTTAATAAACTATTTTTATCTTTGAAGTTTAGGCCTGTTTTGCATTTCTCTTAATCCTTATTCTCATGAAACCACTACACTACACTCTCGCCTGGTGTGAGCAGGCGAGCAGGCGAATGTGAAACCGCTACATTAAATGGTGTTTCCGCCCGGTTTCAAACCAACCCATGACAGTGGGGCAATTTATTACACAATACAGGTGCTCTGTACAGCCAGTAAGAATTAAACTGCTTTGCATAACAAGAATTCCCATAGGAAATGTAATGAGCATAACAAAGTATATTGGAAACAAAAGAGTGCACTTAAGGAAGAAGACTAGAAAGTGAAGCATAAAAAGTGAAAGAGTAAACCAGTTTTGTCTTATTTTCTCTAAAAGTAACAATTTTAATTCTAAGACAGAGGCAGATAAATACATATATAAAAATCTTTGTACAAATTTTAAAAAGCATACATAGGACTGGAAGCACAAAAATATAAAAAAAGATAGACTAAATGTCATCTTCTGATGTACCAATACCATCTGAAGCCTGTTTACATATTCTCTACATTTTCATCTCTCTTTGTTAGGCCAAAGTAGCATTCACAAAATATTAAAGAGTCAGTGTACCATATCTCAGGCTCAAAATTAAACAGTCCATCACTATAGTGATGAAACCTTATTGAGACACACCAACCTGGGTCAAGTGTGGATCTGTTCTTCTACAAGTGCACTCTCCTCAGGTTTATTCCAAATCTAAAACTGTGTCCCCTGCATATTCCCCAAGCAATCTCAAAGTGCTTGTATTAAAGACTTCCTTGTTCCCTCTTATCAAAACCAAGAGGGAATGCTTTATTAACAGCTTAAAGAAGTTGGGATTGATTCTTGGCCTGCAGCTAAAAAAGATTTATGGGTTATTATTGATTTTCTTCATTGTTCCTCAGCAAAGCAGCTCAGTAAGTACCTATAGCTGCTGAGATTCCCCAGAAGAATGACTTGGTACACTTTGTTCAGCCAGCTCATACAAAGGCTTTTACTACCTGCTGCCTTTCTTTTTTAACATCTTTGAGTTTTTCCTTGGTTCAGTCTCCCCTTCATGTGAACTCTGTGACATCTCTCTGAAAGAATAAATAAGAAAAAGAAAACAAAATTGCAGGCGGTTTTTAAAATGTTATACTTCCCTCTTAAACTAAATTAATTTTGGTAAAAGAAAAGTGCTTGCTATGTAACTTGTGCACTCACTGGTTTCAGCTGCCTCTGTTGAGGCTGCCAAAACAAAGTTGCAAAAACATAAACGTTCCTTTGTTGGGTCCCTGTTCCCTACACAGGTATTCCTTGTTGGCTGTGGGAAAGGAGTGTGTGAAAAGGGTTGATGCCATCAGGGAAAGGAACCATCTCCTGAAGTCAGTCCCAGGCTGAGGTCACTCAGGGGATAAATACTTTTCCCCAAAGGCCTGTGGCTCCTGAGAACCAACTGTTTGCTTTGCCTGTCAGCAGGATTTTCTCTGCTCAATATATCAAGCCCCAGTGACCAGCTGGCTGGTTTGATCTGCCCGTAGTCATCAGCTGGCATCTTTCAGGTTTGTAGCCATTTCTTTTCCTCTAGTTAGCACCCCAGCATAAGCCAACTGAAACATCTATCAAGAAAATCATTGTTAGGGCTGCTACCCTCATCAGCCAAAGCCTGGCGCTTGCCTTTGTTCCTGAAATAAAGGTGGAAGTTGAAAGCCTAAATACCACAGACCATATTTTGGTTGCTACATTTCAGTCTAGTTCCATTGAATTCACTTGTCTCTGCTGATTTATGCTGTCTGTGACTCAGGTTTTAAAAAAACTAAATAAAGGAAATTTGGAAAGAGTATTTTTCCTTTCTCTACCTTTAATCAAAATTATTTATAAAATACATTGCAGCACAGACAAGCGAACGCAGATGAATATCCTAACTTTAAAAAAGATCATGGGGAAAAAAGGTTAAGTACACATGAGAAGTAAATATTAAGGAAGCTCAGCTAGTGCTGGCATTATGTTTTGAGTTTGATTGACATACCTCATTAAGAAGCAGATTCTGCAGTTTTTATATTAAAAAGGGACTTTTTTAAAAATAGCTTTTCACATATCACATTTTCAGTCACTAATGTACCTGCATAAGCCAGAAGTCATTCCATGGGGCTCTTGAATATTTTCATGACAATCACCTTTTTCTGTGGATTCAGGTGACTGGAAGGTCCATCTTTTGGAACTTGGTTTTTCACCTGAATTACCAAATGAAGTGGGTTTAAAAAAAAAGAATCACCTATAGTAGAGCTTTTTTGGTTTTGATTAACCTAAAGCAAAAAAAATACACTCTAACATTTCATATGTATGCATTATTATTCCAAGATAATCATTCCACTTTACATTAGACTAGCATCCTGCTTTCTTACCATTGCTGGTTCTCACACAGCAGACCCTGCAATTCCACACTTTCTGAACACCGAAGTTTCCATGTGGTGTAACAGTTGAAAGCCCTATCACATATTTTCTTAGCAAGTAACTGCTAAGAAAAATGGCTTTTTATTACCACCAAACAGAAGAAAAGCCAGTTGATATTTTCAAGTGATTTGCATTAGAACAACATGATGTTAAAAATACACTGCTTTTAGAGCCCTGAACTAAGCTTCCACAGGTGTCTGTGCAGTCACAGAGTCTACCAGGGCAAACACTTCTGCACACTTGAGAAACAACTGGGGAGAGAGACCTCAAAATTGTGCAGGTGAGTGAGCTGCTTTTCCCTTTCAGGCATCCTTAAAATGCAATGCCATATGTTTTATTCTGATAATGACAGAAAGATTGCACAGCTCAACGGATGACACTTGTACATGCCATCTGAGATGTGGACTAGGAAACACGACTGCCAGTCTAAAAATTTGTCTCTAAGTATCTCTTGAAGAATGAATTAGTATAATTTGTTATAACTACAGTAAACTGATAAAAATAGATCAAGCTTCCTGATTCAGTAAGATTGTACTTTTGAGTACATGTGTGGGAGGCAATTCTTCCATTCTGCCAGGAGAATGAAAGCTGGGTGATTCAACTCTGCTGTTCTCCCAAGGTTTTAGTCATTGAGGTGAACGGAGTCATTTCTAAAGGACATGACAAATACATGAAAAATGTTCTGGTTTAAGCAGGGCAAAGCCTTACCTCAGTGGACATGATGTGATCTATTGGTTAAAGGCTGCACTGCAGTGAGGAAAGGTGACACTTTTTTGTGGCTGTGCTGCTGGAGAACTGAGTGACCTTGAAAGGTTCCATTACTTTTCTACATCCCAATTAGGGAAATGGCATTGATGAAAAATCTCTCCTGAAACTCCAGTGTATTATACCACAAAATCTGCACTGATTAGTGGAATTATGTGGGGTTTTTTAAACAATTCAGGAGAGTACCAACCTGCTGGCTTGCTCCTTTTGGAAGGCTTCTTCCAAACAGCCAGTGGAACTCGGGTCAGCACAGCCAGCTCACTCACAAAGTCCTGCTCTGCTTCCTGCATGCAAGGACAAAGCAGCAATCACTCAACACAACACAGCTGTGTTAAGTTATTACATATTACACACCCAGTTCTGGGTGAAGTTATTACATGTGGCATGACAGAACAGGCACGTCACTGCAAAGACTCAGCCAACAGTATGGCCAGCATCAGGGAAGTGTTCCTACAAGGCAGTGGTGAATATCAGCACTGATTTTAACTACTGTAGCAAAGAGACCCTTACAATCTGTCCCATGTTTTGCCACTGAATGCTCTCCACCCATGAACCATTTTCCCCTGATTTACCCGTAGCTGATTCTCCAACTCGGTACCCAGGCAGTGCAACCCCAGCAGCTTCTGCTTCAGAGACTCCAGACGAATTTGTTGCTGCAGTTCAAACTGAGCCAAAACCCTGTTTTGCCGTAGCACTATCCTGGTCAAGAGAAATGTAAATGTACAGGTACTGCTCAGTGCAAGGAAGGAATACAAATCCTGTCAAAGTTTATTTAGAAGATTTTGCAGAGAGAAAGGCTCATTAACAGTATTGGCCCAGCCAGCTTCGGCTGGGACAGAAAATTTTGTGATAGGTATTTAGATTTACTTATTTTAATAACCTGCTTTGGCTGTCCACAGGATACAAGGTCCTTTTGGAGGTAGAAATTACAGGAGTTTGCATTGTCCATGCCTGGACTTTGGGAGCTGGAATTCAACTCTAAAGTCAAAGACTGCTTTTAAAACCACTGTATGTTTCCAGGGTCAGTTTTACTGTCTGCTTGCCAAAGGGACAAGCTGCTCAAAGATCAGGTGTGAAGATAAGGGATTAAGAATTAGGCATTTCATCCAGGGCTCTTCAGTACCAGACTGAGCCATCAACATGGTAAGTCAAAACTTGGCAACTGAAAGCATTAACACCTGTATTCATCACTCATTTTACTTTTCTGGTTAAGGATTATTATTAATACAGTACAACCTGAATGGCTGCAATTTTGCTGCATTTGTATTTATTCTGTGTTCTTGCCTAATCTACCTTGAAGCAATGCTGCCAATCACCCACCAAATTCCTCAGGGAAGGAGGTAACACAAATTGTTTCTGACATTTACACTTAATTAAGTTGCTATTGTAATGGTCACTGCTTACAGAGGTTACCTTTTAAAATTTGCTTTTTGAACTCACACTCGTAACCTTGCACCAAGGGCAAAAAGAAATAAAACAATAAAACAAATGTCAAGTTCATAGGAGTTAGGCAAATTAATTGAAACTTTGTCATTACTTTACAAAGGACTAGACCATAAAAGAAATCATAATGGCAACAGGAAAACAGGTTTGATTACTAATAGTTATGAGATCAGCTTAGATGCTAAATAGTTACACTCTTCAATACCACACTTCAGCTTGTGTGAAGGCAAATTTCATTGAATTTTGGTTTAAGATACTAGAAGCGATTATGAGAGGAAAAAAATGAGACAAAAGCTAGAAGTGAATTTATATGTCAGAATAAATTATAAATTTGATAATGAATAACTAACGGATTTTTTATTACCCCCTTTATTACATAAATCCATTTCTATACTAATTCAAAAAGGGATTAAAAAGTGGGCAATGATTTCTTTCAATCTAGAAGAAACAGAATGTCTAAAGATTTAACTTCTTTACAATGTCAAAATTGCAGCTGTTGTATTTTTCTAGGTAATAAACCAAGAGTAAAGATATAAAATGATTACAAGAATGTATCATGTACATGACAAGCCATAGAGCTTTTTATGCCAACTTACTTATTTTTTAATTGCAGTGCTTTTCATCTGGAGTTTAAGTTTCATAAAACCAGTAATTAATTAAATATTATTTTTTATTTAACTAACATTTGAGGGATTCCACTCTAAATTTTGTGCAAGTAATCTTGATTTTCCAAGGCATTCACTGAAGCCTTCTTTCCATTTTGGGTATTTTTGGGCTTCAAATATTTTTTTATTCATTATGGTATATGTTTTCTCCACAGCAAACTAACATACACTTTTGATGTTCAAAATATCAAGGATGGAATGTAACAAATTAGACAGCATTGGTTTCCATCCTGCATTTATGTTAAATTTCTTTTAAATTTTGGCATATGTTTTGGCATTGTATTTCATTCTCTTTTCAAACTGCTTATGTATAATTCTTCAATCTGTGACTAATGACCATCAAGAATTTTATTAAATAAAGAAAGTAATTCTTTGAGATCAAAGGATAGGAATAGGTATTTCTTTTCCATCAAA
The DNA here is from genome assembly GCA_013400775.1 of Chaetops frenatus. Taxonomy (NCBI): domain Eukaryota; kingdom Metazoa; phylum Chordata; class Aves; order Passeriformes; family Picathartidae; genus Chaetops; species Chaetops frenatus. The sequence goes on along the minus strand of VZTR01028908.1, from coordinate 900,612 downwards.
GTTTAAAATGCAAACTCAAGACACTTGTTCAGCTAGACATTTATGCAGATCTGCAATCACTCACAAAGTTTAAATAGACAGCAGTGCTGCTGCCTGGTCTAACCTTTGGTGGACTGTGGATGACACATTTAGGAGGCCTTTGGTGTGTTTTTCTTTCAATGCCCGTTCATTCTCTTTATTCTTCAGTCTGATCCTTTCATTTCTTTCTGCTGAAATAATGTTTTTGTAAAATTTTTGCTCAAAATTAAAAACTCAGATTTGTGACAACCTTCATCATAAAGTTATCCTGATTCTAGGTAGTCTTTCCAAACTTACTTCTCCTTAGGGATATCAATTACTTCTTACACACACTGCCACTCTGATCTGCTACACAGAGAATACCTGGTGCATCATTTAGCTTAAATGGGAATGTCACTGAATTCCTATTTAGCTACTTCTCCCACTAGGCCAACTGATTAACATGGAATTCAAAGCAGAAATTTTATAAAAAGACCTTGATGCCTTAAGCAAGAACTGTAATACCTAAACAAAAAAATACAACATAAAGGGAACCTCCACTCAGAGGTGACTTATTCCTGGGAATGCTCAGCTTCACAAGATGTCCCCTTAACTGACAGGAAACTATTCTGGTCACTTTTGCATATGCTCACAAGCTGTGACTGAGTGCTTATCTGCTGACCAGGCTCTGACTCTGGCCCCTGAAGTCCTGCCTGGCAGCAAGGCTTGGGCACATCTGACAGACAGGACCTTGCACCACTGCTTTTAAATTAAACAGGAGGAGGGAGATGGATGGATATGTAACAGATCAGGGTACATAACCTTCATCTGGGGTGCATCTAACCTTTTCTGAACACTCAGAGAGGCTGACAGGCACCTTTCCTACCAACTGCACCATCAGGGAGCAGCTACTGAATGTACTCTGGGCTGGGCTGGGCTATGTGAGGGGAGGTACTCTCCACCTTTTCTCCTGTAGCTGGGCCAGGCAGACTAAATTCAGATTTACTAGACCAAGGGACAGCAGAAGAAGCAAAATCCACTAGCCTTACATTAAGCACAGTCACTGGGAGAGAGAATTGTCTTATAATTGTCAATATCATACATACCTTGTAAGGATTTCAGATGTTGAAGCTTTTTCCCTTCATAACCTTCTGTGATTTTTCCTAATTGCTGGTGGTAGTTTTGCACCAGTCTACTGATATTATTGCTGGTCCCATACACACTTTCAACAGCAGATTCCACCAGTCTCTCCTGTATCACACAGTACAAGTCACAATTTATTTTCCAAGCCCTAAAGTATTTTGGTCTGCTTAAAAACACCCCATACCTAGTTTGGTATGTGCACACAAACTGTGAACTTAAAATGTGGCTTTAAAAATGGGGCAGACTGAGATACTGAAAACCATGTAACATTTCAACATGAAAAATTGCAGCAAAATCTTTCTAATTTGCCTCATCTCCATCTGGGAAGGGGTCACCCTCCTACCCATTCAGTCTTTACACCCCATTTTAACAGTCAAGCCAACTGACAGCAAAGCAAGCTGATCTATGTGTAGCTCTGCTGTGACTTGCCATTACACAGAAAATCCAAATATTTACTTTGGAAAAAAACCTATTAATCTATGATGTAAGTTATAATTTTAATTTAATTATTTAGCTATGAATTAATATTAAGCTGTTAGTATACATACACTATTAATTAGTCATAAACCCTTTATCAATAGATAACCATCTCAATATCTTTCTTCTTTTTACTATTCTCTGCCACCATGAGTTGTGACAATTTTTTTGCTGTTTCAGAATTTGACTTTTTAAAATCTGTTTTGGCTGCCATAGTAAATACTGTACTGCTATGTAAGTGTTAGCTTGTAAGTACTTTGCAAGTTATAACACAGTTTTAACACAGGTTGTTGTAATGGTCTTCTGCTGATACTTCCAGGCACAGGGTAATGCATACATGAAATTGCCTTCCATCTGTACAAAGTAGCCCTTGTTTTGTTTGTAAAACTGCTATTCACCATTTCCATACCTTGAAGTCCTGTCCAACATCTGAACTCTTTTTTTCAGCTTCCCCTCGGGCATACTGCAGCAGTGTCTGCCCAATCACCTCCTCCATGTGATGCTGAAGAAACTGAAGAGCCTCTTGGATTTCTGTGACTAGCTGCTGGTGAAATTCTAAGTTGGTTTCTTGTGTTTCTTCCTCAAGCTTCTCCTCCTCTTCACGAATGTGGGACTCCTGGTAATCAGACAATAAGACAGCACTGCTATTGAAATATGTTAACAATTGTAGTCAGCTTCACTTTGAAAGAAAGTCCTGCACCCATTCAGAATGTTACAGTTTCAATAATTGCAATAATATAATTTACAGAGGAAGCTTGTACAGTCATTTAACACATTTGTCTTTGCAACAGAACTATAGCCTCTGCCTTGACATTACAGTAAAAGCTGTATCCTGTCCTATTAGTCACTTCCAAGTGATGCATTCACATGTATGTGAAATATCCTGAGTCCAGTAAGGGATAATCGTGGATGCCCTGACAAACTGCCCAGGAGCAAGGCAAGTACAGCCATGCACCAGGAATACTTGTACAGTTTATGTAGTTTACTTGAGAAAAACTTTGTATGTTGGTACTTGGGAGTACCAATACCCCTGGGAGCACCAATGGCCCTTAGGACAGCTCATGAACATGTGTAATAGCACTTGAAAATCATTTGCACAACATCCTCTGTTGGTGAGTTATCCAAACATTTCTTGATTTTGAACTAGTTACATCTAGTAACCTTGCTAGGTGCTCTCTTCTTTCATTAGAAACATGAAAAATTGTTCTCCATTCACATATTTGATGCCAGTTTTAAAATCTATGATAATCCAGAAGACACCTATTTTTTAGGCTAAAGAGTTCAAGTCCTTTGAGGTCTTTGGACCATCCTTGCCTCCATTTTCTCTGCTTCTTTTTAAATCCAGTTTTCATCTACTCTTTTTAGTGAACAGTAGCATCTGCTCACCAGCACAGCCTGTTTTGTCATCCTTAAATGTAGTAGTCTGCCATAGATGGCCTTCTATTGTGCTGCGGATGTCCTTATATTTATATACACATTTAAGAATAAATAACATTAAATTATTTGGGGGGATTTGACAGTGTCTATTTGATGTCTTCTTGGAAATACCAAGTGACAGTAGAAAAGGAACCTGCTTAGCCCACATTCATCTGTAAATACAGTAATGTTCCTATTAATGCTGGGTTGTTCTAACATGTTATGTTTATAGCTAATACATATGTTTTTGAGGTTTTTTAGAAAGTTGGAATGTCATTGAACTGTTTCTCCCTTTTTTTAGAGACCCAAAGTCATGTGATTATGCCCAAGCTAGGATCCATTACAGTCATTTTACACTTTGTATGAAATCAATAGATAGACATGACACTGCCCACCAGTATAAAACTGGCCCAAGCAAAAATTAAGTTTGGGTAAAACAACATACTATGTCTAAAAGTCTGGTTGAGTGTCTGTAAATTGACCTCTTCCTGAACTCCTTGTAGATTGGTTCTAGTTTTGGAGGTTGTTTGTAATACGTTTTTTCTCTCTTGACTTTTCACAATTCCACACCTATGCCCTACTTATTCAGCAGCAAGGATCTTATATGTGTATTTTTAGGCACTTGGGAGATGGGTTTTAAATGGACTTGGAAAGAAGCTGCAAAGGGGAGAGGCCAAAGGAACACTAATACCTGGGGACATTTCATTTTCATTAGGGAACCCAGTGATTGCATCAATGAATGTCTACATGTGAGCTAAGTGAGAGGGAGTAGTGGAAAGCAGGAGGAATGCAGTGATATGCATTTGTATTTTACTATTTTATATTTTATTTCTTGTAAAGGTTAATGAGTTTTTCAGATTTTCAAACTTAACAGAAACTGCTTCAACTGACATTTTTCAAATATGAAAATGGCAGGACACATTTTCCTAAATTCCTCTTCCATGTGGAAATTGAGGGTTTGTATTATGCAAATCAAAATTACAGGGATACAAAATTTTATCTCTCAGCTAATTACACAGCAACAGCATGGAGCATAGAGCTGTAAAGTGTTTGATGGGTTCAAGCCATGTATGCAGCAGCAGTAGGTTGGGCAGGGGCTATCACTGACACCTGCTGGGAGGGTTGTCTGAGGTTGAAATATGAAATGTGGTCTTGTTCTACACAAATATCCAATGCAGATAATTTAATAACCAACAACACTTAGTATATCAATGCTAAAAAGCAGCCATAAACAAATGTGGAAGTGACCAATGGGAATATCATATCTAAAAATCCCTTAAACTTCCTTGTGTCTTCTTGACCTACAGTAGCCAGATAATTCAGGAGCATTGGGAATGGATGCTGATCTTCTAATGGAAAGAGAAAAAAGAATGAAAAATTTGACAGTATAGAAGAATCTGCTAGGTGTGGTAGGAGTAAGAATTTCTCTTAATGCTCAAGTAAGAGCTTCTCAAGTGCATATTATGATCCCCAGCAAAATTAGTAGGAGCTTCTCTTACCCTGAAGCAGTAGTTTTGCAGAAGTCCTTTATATATGTTGGCATCCTTGCCTTCTTGCATTAGTATTTTCATATAAATAAGCTTACTAGGATAGCACATACCACAGATGCCTATACACTAGATAAAGTGTAAGATTTTAAAATGTCTGCCCAAAATACAACAGGCACACTCAGGGACCTCCTCTGCCAGCAATGAGGAAATTTTTGACAGGGAAAATTTTTTTTCTCTTTGGAGCTTGAACTTTTGTTGTTGTTGTTGTTGGGTTTTTTTTGTTTTGTTTTGTTTTGTTTTGTTTGTTTGTTTTGTTTAGATATGCCATGGCTACTTCTAATGCCAAACATCACAGCATATGAGACATCTGGACACAACCCACCTGGACACCCAACTGTACCTACCACTGCCTTCTGTAACTGCCACTGGTCCTCATCTTGGCACAGGGAGGATTCCTTCTGCAGGGTATGTTGCTCTCTCAGCTCCTGAAGCGAGCTCTTCTTTCTGGACAGTCGCATGTGGGCCAGGGCTGCCATTCCAACTCTTCGGAGGGTGAACCTTCTGAGTACTGAACACAGCAGCAGCTGCTGCTTCTGCAGGAGATACCTGACAGACCTGTGAAAAGAACCATCAAAAATCCCTCGGTGAAGCTGCTTGCTCTTCTGGCACACCTGTGTTCAGCACAGTCATTGCTTAAAGGTGACAAGAGTTATTCTTCACTCTGTGCAATGTATTTTTGTACAAAGCACGCCCTGGAAAGCTGCTCAGGTGTGGGTATTGCTGTGTTACACTTCTGGTTCTGTAACACTGAAGTTAAATTAAAATGAAAACAGAAATAAAATAGTTAAATAACCATCTATATGCTGCTGGAGTGAACAATTTATCTCGTAGAAAATGCAACTCCATTGTGACATAGGGAGTGCAGAGGGGCTGGTTCAAGAGTAGAAACCACTGTCAAACACAGCAGGTATTCACAAAGCACACCACTGACAAATCACGTAAGACTATTTTTTCTAATTTCCGGGAGTCATGATATGTCTGTTTTTTTTACAATTTTCTTTTGATACTCAGACAAAAAATTAGAGCAACTGCTTCTCTGTCTGAAGGTGCTAATAACCCCTCAACACTGCTTTCCACAATGTAATGTACACAAGTTTTTATCTGTGTGAAGTTTTACCCCACTGCTCACTGACGAAACTGTGCTTACTCATCACTGAGGCATCCTAGTCTGCTCACAACACCTTGAATTATCTTCTCTTGTTTCTCAGACAGGTGCTTTTGCATCACAGCAGACAGTGCATATTGCGTTATCCAGAGCTAAAAGCAGGGAAAAGAATTACAGATATAAGATACTTTGATTTCAGTCAATCACTGCATTAAGAAACAAGAGTTTATTTAAAAAATCATCTCTTGCTTTCAAAAACAAACTCATGCTGAATTACAATTATTATATTCAGAAATTTTTTCTTTCAATTTTCAAAATTTTAAACAAAACTGACTGAAATGTAAAGCTTTGCACTGGTTTGGGGTTTGGATCAGCCCTGAGCTGTGTCTCCTACAGATTTTTTGGTTTCAGCAACAGAGGAACAAGACAAAAATAACAATATGGCACAAAATACTGCATTGACTCTTATCAGCAGGTTGCAGTAGGCTTTTTATTTGTTTTTTTTTTTTCTTCTTTTCACTAGTAGAGAATGTAGTTTTTATTTTCAATGAATAAAATAAAGATATCATCTTCCCATCACAGTTTTGTCATAGCACATAGTGCTAATAGTTGGAAATGGAGATGACGTGATTAGGTAAGTATATGGACTGCAAGTTTACAGCTCCTTCAGGATGATGAAAAAAATTAATATTCAAGTGAGTTCTGATGGCTTTGCCATTAGACTGTAGACTTCTAGAGATACGGACTTAAGATTTTGTTTAGTACGTTGGCAAAATTTAAGGAACAGTAAGTCATAAGCTGAAATATTTGCAAGGCTCCAACTCTTACTGTAAGATGAAGAGTATATTTTAGGCTCCTGACAGCAGAATAAAAGCAGCTTACCTGATGATGTATCCAGAGTTCTAAAATAAATAGGGTGTCTAACAGTTTCACTTTGTGTTCCAGCCCAATTCAGAAAACAAGGGACTAAATTCTCTACTATGGCAGACAGGTAGGTTTTGCCAGATCAGTATGTCCAGCAAAGGATTAGATGCTGCCCTGGCTGCAGGAAGGGGTGAAGCTTAGCGTGCTGTGGGCACATCCAAGTTGTTATTCTATACCACCCACATCCTCACTGCGGGAGTGGTTCTGGGGTGAAAATGAGCACAGCCCGCAGAAGTGGGCACCATTTTGCCTTCTCTCTCTCTCTCTCCGGCAGGAAGGTGTCAGCATCACCCCGGCAGATCCAGCCCCCCTGGCACCCCGCTCTCCCTGCCCTTGTCCCTGGAACGTGGCCACAGGACCTGGTGCTGAAAGGACAGCGACAACACCGCCCGCCAACAGCGGGGCTGAACCGGGAGCGCCGCGGCAGCGCCTGCCATGGGGCAAGCACTGCTGGGCTTGAGCCCCAGCCCAGCTGAGGGGAGCCCTGCTGACAACAGCGGAGCTGAGCTGAGCTGAGCCGAGAGGAGGCGGCAGAAAGGTTGGAAAAGCATCAGCGACCTGCAGGAACCCTCCAGCACAGCAGGGCGGGAGAAACAGCGGCACAGGCACCTGTGCAGAACCGAGCCCGGCAGAGCGGTGGCACAGCCTGACTCAGGGGGTTTATTTGTCACTGGCTTTCACTGTCTCAAGCTGGGAGGTGTGGGAAATGTTAGCCATGGGACTCGCCTTGCTATCCTGCCTTTGCTCCCCGTGGCCACCTGGGCGGTGCACGGGAATGGTCCCCACATTACCTTTGTCTGGGTGGACCTACAGGGAGCGTCGGCCATTTGTTTGTTTCTTCCCAGTGGTGAACTCCTTTTTTTCTGAGTAAAAAGCCTTCTCTTTTTGTATACCTTGTATACCTTACTGTTGTTATTGTGCATTTCTTATTCCATGGCTTTGTGCTTTTGTTATCTGAACCCATAGTCTCTGCTTCTACCACTCCCTTTCAGGAAGAGGCAGGGGAAGGGGAGTGGCTCATTTGGAGTTTAGTTTCCATCTGGTGCTAAAACCAGCACAAATGTGTAATTGCACAACTGTTAGTGTTAGAAATTAGGAGTGGTACTGGGCCTCCCTGCTGGATATGAGTCTTTTCCTTGGGAAGCAGTGATCAGTGCAGGAAAGAAGCTTTCTCTGTGAGCACAGAAGGAACCTACCCAGGAAGTGCAGAACATCAGAAACCTCACCATCTTTGGCTTCAAAATAAAAGTGTATTTCTTTCACAGCTAGAGCCTTCTCTGTAGTATACACAGTGACACATCTAACTGACCTCTCTCCACGTAGAAACCCTTACCAAAACACATGTTCCTGAGCAGGATGCCTGACAAGGATGGGCAGGCAGTCAACAAGTGACAGATGGGAAGAGTGCAGCTGAGCGTGAGAAGCACAGCCCAAAAGTCTGCACGGCACTGGAGAGCCACTAGGCTGCTCTCAGCAAGAGCCTCAGACGTACCTGTGTAGCCAGATCTCAACTGATTTGAGTCTAGGTGAGTCTGATAATCACAGAGCACAGCTGAGCACAGTGTGATTGCATGCTGCAAGCATCAAATTCAGGTCTATCAGGTCTCCAGGTATCATCATGACAGATGGTAAAGACTTGCTTGAAGTATTAATTGTAACAGCATTTCCCTTTAGCAGCTCTGTGGATATGGCTTCTAGTGTTTCACACCTCTCTACACATGCCTTGTAGATCCATCACACTGTGTACTTTAATGTCTCCTTCAGCAGTTAAAAGAAAGTCTGAAAATGACCTTTTACTTTCCAGAAGTATTTCTATTTTCAATGAGAGACTAGCTGTGGTTCAGATGTGGGTTTCCATCATTTTTGGAGACCTGATTATTCACTGAGAAGTTGCACTTGAAGGGCAAGCCAAACAGCATGAGGGTATATATTACCATCATAGGAGATGGTATCTGAATTACAATTGGAATGGTAAATGATATAATATTGCAGCCAAGAACCCAAAATATAGCACCTCACTTGCTATCAGTATATCCTATCCAAAAAAGGCACTCAGAATAATAACAATGACAGGGCTTGTAGTTGTCCTTTACTTCTGTTTATGAAGAAACAGCCTAGTACTGTAGTAGTGAAGAGTTTCTTCTAAAGAATGAGTCACCTTTTCCATTAAGAGTGCATTCGAGGTAACCTGGATGCAGAATTTATAAAATGTCTCTGCACCTCCCCAAGACCAATGGGAAACAGAATACAGCAGAAATTCCTCCAGCACAGTTATTAAACTGAACAGTAAAAGTACCTCAGTCGTGTAAGTAGTAAGAGAACAAGAGCAAAGGAGGGGGATTATTACACATTTATGATGAAATGATAAATAAGAAAGATTGAGAATTAGACCAAATACTAAACCGGTGTTTTATCTCAAAAAGGCCATTAGGAAGATGATCAAGATGGAGAAGATCAGCTGGAATAAACAGAATATAGTATGTTTTATTGGAAGCAACTCTTAGGCAGCCCACTGGGATGGGCACACACAAGCAGAAATGTGACAGCAAAGATTCTCTGGGAATGCTGAGGCTGCTGGCACGTGGCTGAAATCCAGCAAAACAGAGACTTCTGCAGGCCAGGTGGCAAGGTCAGGCTTTGTGCTGTGTGTCATTCCCTAAGAAAAACAAAACCTGAGAAAGGGATACAATGCCATGTCAAAACTGGTAAGCAAGTGCCAGTTCAGCTTTCTGGGTAAGCAGGTGCCAGTTCAGATTTTCCAGCAATGAAGTGGGAATGGATGGAAATCTCATCCCATTTTTATCCTGTAAGCTTCCAAGTATTTTGCTTCTTGTCCACAAGTCCATTACAAGATCTTCTGAAGCACTGATGAAGTTAAGCATTACTCTCTGGCAATAACGGTGAGGAATATGCCTCTCATTTCTGTTTTGGCATCTTTAGCACAGATTGTTCAGGGAATGAAAGGAAAGTTATTTCTCTGTCTTGGCCTGTAGATGGGGTGCACTGCACACTGACTGCCAAGTGAGTCTCAGCCTGGTGCAGGAGGCTGCTCCCTGAAACTGCTTTCTACAGAAATCATGAGTTAGGGACTATGTGGGAAAATGCTCAAAATTTATTTTCATTAGTCATTTCTTCCCATTTGCCTCACTCATATCCTCAAGCCTATAAAGAAAAGTTATATATGAAACTGATTTTTTTCTTTTCAGTTGTAAAAGTGATTCTTTTCCCCCAAAGGACATCATATTCCAGACATGTAGGAAAGATCGTCTAAAAAAAAAAAAAAGGGGGTTCAAGTAAAAGGGAAAAATGTCTTTTAGAGCTACTTTTAAAAGCACACATAAATACTTCTGGTGTTAAGACTTCCCAAACCTGTAAAGCAGGTGACTGTGTAACTCTTAGCACATTTATCAAGAGGCAAACAAGACATATCTCCTGCTGCAAAATGCCTGACAATTTAAAAGGCCTGTCAGTGTGACTGTTGATTTATGGATCTTTTGTCATAGCCAGAACTCTAACATCTGTGGGATCTCCCAAATGACATAATCACCTATCACAAGTTTCCAATATCTCCTCTTGTTAAGGCAGAAACCAAGTGTTCCTTTTTGTAGGATTCTTTTTTGCAAGTGTCAGCTTACTGCTTAAATGTTCATGCTGCTGTTTATACTAGGAAAGGGACAAGAAATGCATTTTGCATTTGAACATAATATAATGGGTTGTAATGTTTTTCAGAGTCATGAAAATTTGCCAGCCTAGCTTTGGAATAGCTATCTCCCTGCATGCTCTCTTTGGAGATAAAGCAGATTTTTTTCCAGTTCAAATCCTTTCCAAAAAGCCACAAGCATTTAGTTAAAAAAGGTACTTAGGCTCCTGCACAGAATATTGTCTTCAGGAATCATAAAATGAATTTCTCACTAAGAGAAACTCTTATCTCTTGTTGGAATTTATCCTGAAGAATCACTTGTCCTTAGGACATCTCTGTCTGTCACTCAGGAAATTTCTGTATTGAATAAAGCCCAGCTGCAGTGCCGGTGAGTCACAGACCAATGGGAGAGCTCTGTCATTGCTAAGTTAATTTCTCTCTAGCTGTATACCTCACTAATTACTGTTAATGATGCCAGAAAACACTTTTTTTTCCTACTAGGAAGTCATCTACATTATGAATGCTAGGCTACACAAAGTGATGGAATGTCAATTTTCTAACTTAAATAACCTATGCTTGGGCCTGACCAGAACACCTGAATTCACATACAGTGAATCCATCACACAGTGCTGCCCAAAGCCCTATTATCTAGCAGTTGAGTGCTGGAGATGAGCTGATCCTTTAAATCCTTTGAGAAAAATTCCCAGGGTATGGTTTTTCCACTCAACAGTGTGCCCAATGATAGTAACAGAGGAATATACAAACAGCGTTTTTGGACCAAAACGTCAGATTTGAGATATCTCCCTCTGTGGTGACTGTCTTGTTTGTTAAACACATCCCCTTGGGCCCTAAACAATGGCTGAGGTTCAATGGGACAGTGGGAGGGCCACTGCAGAGGTTCCCTAAGGTGCACTCTGACATGCCATTATTCATAAGTTGCACACCAGAACCCCCTGCTTCTCTGTGGTTTTCTTTATGACAGTGAACACCATCACATTGCTTAGGACTCTGTGCACTACAAGACGTGCTCATAGCTCACCCAGCAGAGCAGGCTGCCCAGGCCATGCATGTACAAGGACAGGCAATTTGTGCACTCTTGATGAATGTGAAAATGAACAGCAAGGTTTAAACTTGACAAGTCAGGTATTCAATCTAATCCTTGATAAAAAGGGGCAAAATAATTTGAAAAAAAATTGAGGTCAGACATTGTTTCATAAATCACCAAAGGTACAGGTATTCCAAAATCAAACACTAAATGCCACCCTACACTCCTGGAAAATACAAATGCCCACTGTTTACTAAGCATGTGAGCAGACCCACTGGCATCAGTGGTTGATCCCAAGCACAGTTTAGTTTAGTTTGCTAGATAGCCCTGTGACACCAAAATGGAAAAAACAGAATTATTTTTCATAACAGGTCAGTTACAATAAAGGAAATACAAAAAGATCAGAGAGGTACATGTTGCATAACTCCAGATTAAGGAAAATATAGAAGAAAAAAAGGAAATTTTTTTTGAATTTTCAATAAAAAATTTTACTTTTGTATTTCCAAGGGCATTCTAAACCCACTGGTTAGCAAAGAACTCTACCAGATTTAGTAGAAAGCCCACAGTTTGCTGAATCTCAGTGTTGTACAGCAGAATCCTAAATACTAGTGGGTGAAAAAGCTGAACACCTTAATGCAGTTTGCAATAATTAGGGACTTGCTCAGTACCTCATTAACAATGTACTGGATTGTCTAGGCACTTTGGAGAATGAGGGCAAGGGAAAATATGATTCTGCCAGTCTTAAAGAAATCTACCAACCTTTTATTTAAGAAGCTCCAATTACTCTATACATTGCAGCACACACTTAACATTTAGGACAGGACACACCTTTGAATAGAGAAGGTCTTTCTTTGACTAAGCTGTGTTAGAAGCAGTCTTAACAGAGACATAGCCCTGCATGAATAAACTGAAGGTATATTGGAGCCTCAGCCTGATGCTAAAGACACCTCTCTCTGCATTCACTCTTGTTTTCTCCTCTGGTGTCAATGTCCCCTGTGGTGAGCACAAACAGAGCAGGAAAGCTGGATGTGTGTATTTTCACCTTCTCCGAGTAGAGTAGGTTTCTAAAAGTATGTATCAAATGTTTCCAGCTATTATAGTATTAATACATAGAAATTAGTAAGAAATGTTTATCATTGCAAGGCTTCCTTGCCTGTAAATATATTCATATGTACCTTCTCCAAACAGACCTGCTGAAGGTTTTTTTGAACTGTTTCTGTAGATGCCAAGAGTTGAGGACATCAGAGAGCAACCTTGCCAAAAACTGTTTATGTGCTGACAAAGTTGTCAAACACTGTGGACAGATGTTCAGTAATTACTCCCTGACTCCTCTGTGTAAGCCTACATGCACAGCATACATATTCACTCCATGCTGCAGGTGGAACTGCCTCTCCTGAGACTGGAGTTGCATCTGGACCAGACTATATATTTATACATTAAACACTCCCCACAGGCACGTATCTTGATAATTTTTTCCATATCCCATTTTTTAGACATTGTGATCCCAAAACATAACATGGATCTTACTTCTTTTTCTTGAAGTAGCTGTTCCTGGAAAAGCTTCCAGTGTCTCTGGCGGTGGTTCTCCCATTTCTCCAGCTGAGGAACCAAATTCTCCTGCCATTCCTCTTTCAGAAGCTCACATTCTCTTACAGAGAGGCCAGTCACCACAGGCAGGGTCTGAAGAAACAGCTCTGTCACCAACTCTGATAAAGCATGGGAAGCCTTAGAGTACAGCTCCTGACAGGGACAGAGAGAAACAGGTGACAAAGTGAACTCCCAGCCCTTTGGAGCTGTTTCCCTGCACGTTCCATGATTGATGCCAGTGAATGATGTGAATACACCAGACTGGTGACGAAATCCTAGAGCTAAAATCCAATGCCACTAAGGCTTGAGTTAAAAAGACCTGGTTTTGTAGATGGAACAACTTAAATGTTTTGGTTCAAGCTACACAAGGCATTCAAAATGCAACCGTGGCAAGAGCACAAGCGACCCTGAGCCCTAACTGTTGCTCACAGTAGAAAAGAATATCTTGTTTTACTGGCTATGGTGATGTGTTATAAAAACACCTATTTTGAAAGCTGCTGTAGAAACAATCCAGTGCAGCACACCACCTCATAGGCACACTTTCTCAGGTGCTGATATGAAATGAATGAAGAAAGAGGGAAGACTTAAAAGGGACATGGCTTTTAGCTAGACAAAAGTGACATTAGTCATGTTAATAGTTGGTACCTCCAAATATGACACTCTTCAATGCCTGAAGAACATAATTATTCAAATTCATCTCGATGCAGAACAGTTTCAAGCCTAAGTAAACAAATATGTTCTCGTGGTTTAAATGAAACTAGTCCCATATGAGCAGTTTTTAATTGCTGAGGCTGTTTCACTTACAAGAAGCATTGGGGTGATTTAGTCAGGTGATTTCCAAGCTAAAAACTCTGTTCCAGTTTCACTGTCAAATACACAGTGGTGACAGGAGCTGTGGTGGTAAACTTGGTACAATTTGAGATAATTCCTGGGGAGAAGGAGTGGGGACAGGTAGCTTTCTCAGCTGAAAAGGGAACAAAAACACACTAGAAAGTCACATGGACACTGCAGTATTCCTGCAGGATGAGGAGCTATTTTTGTGTGAGCTCTGCATGATCCTACCAGTCCAAAAAGCTTTACTGCCTAGCTGGGCTTGCTTTCATTGCAAACCAGTGTTAACCCTCTGGAAAACACTTATATTTCTTTCTTTTCTTTAAAATAGTGATATTTTAAAAAGACTTCTAAGGATTCCTGTTAAAAGAACAAGTCAGGTCTTCTAGATGCTGCTTTCTTTTAAACATAGGTTTAATTACAATTTCTTAGATGATCAAAATCTAGAACCTTTAAATAGAAACATAGGGATATTTATCTAGATGTCAAATATGTTTTGACAGCTCATAGACAAGAAAATTTCTAGGGGAATTTTTTGGGGAGAGGGCATACACTGCTATTATGTTCTCTCGTGTAAGAGCCCATTCCAACTGCTAGATATTGAATCATAAATTAGAAAATACTAAAAAATAATATTAAAAAAAACTCCACAAAAACCAAAAGAGGATGTTAAAGTGCAAGGACAAGAACTCAAAAATAAAGATCAGAATTTAGGTTGAATGTGAAATGTAGTTCTGTGCCCCCATACTGATACATTTGGGGTTCATGCAATGTTTCCACAGCACCCTTATCTGTTCCATGTTTAGGTTTATGAATATCCTTTGAACTGATTGATTTCTGACAAATATTTTAGTATTTCTCATTTATTGTAAAATACACAAGCTGTGCACTGAGTACTAAATTATTATTTTCCTCCTATGATCCCTCTAGGATGCTAATCACCATATGAATTAGCTGTTTCACAAACAATAAATAGCTTAACAGCTCCCTGCAGTAACCTCTTCTTATGGATAATTTTGAGGCACAACACTACAAAACATGTTCACTACACCTTTGAGATGAACTGTCTCAGCTCTTTCCACTCTCTTACCTGTTTAAAGAAAGCAGGATTTTCAGAATCGAGCTTCCACTGGCTTTCTTTAAACTTAAGTATTCTGAATTCTTGCAAATTGGACTATGGGCTTTTTGAAACTGAGTACTGGACATAAGTATGAGAATTAGTAGTCAAAGACTCAACATAATACCTAATTTCTGATAATGCTTTTCCCATTTCTAGTGATTGCTCACAATCTGGACATGGCAATATCATTAGGGTAACATTTGCTATGCAGGTGCATCCTGTGCTGAAGGATTATTGCCCCTACTCCTTAATTATGATAGTTACAAGAGGTAGGATTTATACCATCCTAATAATCTGTGTGGCTGTGGGCCTGGAGTAGCTTGGCAAAAGCAATGCCAAATGGTTTGTTTGAATTCTCTCTTCTGCTGTTATTTTAAAGTCCAAGACTCTGAGTTATCAGATTTAACATAAATACAAAGATACTGTATTTCTAATCTACATATCCCATACAACATTTAAAGAATAATGGGTCTATCTTTGTAAACCATCTCTCCTCTGAGCTTTACCAGCCTTTCTGGACAAGTTAATTCTCCTGCCTTTACTGAGTGTTCAGAGATATAAGAATTTCTGTGGGGTCAGAAATAGTTCAGAAGGAGTCTAGAGGAGTCTGTGGCATTTCTACTGTAGTATCAAAAGATCTCAGGCAGGGTGTTAAGGAGTTCTATTCTTAAACAGTGGCAGCTAAATCCCTCTTGAACACATTTTGCTGTGGAACTGATAGCATTTCCCTGGCAGGCTCACAGCTCTGTGTTATTATTTACTAGGAAATATTTTGCTCAGAGCATAAATATGGTATTTTGTTCCTTGTTGTCAATGGCATTTTGTTCTGCCTGTACCTCCTGCACCTTCAAATTATACTGTATGCTTACCTTTGGCATTTCCACAGTGGGGACAGTTACTGAAGAAAAATGTGAGTAGGTCCTGTTCCCACAAAATTACTTACCTATTAATTACCTCATTAGTGTGATAGGCCAAATCACACGGACATCAGAACCCAGGCAGTCCTTGCATGCCAGACCTAAGAGTACAGCATGCTGTACCCAGAGGCCACACCATAGGGACAACACACTGGCCATGCTGTTTAATGCAGCACTTGAAAAAATGTGGTGAAATGCCCTTTTAAAATTTGTTAGGGGAAATACTGCAGATGTGATTAAATTCTACCCAGCGACTCAAGCTAACAAAGTAGCTCAAAACTATCTGTACTCTAAGGAATGTACTTGATTTCAAACTGCAAGTCTGTCTGTGAGCAGGGATGGCACACTACATATTATAAAAGTTATTTTCCACAGGAAAGAAAAGGAAAATCAGTACTGCTTCCAAGATGGTATTTTTGGACTAGAGCCTCTACAAACATTTTTTTACAAGCTTCCTGATATGCCACCTCTTGTTTTTAGAGCTTTGACTTAATGACATTTATTCAAATTGTTTCCATTAATAGAAAAGCTGATTGCAGTATTGAATGAACCTGTTTGTAGTACCTGGCAGTCAATCTCAAAGCTTTTAAAAAAATCCCCAGAGAAATGCATCAGGCATAAAGAAATACCATGGAAATAAAATGGGTTTAGATTAAAATGCTGAGTGCATCTGCATTTTAAACAGGCAGTAAATATATAATTTTGTCCAAAACCAGGGGAATTACATAGCTTATCAGATTTCTCTCAAAGAACAATATTAATTCTCTCCCTTAAACCTAAATGCTTAAAAGGTTCCTACACATAGATGAGTGAATAATGAAATTGTGAAGCAGGAAAATGTATTTAGAAAGGCTGGTTGTAGTTTGTTTTACATGCTAGCCACTGAAAAGTATACATGATCTCAAAGAGGCAACTGCAAAGTTATTTATTAACTTGTGAGAGAACTTTTTATTAAAGGAATTAAAATATTTCATCAAAGCTGTAGAACACTGTTGCATGTGCCTCCAGAAGCTCAGTGGCTAGGACACTTGGTTAGGAGGTAAGAGATTCATCTCCCAACCCATATTGTATCTTATGAAGGACAGAGATCCAATACTCAGATCATACACTCCAGAAATACATCAAGAATTCTGGGACACTGGACACACACACATCACTGGCCACTAGAAGATACTTCACATACACTCAGAAGATACACTCACTCAAAACAGGGAAAGGCTGATTGCATGTTCTTCTATCTTCCATGTGAAGAATTCTGGAAAGTCAATTGGAAAATGCAAACCCTACCTGCTTTTAAGCATCCTAACATCAACAAAACAGTGACATTTAAGTCATCCTTAGCACAAATTAATAAAAAAGCCCCACTGCTTGATTTCCACACATTTAAAATGGAGGTTTATTGAAATTTCAGTCTTGCCTGCTTACTGGTTTTTCATTTATTCAGAAGGCAGTTTCAATCTTCTCTCTTGATACTCATTTTTGTGGATAAGGTTATCTCCTTCATGAGATCTATTAAGAAATTGTGAATCCATATAGTGGTAAAATACATTTTCTTATGCAGTAAGGCAAGAAGAAAACTTCAAAATGAAGGCTACCTGTATCAGACATCTTGTATCAGCTTTGACTGAAGTGACCAAAACAAACCTAATAGTGCCCAAATCCAAAATTAGAATGGGCTCCCATGGTATGAGTTCACAGATTTAATCTATCAGACAATGCTGTATTTTTGAGGTAAGTCACAGGGCAAAAATCTCAAAAGTGAGCCTTTGAGGTGGAGGCCTCTTGATAGGGATTTCCACCTGAGACAAACTGAGTGATTCCCCTTAAAAAGATGACAGCTCTTGGCACCCAAAAATGCAGTCCAGCATCCCTAACTATATCTCATATTAACAAAATTAAATAAGGAAAGTAATGAAAGAGTAAGTATTTGAGAATCTATACTTTTTATGAAAATATTTTTTCTCCTTTTTGTTAACAAAGGAAAAAATCAAATATTTTTCCTCAAACTCACATTTACGTCTACCCATTCATAAAATGTCTACTGCCTTGCCCATTGATAACACTCATGACTTAATAGCTTTTAGTCAAAATTCCTGTGGATTTCATTCCCTTGTCAAGTCAAATGTAATAACATTCTGTTGAACTGCTATCAGCAAAGGAGAATTATAAAATGGCAATAAATTGTGTTTTTATGGTTTTGAAATAAAGGCAGAGGAAAAAGACCTATCTTACCATGTACTGTGTAAGCCCTAGCTGTTAATTGATTTCCTCTGTGCAATCTGCATGTCTGTTTGCTTAATAACAAACTGTTATCCCCCAGCCTCTTCACTTCTCCTTTCCCTTCTGAAATACATGGGTAGTTCACACAACAACAACAACAACAACAACAACAACAACAACAAGAGGGAAAAGAAACAACAACAACAACAACAACAACAACAACAACAACAACAACAACAACAGGGAAAAGACTAAAGGTTGGTGACTATCTAATTATGTTAAACTTTAGACAGACTAATCTGTTCATGAGAAACAGAACTGGATATATTGGGGCAGGAAGTGGGGTGGGTGGTGTGTTATTGCTACCATGTAACAGAAAATTATGGTAAAAACAGCACAAAATCCCTTGTATACAGGACAGCCCTGCAGACCCTGTTCATGAAAATATGAGGGTGATCCATTCAATTAGCTTTGCACAATTTTTCCTTCAGTTATGATATACTGTGATAATCAAAATCATTTGCCCCCATTCTTCAAACACACATTTCAAAAATTAGTTATGGAGCCTGTGTCTAGACAGATTATTCACCTACAGCACACTAATTTAATCCACTAGTGTGGCTGAAAAGTCCTACACTATTCTCCAAATATAACTCATTCATTCACTTCAGGCATCAACAGATTCCATTGACCTTGGTTAAACCATTTTAATTGATTTATTCATGCGTACACAAAACAAACCTAACTCAATTATTCTATGCAAACACAGTCAGCTTCCAGATCATTGAATTTTTACATATTTATTCACCAATTTGGATAATTCTCCCATGTACTGTAGCAGTACAGACTTCCCTAGTGCTAGAGGGTTATATAAATCTATCTTGATGAGCACACAATCTGTTTAAAAGGTGAAAAATGAAAAAAAGGAAAAGACATAGACATTTGATAAGGGCTTAGAAGAACACTGTGAGAACAAGCTAAGGATCTTCTTCCACAAGGGAGTGGCACTTACAGATTACTGACACCTTTTTTTCTGTCCTCAGAACACTCACTGGTTCCCTGTTCAGTAACATGGTGATCTCTTCCTTATATTTTAATATCACCTTTTTCATTGAGATCATCTTTCAACTTCTTCATTTGCAAGGCAAATAACAATCAGTTAAGCTTCAGTGAGTGCATGCACTCTGGAAAGGCAACATCAAGCTTTGCAGTGTTTACAGAAGTGCCCACACTAGCTGCTTCTACAAAGGACTAAGGTCCAAACCCAGTGGGGACACAGGACTTGCAGCACAGAGCTGACCACTGCCCTGTGAGGCTTGCTGGTATCCAGCCTGTTGATGCCTGCTTGTTTAAGTCTACTTGAGCTGCAGTCACACAACTGCTCTGTGGAGTCTCAAATCCCTGTCATCTTCCCAGTGCTACCTTGCCTTCCCCATTAGGAGCAGCACCTGGAACAACTAAGTGAAGAGGCAGAGTCATGCTGCCCAGGGAAAGACTTGTGCTTGTACAGGCTGCACTTCTGCTCCAGATGTGCTGGAGCAGAGAGAGAAGCAAAGGTACTGGGTTTGTGAGATGCACCTCCTTCTTTAACAGCAAGTCTACTTTTGCTTTTATGCCCCCAGTAATGGAAAATGTGTAACTGCTGCACTTTCCTGAGCTGTAGGAGTCAAAACAGCCCCATTTACCTTCAGTGGGGATATACTAATTTGTTTTATCTCTTCTTTCTAGCTTACAAGGTATATTCAAAAGCAGCCTCCTTTTCTAAAACAGTTTGTAGTATCTGTATTTGGGGTTAAGAGGAGAAAATGCAGTTGTTCATTATGTTAAATATCACAGTAAAAATGTTTTATGACGGGAAAAAAGAAGTGGAAATTAAGATTTGTGGACCCTCATTTAACAGATGCCAGTTGGATCACAGTACTCGCAGTTTTTCATGTCTGGCAGTGTTTGTTTGGGTTTAGTCATAGGAGAGCAGCTGTAATATGAAATACAATGGCCTAGAGCCGGGTGAATAGGCAAAGTTCAAGTTTGTGCAGTTCTCCTGGCAACCTGGCAATTCTAGAAAAACTTAATTCACCCAAACCAATTTTTCTTTAGTTGGAAAGAAAGTTTAGTATTGAAAGAAACAGGATTTTCAGTCTGGTCTTGGTGTTACTAAAGCAGAGCACACAATAAAGGAAAGCAATATAATTTCAAAAATGAGGTAGAACTGTGCAGGATTAAAAAAAAATAAATTGTTTAGTCTCCAGACTTCAGGTGAATTGAGGAAGGGGATGGAAAAGTTAGTAACTATGGATGATGAACTGAGCACAGTAGTATCAGCAGACATGTTGACTTTTCTTATATTACATAGCTTTGTACATTTAATCTACTCTGATTCACTGGTATATCTGTTGTGGTTTAAAGGACAACAACTTTTTTTTTCTCCTTCCTGGGGGGGGTTCTTTGTTTTCCTACTTCCGCCGGGACAGTTTCCAGCAGAGGTGAGGAGCCCACGGATTGGCTAATTTTAAGATGGGCACTTCATGTAGCCACTTGAAATTAGAGGCGTCTTTGCGAAGCTTACATTTTTTTTTTAGGAGCGGGAAGTTGGAAGTTCTCTTCGACTTCCGCCCGCGTGGAAGGTAACTCCGGCATGGCCCGGGCCGGCCGCTCCGGGCCGTGCTGGGGCTGTGGCCGGGAC
>VZTR01028908.1:832675-853873 GCA_013400775.1 Chaetops frenatus | reverse complement strand
GGCGGGGCCCGCCCCGGCAGCCCTGCGGTCGGACGGCGGCTGGGGTAAGCGCTGTGCCCGCGGTGTGCGGGCGGTGAGCGGCCCCTCGGCGCGGAGGTCGGTGGCGGGCACAGGGCAGGCCCCGTGTGGCGGTGCAGCAGCCCCGCGGTGGGCTGTGCTGGGGAGCGGGGCCCGGCTGAGCAGCGGCCGCTTCCCGGCTACCGGGGCTGGGGGCAATGGCCCGAAAAGCTGCCGGGCGTCGGTGTGGTGAGGCAGCCAACAGCTTCTGGACACGGTCCTCACTACGAAAAAGATAAGAAGCTGCTGGAGAGGGTCTAGCAGAGGGCCACGAAAGCGATGAGGGGTGTGGGGCATCTCTCTTGCGAGGAGGGACTGCGGGAGCTGGGCCTGTTTAGTCCGTAGAAGAGAAGACTGAGAAGGGATGTCATTAATACATATAAATATCTCAAAGATGGGTGTCAGGAGGATGATGCCCGGCTCCTTTCAGTGGTACCCGGGGACAAGACAAGGATCAATGACCATCAAGTAAAACACAAGAAATTTAACCTCAACATGAAGAACTTCTTTACAATGAGGGTGTCAGAGCACTGACACCGCCGCCCAGAAAGGTCGTGGAGTCTCCCTCTCTGGAGACATTCCAAACCCACCTGGATGTGTTCCTGTCATCTGCTCTAGGTGACCCTCCCTTGGCAGGGGGTTGGACTGGATGATCTCCAGAGGTCCCTTCCAAGCCTAATGATGCTGGGTCTGTGCTTCTCAGCAGAGGCTCTTGGTGTTTATCTAGTCATGGTGTCGGCCCCCAGAGTGCCATAGCTTTTAGGACGGAGCTTTCATGTTTCATTCTTTCTCCTTATCTAGGTTTGTGTCTGTCAAGCCATCTCAAAATCTGTTGACATAGTTATCTTTTGGCCGTGTGGAGAATACCTTACAGTGCAGTGGGCATTAGAGTGAGTCACAAATTGCAGAAAGACTAATAAACAGAAAATAGTGGTGCAGGAAAAAAACCAAGACCAGAACCACCCAAAACCCAACAAACAGCATACCAACTTACTTTACCAGAAGAATAAATTAATGTAAAACTTGGGAAGAAGTTTTCCGACAACATTATTGCATCAAATTAATTACTTTTCAAGCATGATATGAGTGCAGGTCCGTGGAATTGGCACTACTTGCTGATGTCCTCTGGTATTATGGATGCACTCTGCAGCAGAGTGGAAGTCTTGTGCTGAATACTCCGGCTATATTTTCTACTGGGAACTGAATGTCAGACATGGTAGAAGGAAAAACAAGGAGTGCTGTTATGTCTTTAGTAGCTGGCACACATGGACGCATGGACACTATAGATTTTGTGCATCAGCTGTAGTAAAACCATACGGGAATAAATACCTGGAGCCTGTGGAAATCAGGAGCCAGCTGCATGATGGTTTCCTAGAAAGCAGGAATTAAAGCTTGTTAGCTAGAAAGTCACATTTTCTACATGTCTTTATATATGCTTAAACCATGGTCTGCTTTTGTTGCAGGCTCACTTACAATGCAACTATTGACATTTAACACTCAAGTCCATTTATATGCTGATATAATGCGTAACAGTAATATTTGGGATTTATATTTATAAACAAGATTGCATTTAACATAAAAGATCATATTGGTGGTTTATATTTTTATCAGTATTCTGAACTGCTTTTATGTCAGTTTAGTGGGCTGGTACACATTTCTTTAATGCAAATAGGGCCCTAGACTGCTATATAAATGCCTGACAGGGATTGATACCCTTTTAATGTGATTTCTCTTGCTGCATATCCATATGCATAGATGGAAGGGCACACATACAGGAGTTTTGATCCTTTTAATCCCCTTACAGGCCATTCATTCAAGAGTGGGACACAATGACCTGTGTGGGTTCCTTCCAGTTCAGAAGGGATTGATTCTGTGTATAATAATAATTCTGTCTGATTTATCCACCAGACAATTTTTTGTTGAAGCTCAATGCTGAAGTTTCCTGTTCTTTCTGTGTTCTTGAGGTGCTTGGTTGACCAAAATTCACAGTCATACAGATTGTTTAACCAATGAAAATAAATTAATAATGGCATTAAAGAACATTACCATACCTCAGCTTATAAGTGTATAAGTATTCTGGAGACCAGGAAGAGCTGTGCAACAAGGTATTTGTAAATAGCCTGTATTGAAGAGCTCGGTGATTGGGATCTCTCAGAGCTGTGTCCCAGAGCTGCTCAGAGTGTGCTGCATGTACATGCTAATGTTTTTTTCTGAGTTCCTTATTTCTCTAAAAGATTTGCTTTAAATCCTATATGGACATGTTTTCCAAAGGCTCCTTAAACTCCGGGGCTTCTGGTGCATCTGAATTTGTGAGATATCTTGCATTTTCAGTTATGTTGAGGGAAAGTGCCCTATCTGAAGCGAGAAGTATTTTCATATAAGAGTAACTAAAGTTACATCTCTGGCAATAATCAGTGATGGCTTCCCTGAGGAGGCAAAGAAGAAAATTGCCCCTAACATGCTGTACTGTAACAGTGGTGTTGACATAAGTCAGTACTTAACATTACTCACATGCAGTGCCTGGTAGCAAACAGAAGCAGCAAGTGTGGGTGACATCACCAGGCAGTGTTAGATCCCTGTTAATCAGCCCACATTCCTAACTCTCTGTTAGCTCCTGCAAGGAAGTATTTTTGATAAATGAGAACTTGCATATATGACTACTACATCTTGATCAAAACACTGAGCAGTACAACTCCTTAAAAACGCTGGTTTCTTCTACTGACATTTTGAGCTGTGATTTCTGCAGCAGTCTCTGTAGTCCAGGCACAGGCAGGAGGCTGTCACTGGTTGCCTTGCAAGCTGCAGTTTTAGTATTTGGCCCCTTTGAAAGGCTTTGTGTAGTTCTCTAGAGGAAAAATGAGTGTAATGTCAGTGGACTTGATCATCTAATATGGACGCATTCCTGCTGCCTCATAATGATCAGATTTTCCTGCTTCCTCACATATGCCTTTGAAACTGGCAAAGAAAGATTATTTAATGAAAGTAAGCTAATAGCCAGCCCAGCTCCATTATTGTGCAGAGAGTCATCCTGATAATATGAAGTGTAAGTACAGTTTGAGCCCCAAGTGGGCATATCCACACTGGGCAGCAGAGCCTCATACTGCTTAACAATCTGTGGGAGGCTCTAAAGCCATGTTATGTCTCTTCTGGTAGTTAATTTTGGAGAAACTCAAGGCTTTGTGGTATAGGGTTCTGTGTAATTGTGAAGCATAAATTCGGCATAAAAGGTCAATAGTAGATGTTATGAAAACAGTTCTTTTTTATAATTACTCTCTTCCAGGTTTTTGAAGATGATCTGTGGCTTCAGAAAGAGATGGGATGCCTAGGAATGACAGGTATGCAACTATTTCCTCTCTCTTTCCAGTATTGTGGGAATCCCAGGACTCACAGGGCATGGGTGTGAAGGTGAGCAGGGGCCTGGAACTGCACCCTGGTGGCCTGGTGACATCAGTGGGACTCTCAATCCTGAGCCGCAGGGGAGTGTTTGCACAGAAGCTAGGAACAAGGGTGTTTTAGGTTCCCTCAAAGGCTCATCTAGAATGAAGCCCTTGTGAGAAGACCTCAGTTCATACCCTGCTCTGAATCATTTTCAGGAGGAGCCCTTTTTCAGTATTAAACATAACGGTGTAGGGGAGCACCCTCTGATGTCCAGAGTTCGCAGGTGTGTGAAAAACTCATATTATTTAAAGCTGATCAAGACCTTGTTGATTTTCAGAAGCTAGCTTAACCCTGGTGCATTTACCAACAGTGTTACTATACCTATTCTTGAAGCTATTTTTAAAGACCTCTGGAACTGCGATGGCTAATGCAGTTTATCCTGGACCAAAGACTGATTGTTAAAGACTGATAGATACAGTGTGTCTAGAAGTACTGCTGGGATGCTAGTACTCTTCACAGCAGGTGTCAAGTATTCTTGACAGTGATCTCAGGTACAGTAAACATCTCCAGTGGTAATTGCATAATCTGATCGAAAAAAGGTACCCCAAAACTTAGAGAAGTCACTTAGAGCTTGGAGTAGCTGCATCTGAGGGCTGACTGCCACAGGTTCTTTGTGTAAATCTGAGAAAATCACTCAGTTTCTCTGAGTCTTCAGTCTTTAATTTCTGTATGTGTATTATAAATAGTGTTCTATCTCACCTGAGCGTGGTGGAGATGAGTATATCCTGAAAGGTTAGGACATCCTCATGTAGCACATTAACAGGCACACAGTGTGTGAAATGAACTTCTCCAGCACTATGGTTCCCCAAGAGATGATTTCATGATAAGCATTTGCCAAGTAATTACATGCTTTGAAGCAGTCATCAAGTGAGATACCTCTAATTTCTTTGCCCTGTGCCATGGCTAATTCACAAATGAGTTTATTAATTTAAGTATGAAAGCAAGTAATTCTGATTTGCTGAGCTTGTTTTTTTCCATTATTTATTCAATGTTGTCTTTGATATGTGCACCTTGCTTTGTGATGGGTTGAAAATTATTAATGTACCATCCACTGTGAGAGGAAATGAGTGTGGTTTTATACTTAAGAAAAATCTTCTTGCCCTAGAAAAAAAGTTGAGGATTTTGACATGCAGTATCTTTGTTAGTGGTTAAAATAGTGTGGCCAGCAGGATGAGGGAAGTGGCCTCCCTTTGAACTGGACACTGAGGAGGCTACACCTCAAATCTTGTCTTCAGTCAGACCCTCACAACAAGAAAGACATTGAGGTGCTGAAGCATGTCCAGAGGAAGGCAGCAAAGCTGGAGAAGGGTCTGGAGAATGAGTCTTATGAGGAGCAGCTGGGAGAGCTGGGGTTGATTAACCTGGAGAGAAGGAGCCTCAGGGGGGATTAGCACTTTCTATACTATCTGAAGAGATTGTAGTGAAGTGAGGGTCAGCCTTTTCTCTCAGGTAACCGGTGACAGGATGAGACAAAGTGGCCTTAGGTTGTGCCAGAGGAGATTTAGTTTGGATATTAGGAAAAATGTCTTCTTGGGAGGGTTACCAAGCATCGGAAAAGGCTGCCCAGGGAAGTGGTTGGGTTGCCATGCCATCCCCAGGGGTATTTAAAAGATGTGCACTTAGAGACGTGGTTTAGTGGTAGACTTCACAGTGCTAGGTTTGCAATTGGACTTCACCTGAAGGGTCTTTTCTGTCCTCAACAATTCTGGTTCTCTGAAATTCTGGCATTTTTTAGGAGATAAATATATGTGTTAAATGAGGTTTTGCTACAAGCGCTGAATTACATGCTTGATTTTATAACTGAAAATTGTCCCACTCTAGTAAGCATCAGTTTTTAACAAATTTAAAACAAAATTTTTAGTGATCTGCCTAATCAGAGTACTAGATTCTTTAGTTTTTACTGAAGAAGTTATCGATTAAAGCAGAGATGGGGAAGTTCTGCATAAAACCTTTGTCACTGAGACTGGCAGGGTGCTGAAGTGTGAAATGGTTTGTAACAGCACACTGATCTCAGTGTTTCTGAGTGTTTCTGTTTTCCTGTTGGAAGCTTTTTTGAGTTGTTTCTGCATAAGATAAAAAAAGACAACCCCAGAATATTCCTGTGACTAGGCAACACAATGGATTTTTGAGAGTTATATTTGAGTCTGCTCTGACTTACTCAAAACAGACCTGGAAAGTAGATTTGTTTTTTATTGTTGATGCCCATAGTTTCTTTGACATTGTAACAAGAAAAGCTAATGGCAACATTCAAAACTGAATACCGTAAATTGCTACCTTTGCCTGTTCATTGTTGTGTGTAATTGAAAGGACTTCAAATTGGATCTTGTATCCTGGATGGTTTTCAAGACAGGGAGTAATTTAGAACAACAACAAAAATATAGCAAGCACATATATTTAACTCCTTTCTTCCCCACTGAAATAAAGCAAGATTGTTCAAAGCTTTGCTGATAAATTAGTGGTGGGTAAGCAAATGAGACTGTGGAATCTAAATTGAAATATTCAACCCTTGAGAGTCATAAATTAGAATTAATGTCTCAATGAAATTGCTTTATTTTGCTCTCATTTTTAATTCTGGACTATAAATTTCACAAACTTGTCAGAGTCTTTGCTTTCCTACTGTAATTTGGCATTCTACTGCTTAGAATGGGCTGTAAAGGTATGGGAGCCTTAAGGACGTACTGGAGTTTTTGATGTAAACCTATTGTAGGGCTGTTTAAATTTTCTCTCATCCTGTTTAATTGCCGTAGCCAAGAGTAACCTTCACCTTAAGTTCTATCGTGGTGTTGTGTGTGCTGCTCTAATGGTGGGCTGTTGGTGCCACTGACATGTTCAGGACTCAGCCCATTGTGTTCAGTGGTCAAGGCTTGTGCTGTGCCAGGTCCATGTCCTTACACAGAACTCATTTCAAAGGAAAGGGCAGTACACTGGCCATGATCAGGGGACAGTTTCTTTT
This sequence comes from Chaetops frenatus, assembly GCA_013400775.1. Classification (NCBI taxonomy): domain Eukaryota; kingdom Metazoa; phylum Chordata; class Aves; order Passeriformes; family Picathartidae; genus Chaetops; species Chaetops frenatus. The sequence goes on along the minus strand of VZTR01028908.1, from coordinate 847,425 downwards.
CTTGGAATACCCATCCTTCTACCCCCAGTCTGTACGAACACAGACCCACTGTCACCGCACTCTTTACACGGCAGGTGCCTTTTGTACCAGGTTGGCTCCTCATTATTTGCACTCCCTGAGCAGCAAGTGAATGCAGAGAGGGCTGGCAGTGAGGAGCTCTCTTTTCTAAGCATATTGCCTGTACCTTGATTGTGACAGCTGGAAGCCCAAAAGAACAATATGTCACCACCCAAGGCAATAGTGCACAAAGCTGGAGTAGCAAATAACTACCTAGGCAGAACAGCAAAGAAAATTGAACATTAAGTAGCAGAGACTGTTCTGATCGACTGTGCATTTGTCATTTCGTATGGTGGTGGCACTGCACACGTGGGGGACTGAGTGAATACTATAGGAATGTGAGTGGTAAAATATTGCACCAATCTACAAGATGTTGCAGCTATATTAATATTTATTTTCATGTTTTCGTTTTGAAATTCGATACAGAGTACCTACCAGCAACGGTAATTAGCTAGGAATATACAGTTTAAGACAGGATTCTGGCATATATGTTTGTACTGGGTTTATATAGAATTAAATATTGGGAAAACATTTCACTAATATGCTAATTAAAAGTAAGATAAAATATTAACATCTTGATAATACCTTGTAAAGATGTGGTATTTTTAATTTTAAAAAACTAAAACTAAACAACATTTCTTCTTAAAGATAGGGATAGTGTCTCACATCTCAAAAGAACGTGAAATTTCTGTCTTTCTTTGATGAACTGTTTGATTTTGCTTCTTTGGAGATGTTTACAGGAAAGCCCCAGATTAAGCCCCGTGTTTTGTTAGTTTGCTTGCTGGGAAATGTTTTGGCCTGAGGCGCTGCAGTCCGGGAACGCCTGGCAAGCCCAGCTGAGAAGGGGCGGCTCTGGCTGTGTGTGAAGCTGAAACTGTTCTCCTGCTTTGCGGAGATTTTCTTTTGAAAAGGAGTGGGAATAGTTGCCATTTAGAAACCGATGAAAGTGACTACCATGCAGCCTGCTAATGGCTCTTCTGAAAGCAGCCAGAAAAATGGCAAATATTGAAGCTGTAGGAAGAAAACAGTGGAAGGAACAAGGAGACCTCGGAGTCACTGTCAGAACTGGGATGCATCGCTGAAGGGGCACTGTCGATGGCACCGTGGAAACAAATTGCACTTCTGAGCAGCATCCAGAAGAAAGCTCTATGCTTCTCAGTGAAAGGTTTCAGCAGTCAAGTGTTAGTGTTTTCCAAGGTCAGATTAACCTATTTGTTAAAAAAAAACCAAAACAATTTCAGAACAGAAATCAAGAATATATGTGAAAACCACAGAATGTATTATGCCTGCACCATCCTTTCTCAGATATTCAGTGTCCAGCTTTTCAAGCACCCAGCAGACATCTACAATCTTAGGTCTACAATAAGAACTTACCCGAAAAGAGACAGGAGGTGAATTGATAAGTACAATTATGTTGAGTATGTGGCAAGTTACGTGGAAAAGTACTTAAGTTCTTGTAGATCAGCTGTTCCAGTGACAGTTAAATATGTGTGGGTCAGAAAAATGTTATTTTATTTAACTGACAATCAACACTAGAAAAAAAATGCTACAGAAAAATGCAGCTTTACTAGCAGTGGATCCAGGCTATTACAGAACAGCCTATAGTGTTAAAAATTAATAGGAAGGATGAGAAGAATTCTGGGGAAAGGCAGTGGCATGTATTGCTGTCTGGATGTGAATCATAGTGGTGGAATCTGTTTGAGCAAAACCTTCTACCGAGTACTGGAAAAATACAAGTGGATTTGCAGAAGCATCTTTATCATCATCAGTGTTGAGGCTGCTTAATGTAATGTTCTACTAGTTCAACTGCTGATGATAGCAGCCAAATAACATGGAGACTTGTGCTGGGAGCTGGGCTTGTAAGTGGTGACAAAGCATAGCTTGAAAACAGACTCATGTGTGTAATTATTAATCCAGAGATTCATTCAGAGTCAGGGAACATGATCAGTTAATTAAATTGGTTACTGTGGGCTTGATTCTCTGTAGAGGGGGAGTGTAAGGCTTTTCTGTTAGGTGTAAAGTGCAGTTGGATGTGCTCATGGAGATGTTATACTGCACAGGACACAAGATCAAAAGATACTCTATGAAGCAATTGCACACTTCTTGTTGACTGACTGCCGTCATCCAAAATTCAGGAGAAAATGATCTGCTGAACAAGAGTCACTTTAATGGTAGTAGTTGCTCAACAGAGTTCATGCATTTTGTCATTTTGACTTCTGACTCTGACAAAGCCCTGCAAAGAGGCTCATTTAGGGTTTCTGTTTGTGTAAAGGAAAGTGCATTTCCTGTACTCAGACAAGAAAACAAAAAAGAGAATTGGTGCCCCACCTTCATAGGAATGAAGCATTGACAATTGCATTAATGTATGAGAGACACAGACATAAAATTAATGTTTTTCAATGTATGAATATATTACACGAAACTGCAAAGAGGCTTGATTCAGTAGTCAGAAACAAGTTTAGAGCCATTGGAGGTGAGATACAGTATATTTGGATCTGCTGGGAAATGCTATGGCTAGGTGAGCTCAGATTGGTATTTAGCAGGTTTGTAGTGCACTGAAAATTCAGCACTGGTTTCATTCTGAGTGATTTGGACCATTGCTTAGTCTTGAAATAGAAATACGTAATGCATGACTGTCTTGAAAAAATTCCAACCCCAAAGATATGCAGATATTTGTTGTAATTATACATTTCCTGTTCTCACCAAGTTTGCCATGTTGTTTTACAGTCTCTAAATTAGTCCAAGTCTCACATTGTAACAGTGGTTTAAATATTTAGGTAAAACTTAGAGAAGTGAATTAAAACTGGTCATAAAATATAGGCACCAGCTTTCCTTGGCCCATATATCCACAATTTTGTCCCGTATAAACTACTCCATTCCAAATAAACATGGGAAGACAGGGAAGCTCCCCAAGTGCACGTGTCCACCTGGGTTTTGTAAGCAACAGGATTGCATCTCACTCATTATGTTAACAGAATTATTTTCAGTCATTCGTGTGCATCAGTGCTTTAAGACTCCTTTTAAGTGTCCTGTTCTGGATGCTCTGTTCATGATTTTTCTATTTGCAACTAATTGTATTTCCTTATATTGTTCTTCTTACAAAGCAGTGGCTTTTGAAAAAAAGTGCTGCTTCTCATATTAATGAGATTTTAGTGTCCTCAGCTTTTCATATTTTATTAATATGTGATAGGCTTTTTCATAGGAAAGTCATGTCACAAAATTACTTGCCTTTCAGTGGGAGTTTTTGTTCATATTAATGTATATTGCTGACAATTTTTTAAAAAATAAGTTACAAATGAGAATAATATTAAGTAAAGAATGAAACAAGTAACTTTAAACATAGACAACCAGCTACCATTTTAAATTTTCATAACTTTTTTCTCTTCAGCAGCTTTAGCTTTTGACAATTTAATATATTAAATTATTTATTTTTTGTATAAACTTCTTTTATTAATGTCATAGGTGCTTTTACTTTAGTAGATCAAAGTGATATGATTTCAGAATTATGCCTGTTACTTTGTGTAATATCACTGACTAATCTTTCATAAAAAATTAAGAGTATAAATTAGCATTTATATTTCTTATTACTAAATTGAGGAGCATTTGATTTGATAGCACTGCACTTCAACTGAAATCTAAGTGAGACCCATCCTCAACTGAGAAATATTTTAGTTCTGAATGTGTATTGACAAGGTCAATGCTTAATTGGAAGACTGTATCTTTGAAGCAGAGCACCTTTAGCACTGATGCCCCTCAGATGGTGGATTGTTTGAATTCTTTATGCTTTGCTGAAAGTGTCTTTGTCTTGAAAATATTAACAGTTGAATTATGGCTTAAACCTTTTAATTTGTGCATTAAATGCTTTACATTTGAATGGCAAGGAGTCTTCTGTGGGGTATTTGGGAGTTTCTTAGGGCAGAAACAGTTCTGTTCTGACTCTTGCTGGGTTTTTTGGGACAAATCCCATCTCTTTTTCCTGTCTGGCCTCAGTCTCTGCTGCCTGTCATGATTTTGAGTGTTTTGAGAGGGAGTGTCTGGCTCTGTGTGCACACAGAGCACTGGTGCCATGAGCCCCATCCTGGCTGGACTGCACCAAGTGTCTGCCACGCAGGACTCAGCTCTAACGCTGAACGTTGCCTTGGTTTTCAGCAGTGCCCTTACCTGTGGTCATTCAGGCAAGCCACGCCCCTCACCAGCTCTCGACCTCTGCAGCCTCGGACAACCAGTGGAGCCATTCACTGTTTGCCTTGATACCCTCATGGACAAAGAAGGTGTTGTTCAAACGAGAGTCTGACGTCAACCGCCTTCTGGTCAGTAAAAGATGGGTTGCCACTGTCGGTATTTGTAAGGATTGTAGCAATTCTGTAAAAGAAGAATGTTGGGAATTTACTAGCCAGTTCGTATGTTTCTGGCTCTGTCTCAGATTATTTTGTTCATTTGACATGACTTCAGCAACACCAACTAATTGTGGGACTTCCAAAGCATTACTGTGACAGATACAGCTGTGTGATTGCTGTGTAAATTCTGATAGACACTTAATAATGAAAAGAATCTGTACAGTCTTAAGAACTTCGTGCGTAGTGTATTATTTTTTGTGAATTGTGATAGTCAAAAGATGAATATATCAACTATCAATTAAGATTCTAAGAACTGCTTGTGGGAATAAGTTGTTTTTACACATTTGGACTAGAAAAAAGATTTAACTATTGGGATAATAAAAGTCCTAATTTTGAAGGCGATTGGTAACTCTAATTTATTTTTAATAATTTCTTTATTTATGTAATTTAACTTGTTGCAGAAGTTGTGAATTATAATATTTTCATACACTATGTAGCTTTTCCCCTTCCTCCGTAGCCTGAAGATGTGTCCAATATGTCAGTGTCTTCTGAATTTGGAATAACCCTTCAGAAATGTGGTATGGTAAGTTTTCTTACATTTGTCTTGTTAATTTCCTAGGAAGTTTGTACCCAAATGACTTTTAAAAATAACCTGATTGTGCCCATGCTGAGTATTTGGGTGTATGTGCATTTTAATGTTACGATGGTCCCACGTTCTCTGAGAGGCACCATTTTGTAATGTTGATTCAAAACAGAAGTCAGTGAATTCCCTCATGCTTCAGGGCATTTTGGATTGTGGTCAAAGTAGAAACCTGACTGTGAATTTCTAAAACTGTAAATGGGCAAATCCCACTGAACTCCAGAGTAATCAGCCAAGAGGCTGGGTAGAGATAGAGACAAATTTTACAAGATGAGATAAACCTTCTGAGATATTCCCCTGGCCCAGCCATGGGTGCCCTACCTGGGTCAAGTGTGGACTTCTTTTGAAGGATGTAGCACTGACCCCTGTGTTGTGAGTTGTGTGTTTGGGCATCTTAACACACAACTATAGAAAAGCCATTCTGTCATAGTCTGCATATTCAGTGGGACTCACCTACAGCACAGTATTTAATGAAAAAAAGGTTTCATTTGACTTGTGTAAATGCTTATGAGGAACAAAGACCTCCCTATTGTAAGAATTTTTTTCCTCCCATTATATTTTGCACTGGATGGAGCAGGTATGAATTTTTACAATTACAGACAGTTCATCTTAGCTGTCTCCTGGAGAGAGAGAGCACATAGAACTTCAGGACCAATCTGAATTCAGCCAATGAAATGCTTCCTATGAGGGTAGAGGATTCAGTAACCAGTACCGAAGAGGTGACATTATAACCTTCACCAGATCAGCTGTTTAGAGAAGAATGAATATGCACCACATCTCGTGGCACTAATTACCTCTTAATGTTGTTATTGAAATGGCAGCATATTATGATTAATGAGACTGAATAGTGAGCATTTCAGACATAAGAAGTAGTAACACAGAATCTTCTGCTTTTCTGTCTGCCAATTCCCAGTTGTTACACCAGAGCCTTTCAGAAACAGACTTTGAGACAGTCTCATGTTTTTTCTCCTTTTCACAACACAGCCTCACACAGGCTCATTAAAAGCTGCAAAATAACTGCTGTAGGAGATTAAAGGTAATCTGTTGTAGATGCTGGGTTTATCAGAAAATACTTTTGTAGTGCTATTAGTTGCAAATTACTGAAAGCTATACAATTATGTGTGATTGTCTTCTGCCTGCAAATACAGTTCACATTTAATTTTCCTTGGCTTACCTTGTCTTCTGCTTCAGTCCTATTTCGAGTGAACAAATGCTTTCATGCTAAGAGTCAGACTGGCCATATGGTGCTCTTTAGCTGTTTTAAATAGAAAAAAGTGAATTTTGCACATTTTCCTCCTCCTGCAAGGAGTGGCTCCTCAGAGCATGGAGGTGTCATATGTTTACGTCTTGGAGCCAGGATTTTTCCAACATCTTAACAGAAATAGCCTTATTGAAACTGAGGTGTTTAAATTTTACCAGTGTTTCCAGCACCCACTCTCTTCTTTTCAGAAATGTGTTTCTTGAAGAGCTTCATTCCACAGTATGATGTGAACTTTTCTGTAACAGTACTTCACAATGATAATAATCCATAGCAAAGCTGAAATAAATCTTTAAATTTAATTTCTTGTCATCTAGCACTTTTACCGGTCTTGTTTCTTGATCTCCTAGGCATCTGTGCATTGGAGATTATCAATGATTCTATAACCTTTTTTTCTCCCTCCTTTCTTGTTTCTAGTTATTCTAGCTTATTTCTAACAAGGATCCTCCGTTTCTTTCAACTTCCATGGGAGTTCCCTCATCCTCTCTGCTCCAGAAGCAAGAAAACACATGTTCTGGCAAATTAGAGGAGCAACTTAAAGAAGATAACCAGTGGCCACTGATCACAGTGGCAGCACTGTGTAGAGGAATTCTTTCTAGCAGCAGTCAAACCAAAGAGTTTACCTGTTGCTTGATTCTCATCTGCTGCTTTCAGGGGGAAAGAAAATCCAAATTCCTTCAAGCCCTTTTCAATTGAGCTTAATTGACTGCCAGTCACAAATAAAGAATGGGAAACATGGATTTAATATTAATGAGAAGTGTGGTTTTGAGACTTTTTCCTGTTTTGGTTTTGCTTTTTAAAGCAAGTATCTAGTGTTTATGATTGCGCATGAAATGTTGAAAGGCATCTTGGCTGCCTCATGCCAGTTCAGAAAACAGGAGCGAGAAAATCTGACCAAAATATTACACATTTTTAATATTTGATGATTTTAAGTCTCAGAAGTTGGAGTATAACTCATGATATACAAGCATATCAAATTGGTAACGGTTTCCTCAGAAATATAACTAAGCCTATTTTTATACCTTGTTTGCAGCATCTAGTACAATAAATAGTTGGGAATTTAGTCACTTAAATAGAGAAATGTAGACTAAGCCATAATAATTTCATTAAGTTATTCCTTCTCTTTGATTCATGTAATTCTAAAACTGTGATCTGGTTCTATACTGAATTAGTATGAAATGCAGGATCAGTGCTGTACAATGAGACCATAGCTACATGTATTGAGCCCTGTGGCTACCATGAACCCTGGTGTGATTTCTGAAGTCTATCACAATTCATATTTTTTGAACTCATTTTTTGTGAGGACTGCTTTATTATTTTATATTTGCTGTCGTCCAGATACAGTGTAGACATTTCCTGAAAAGGAAGATCTAAAAAGAGAAAGGTTTGGCCTGGCTCATAATTCTGTCAGTTAAAGAACTATTAATTTAGTATCATTATTTTAAATCTCATAAATCATCATGAATATACAATATTACAATAGATCACAGTATTATTATAGATCTTATAAATATTTAGACAATTCTGATTAAATACATGCTATAGAGGAAGGCAGTTGGAAAGGTGAGAGGTCAGTAAGCAACTCTGTGCTCAAAGTAATTTCATTTAGAGGGTATAATTGCTCAATAAGACTTAAGGGCTTAATGAAATAAATAAATTAAATCATATGAATGCATGTTGCTAGAGATTGGTGATTGGAAGCAGAGCCATGAACTCCCAGGTTCACTGGTGGCTGCATCTGCCCTCACTTGGGAAGGGCAAGTTGAGACAGCGAGCGTCCTCCAGAGAATGTGGTTGCTATGAAAAAAAGGAAATAGAGACCAAAACTGCATGGAGAGAATGAGTTTGCAGTGGGACAGCTTGCAAAACAATCATCCTCATGGTATAGAAGTTCAAATTTTAGAATTTTTTAAACTCTGGTTATAAAATTATGATCCAGTTTTGTATGCAGTATTACAGGGATATTCAGATTTTGATTACACTTCTGGTCCTGTATGAGTTGGGTTTCCATCTTCTGGCTTTCTGCCACTGTCTCCAAGCTGCAGCTTGACATACTAAAGATTAAAATCTCACTGGGAGTGTGAGATCAAACTGAGTGTAATTTCGTTTGCAGGTCACTCAGAATACCTTCAGAAAATAAGTTTACACATATAATGAAGTTTTATTTGTAATCAAGGCTATGAATTTTGTTGTTAAGATGCACATACAGCTGTCTTTCACCATTAATACTAATATTTCTGTTTTCAGGTGGATGTTGAACATGACCCTCAAACGGCATACATTACACTTGTGATTAATAACACCAACACACTGCTTTCAACAAACATCACAGATCTTATCCTCCTGGACAACATCACTGGCCTACATGTTCAAAAAAACGGTGGTAATAAGACCACAAATGGCATGCAGATTTACAAGAAAAGTTTCTTGCAAGGTGACAAAATCTGCAGTAATATACCCCTGATAACACATGTCAAAGTGCATCTGTTAAAATTTGTTTGTTTATTTATTTATTTATAGTGGTGTAAATTATTTGATTATCAGTTAATACAGGAGAAAAATTTTAAGTTTTAGGCTGTAGTTTCCAATTCTGTCAGCTCACTGTTAACTGTTTTGACTCCCACCTTTTAACTGCTTCCAATCTCCTAGGCACAGAACTGAGCCTCCAGTACTTTGTAGAAGTTGCCATCAAAAATGAGAGTCTTTCACAATTGTATTTGTTCATTTTGGGTATTTTTAAAAGCTTCTGCAAAAGGCATTTTAATAATATTTTGAGCCTTCTTTAGCCAAGTGTGGCAGCTCAACTTGCTGAGGTATTGAGGTGCGTTGGAATTGCAAAAGGTCATGCAAACAGAGAAAATGATTAATCAGAAATAAGGCAGCTCTTCTCAATATCTGTTCTCTCCAAATGGAACAAATTATAAAGTCAAAGCAGGTAATAGAGAGATAAACCTGTTCCAGTCTTGAAGTCAGTTTGTTCCTTTTCTTATTGGTAGGAGTTGAATCAGTGCACATGCATTAAATTTTATCTTTCTTGATTTCTTCATCTCCTTTTCCCTAAGCATGAATATGTTGCAAATTAGCAGCTTGCTTTTGGGAGTCATGATATTTCTCCAGGAGCTTCAGAAGTGTTCCCTGTTTGTGATCAAACTACCTATGGTTATGATAGTTTTATGGTGAAAGATTTTCACATAGAAAAGGGAAATAAGTAGACTTGGGGCTGCTGTCTGATTGCAATTGGATAGCCAAGCTCCATTTCTAGTAACAGCAGTGTGAGCAGTGGTACTGCTTGCAGGATTGGTCTTTTTGAAAATGTCAAGGAATTGCTGGCTTTCCACAGAGATTTCCTGGAAACATTATCCCTGAGAAAGAATAGAAAAATGGCTTGCATAGCTGATTTAGTAAGCCAAGTTGGAACTGCTACCTAATTTATTTATAATTACTGAATCTGAAGTTGAAGCTAGCTTTTCTAGACAAATCAGTGTGAAAAATACTGAAGTAGAAGAAAATCCAGCAGAACAGATTTCTGCATAGTTTGAGGTTTGGTCATTACTATATTAATCCTGAAGTCAGCCCATACCTTGCCACTGGGGCTGGACAGAAAGGCTATATCTTCTGGCCTATGTACTGTCATGCTCCATGTTGGCCATAATAATTTTTCTGTACCTCAGTGCACTGTCAATCAAAATTCACCTGGAATCTGTCAGATTTCTCTTTTGTTTCAACAAGGGGAGAATCAGCAAGTCAAGGTTAAAATGTAGGCAGTCCATTTTATAATCAGAAATATTTTAAAATAATCCCATGTAGAGTTTTGGTATCAAAAAATAATGCTTTTGGGTAGGTTAGGGCATCATTTAATGCAGTTTCCAGATCCTGGGCTGAATTTGCTTGAGTTCTTTAGAGGCAGCAGATATGAGGGATGTTGCTGAGCTCAGGTGGCCATGAACTGTCTACTCTCGACGTGTGGTATCTGCTTTGTCAGAAAGGAAAAGCTCCAGTGCTGTCCCAAGCCTTCCTCAGGGTTCTATGAGAAATTTTCCTGGAACAGAGCAAATCTATCCATATCCCTGTTTTAACAGGTGGAGAACATTTTGCAATTAACTACTCTGCACTTCTTGATACAGAAGACATGTGGCATGGCAGGGTCTTGACACTGCCTGTGAAGCTAACTTTCAGGAGTTCATCACAGGTATTTTACTCACAATTTTATTCTGCTCTTCACAATTTTTGTAAAAAAGCCAGTGTCCAAGGTGGTTCTTATTTACCTAAGCAATGAAGCAAATTACCATCTTGTAATGAAATGAAACTCTTAGGCACTCTGATTGTTTAACATGAATTTATAAATACATGAACTATAGCTTGAGAAGTCAAGTTACTCCTTAAGTAAAGTATTTTTGTGTGTTGTGTTGCAGTCTTTCTTTCTATTTTTCATATTGCTCTTCAGTTTATTATCTGTTCTGGAAATAAGTATCCCACATAGTTACATGTGTGTTTTTGAAGTCTAAGAGAGATTGAAAGTTTTGCCATATTTTTATAATAAAATAATTTCTTTTAACTGAAAAACAAGTTGCAGCAAAGGAAAACCTCATTGCTCATAAGAAAGACACCTTTTACTATAAGAGTTTTCAAGGTCTGAAAGATTTTTCAGAGAAGCTGAGAAATCTCCATCCTTGTTGATTTTTGGGAACTCTGTTGCACCAGATTCTAAAACAACTGGTTGGATGCTGCAATCAGCCTGACTTTGAGTAGAAGACAGGACAAGTGGTTTCTGCCAATGTAAAATTCTTCCGTTCTTAAATATGGCTTGATGGTTTTCTGTGGTTTTCATAATTACATGTAATTATAACCTGCAGATGTATTTTCATTTCAATTGCCTTTCTCCTTGGTTTTGGAGGAAAAAATGTTCATGTGTATGGGAGTGGTACTAGAGTGGTGGAGAGGAAAACTTAAAAAAACAAGGCATTGTAAAAGTAGAGATTTATGTGCTGACTGTGGCTCCTTTTCTGTGCGTTCTCAGTCAATCCAGATTTTATAGGCACAAGAAAATGTAATACTGTGTGCATTAGGTTATGGAAAGGGGGATGTATCCCACAGAGCAGCTGCTTCCATGTCTTTTAGTGTTATCCCTAAGTACACTGCATTTTCCTATCAGATTAATTTCAGCTTTAAGCTTAATGAGAAGTATAGCTTATCTTCTAAGGAGAGGCTTTTCTAGATACTCTTGCTGTTTGCCAGTGGAGTCTACTTTTTTTTAATACAGGTATTTTTTTTTATCTCTCTCAGAATAAAACACATCTCATATCATTGACAGCATCATTTACCATAACGGAAGAAGAAAAGACCAAGGTAAATTCTATGATTTGTTATTACATTGACTCTCCTGGTTATACTTATGGACAATCTAAAGTAAATCCTATGAACTGAGGATGTACATGTGTACTTGTGTCTCATGACTCAGCTAGTGGCTAGCAATCATACACAAGTACTGCCTTCTCAGATTTTAAGAAGAATAAAACAGGACTCAACATTAAGGGGTCTTTTTTTTATCTTAAACCAGCAATATTTAGTATATAAAATCTAAAAAGGCCGTTATACTCCCTGCCATGTTTTTTCATTTGAAGAATCATTCAGGCGCAGGAAACTGTGATGAGGAAATACGCTCAGCTGCTACTGTGCCTAACTGCCATGAGAAATCTTTTTTGCTTTCCCAAAAGGGGTATAGTTATCCTCCACCTATTTAGGAAAGGTTTCTGTGTGATGCTGATACTCAAGCCTTGGAAATAAAACCACAGAGAGTGGCAGAGTTAAGCTTCCTTTCATTTTTTAACTAGTCATTTTTCCAATATGACTTTCTGTTCTTGGATTCTGAAGTAATTCTGAAAAGTAGATTTTAACAGGCCAAATAAACCTTCAAAATTACATTGATTGCAGCAGTGTTATTCTTCTAGATAATTTTTTTATTAAAAATCTCTCTACTTCATCCATCAGTTTCATTGCTAGAGTAATCTCTTCACCAAACTTGTTTTTCTTCCCCAGCCTCTCATTAACTTGACAGGCTGCTATTTCAAGGAGTCGTTTTTAAAGAAGCTGTGGCTTGGTTGGACACAGTACTGGGATTATTTGTGTTCAGGCAGAAGAAAACAGTTTTTTTCACCATAGAACATTTTTGCCATGGCTGTGCATAGGTCCTGAGGACTGGACTACTCATTCCTTCCATGGACCTGTCCAAGGAGTTTCTCTTTGCCTTTAGAATAAGTAATCTATTTGGAGACTGGGCACAGGGGCCTCTTATTCCAGTATTCTCTTCTGCTGGGGATCTCTACCTTCTCAGCTTTTATTATTGGAATAGATACATATCCAGATATGATTTTGTCATAACTGAAGATCAAGTGCCCATTCTGTTCAAATGAAATGCATGATTAAACATGATATGAAGTAAAACTATACATAAGCTAGAGAACTCAATGTCCCTGGATAAAGATCTAGTAGTATTTAAAAGGAATGGACATTTATATAGCTAAGAATTACAAACAGACTTGCCTAAAATCTCTTCTTGGAGGTGTAAACCATGCAGTAGCTGACTGGGTTAGAAAAATAACTTCATGAATGGTTTTCTGTAAAATTCAGTGTGAAGTGATCTGCAGCAGTTGCTGATGTCTTAGGCCAAGGTTGTAAGCTACATTGGTCTCAACTCACCATGAAAATTCCTGCAAACTGTTATTATACATAAAACTTTTTCGTGTGTTCATTATTTTTACCAATTTGAACTTGATAGTTAGACTTCAAAAAGTTCTTGTGAACTATTCTGTAGGTAGGTAAAATTAGCTCAGTCTCATTTGAACTTACTAAATGAACAGGTTTTGTAATTAAAATGTGTGGTAAAGATGTGTGGAAAATATTGTAAATTTTTGAAAAATAAAGCTTAGAAATTATTTAACACATCATGTTTCACATGCATAATGTTTGACTTTGGGCTGTGGCCAAGCATAAGGTGTTTTGGAATGAAATCAGTTTGTATGAGGAAATTAGGATTAGCTGGAGAAGGTGTGATGTATTATATTTCATTCCTATTTTCAACTGTCATAAATGCTCTCCATGTTGGATTTATTTAATAGAAATAATTATTTAAGCCTGTTCATGGGTATGTTAAAACCAGTGCTCATATGTGACTAAGTGGACAGTAGATGTTGACTTTGAGAATGACAAGTGAAGAATTAATTACGTAGTCATGGCAGTGTCATGCTACGTTGGTCCCATCAGCTTTCACATGGTTTGCTTGCATACTTAAATACTGTGCTGTTCTTTAAAATTTTACAAACCCTGTGGATTTCTCTTCTGTGCTAGTGGAAGAAAGCATTTTCTTGCCTGGAACAAGGTAATTTTGTAGGTTATGAAAAAAATGTGAGTGTTGCTCATCTGAGTGTCCATGGCAGATGTCTTCCCACAATGCTTCAGGGCCTGTGAGTACTTTGTGCCTCTGCCCCTGGCTGGGGGAGTTCGATGCTGAATGGGACACTAGTGAAAAGGGAAATTCTCCCATCTAAGCATGTTGCATGGGATAGATGATAATAATTCCTTTAAACTGATTTTTATTAGGCTTGCTTCCCTCAGCATCTTGCAAAGCAGTGGGAGTACATCAGTTCTTGAAAGGAACTTGGGCCTGTAATATCTCTTCCCACTATTGGGATGGCTTTAGAGGTTAGTTTAAAGAATGGCTTTTGAAGCCTGCTGGTGTGTCCATGGTTTCAAAGTTGAGCTGCAGGGCCAACACTGGTCCTGACTTGAGCCAGGGCTCTGGCACCTCCCCTACACCATCCACTGTGGTGCTTTCAGATGGTGTTAAGTGCTTGCTGTGTTCTCCTTCTTGGATTAACAGCCCCCCAGTGACATGGACTGTCCTTCCAGGGCCCGTTTTCTTTAAGTACAAAAGTGCAGGCAAGACTGCCTGCCCTCATGCAGGCTGACTGTCCCACCATGGGTCTCACCTTTTACTTAGAAAACACAGGGTCATTCCCTAGCCAGTGATTTTTCTCCACCAAAACTTAAACAGCTTCATTCCAGCTTCAGTGAGTCCATAGCCTCACCAGATCCTTGCTTTCCCCAGAAGCCTAGAGAGATCCTTAAATTTCTCAGAGTGCATGCAGATCAGACAAATGCAAGTGGGTTCAGACAAAATGATGAAGTGGTTTCAAAGCAGCTTTTTTTTCCTAAGTATTATTGATGACATCTCCTGTTCCCTGAAAGGGGAGGGATCTCAGTCAGTCCTGATGTGACAGAGCTGTTAAATTGCAATAAATTATTTTCAAATTGTGGGCCATGTTTGAGTATTGTTTCCTATGCAGAATTACCATTGACTCCATGGAATTCTGTCAGGTTTCTGCTCCAAGAAAAAAACAAACCCAGCTTGCAACATCAAGTTAATTATTTACAGTTCCTAGCCTCAGCAGAGTGATTAGTT